>JAHRHZ010000078.1:15593744-15739986 GCA_024137785.1 Ginglymostoma cirratum | reverse complement strand
AGGCCCGAAACGTCAGCCTTCCTGCTCCTCTGATGCTGCTTGGCCTGCTGTGTTCATCCAGCTCTGCACCTTCTTATCTCAGATTCTCCAGCATCTGCAGTTCCTACTATCTAGGAAAATATAACTGTGACTATACTAACTATTCTTGCTTTAATATATCTGAATGTGTTTGGAAAGAGTGCTGTAAATAAAATATAATTATTTAAGGAATTTATCAACAGTAGTGGGAGTTGCATCAGAACACAGAAATGAATGAAAAAGGATATGTTGGGGTGGAATTTTGATGGTGGATCCCTGAACTGCCCTGTCAGTGGAAGATTGGCAGAAAAAATCCAACAGAAGTTATTTATATTATGCTGCTTATGCTAATTTTCCCCTTGATTTAAATCTGGAAGTTGGAAGAAAACTAGTAGAAACGTCAGACGGTTACATTTTTCAGTCTTTTCTACCATTATTACCCTGGATTTTTCCATCATTCTTGTTGGCACATCCTAACTCGATGGACTGGATTTTGATTTTGTACAAGGATATTAAAACAAGCAACTGCATATTTTGGAGTCATCCTAATTTTTATTTCCATGGAAATCAATGCATTAGTCATTCATCCTAATATCACCATTAGTTCCTCAGTACCAAATCTTGACTGATATGGCTTTGTGAAGTACCTTCTGATGTTTTACCATTTTAAAATATACTAAATTAAAGCAATTGATAGTTGACAACACGCTGGTAGCAATTTTTCTTTTACTGCTTCTCGAACTGTGGCGCAAAAAAAGTTGAGGGGCAAGTCAGGGACAACAATTTAATTTTATGACACATCTTGCCTTTAATTTTTTCTGGCATGAAATAGGGAAGTCCACTCCAGGGAATAAAACAGTGAGTTTGACAGTACTACTATGGGGAAAACTGCGAGCAGGAGCAGTTGGAGTTGGAATGGAAGGAATAGAAAACGTGCCACAGCTTTTAAGGACGGAAATGCCATAAATAAAGAATGTTTTCTAAGTATGAAGTATCGTTGTGTAAAGGCAATAACATTTTATATTTCTCATTCTTTAGCTTGTGGACTGAAAAGTGTAAAGGACTACTTTAGAAACCGAACTTTTAAAAGTAAGTTACCTGACACTTATTGGTTGTACTACTGCATCTTCAATCAGTGGTGAGAGGTTACCACAGATGAGCTGAAGCCACAGTGTGTGTGCGCGCAAAGGGAGATTTGGATGGCAACAAGTAGCTAATTGGTGTGTGGAGTGGTGACCAGTTGTCAATGACAAAAGCTTTCTATCTTCAGACAACTGTGTGTTTGTCTGCCTGAGCAAGTACCTGAACAGCTTGTGGGTGTGAATATTTGGTCAGAAGCCTTGGATCTCCAGAAAGGTACATTCCTGTACTCTGCAATTGAAAAAAAAACCTAAACCTGAAGAAAGCTAATTTATTTCTTCTCACAAGTTGCTGTGAGGTGTTGCTTTTAACAAATACATCAGAGACTTCATAAGTTGAGAACCAGTCTCTCCGTGCCACCTGCAAGCAAATGAAAGTACCTAGAAAAGGAAGATCGAAAAGCACAAATTCTGACAAGATAAAAGGATTATCTCAGCATCCCTTGTCGACAGTGGCCACTGAATTCCCTTCCCAGTCTTTCTCCCTGCCCATAACACCCTTCTTTTTGTCTGTCTATATACGTGAGTTTAGGAACAGTTTTCTAAGTATTTAGAGTTTTACCCATAAAGCTGTACACTAAAATTTCATAATTATTTACTAGATGGAATCTATTTACTTATAATAAACAATTATTTTCATTGAGTGCTGAAAACTGGTATGTGTTTTCTGTCAACCCTTCGTCTAAAAGAATTAACTTGGGGATTTGCATTCTTTTATAATATCTTTAAATTTTGTGGCAACTCCAGAACAGTGGTGCTTGATGTCCAGCACACTAACCAAGTGAGGCGAAACATTTGTTATCGCTGAAGACTATAGCAACAGCTTTAACATATGGTAGCTAATCTGAAGGATTCTATCACTTACATACATGATGCATTCCATCTTGGCATCCTGGGAACTCATTGCTGCTCTCCTCCTTTCCCATCCGGGGCAACACAATCCTTGGAATGCAATGCCATCTTCTGCTAGAGAAGACTTGATGATTCAATAAGGCCATTGACAGTGGTTCAATGACATTAATATAATAAAATCTGGTCATTAACAAATCAATGGTGACATGGATCCTAGGGAAATACAAAATGGCAATAAATGGTATGAATTTCTCTCCTGCTGCCGGTAAGATCCATACTCATAAGACCATAAGATACAGGAGCAGAATTAGGTCATTTGGCCCATCAGTTCTACTCTGCCATTCAGTCATGGCTGATATCTTTCTCAGCTTATTCTCCTGCCTTCTCCCCTTAATATGTGATCCCCTTACTCACCAAGAACTTAACTATCTATATCTTCAATACACTCAATGGCTTGGCCTCCACAGCCTTCTGCAGCAATGAGCTCCACAGATTCACCACCCGCTGGCTGAAAAAAATTCCTTCTCATCTCAGTTCTAAAGGATGTCCGTTCACCCTGAGGCTGTGCCCTCAGGTCCTAGTCTTCATACTTGTGGAAACATCTTCTTCATGTCCACTCAGTATTCTGTAAGTTTCAATCATATCTCCTGTCATCCTTCTAAACTCTAAGTACAAACCTAGAGTCCTCAACTTCTCCTCTTATGACCAGCCCTTCATTTTCAGATCATTCTTTGAATCCCCTCCAATGTCAACACATCCTTCCCGAGATAGAGGGAGCAAAACTGCTCACAATATTCAAAATGCTTTGACCAGAGTGTTATAAAGCCTCGGAAGCATATCACTGCTCTTGTATTCTAGCCCTCTTGAAATCAATGCTAACATTGTATTTGCCTTCCTAACTGTCAACTGAACCTGAATGTTAATCTTGAGAGAATCTTGAACGAGGACTCTCAAGCCCCTTTGTGTTTCAGATTTTTGAAGCTCTTTCTTACTTAGATAATAGTCTGCACCTCTATACTTCCTACCAAAGTGCATAACCTCACACTTTGCCTTATTGTATTCCATCTGCCACTTCTTTGCCCACTCTCCTAACCTGTCCAAATCCTTTTGCAGCCTCCCCACTTCCTCAACACCATCTGTGTGTCCACCTATCTTTTTGTCATCTGCAAACTTAGCACCAATGTTTTCTGTTTCTTTGTCCAGATCGTTAATGTATAAAGTAAGTAGTTGTGGTTGCAACACTGACCCCTGCAGAACTCCACTAGTTACCAGCTGCCATCCTGAAAATGACCCCCTTATCCCCATTCTCTGTCTTGTGCTAGTCAGCCAATCCTCTAACCATGCCACTACTTTACCCATAACATCATGCGCTCTTGTCTTATTTAGCAGTCTCCGAGTGGCACTTGTCAAAGGCCTTCTGGATATCCGAATAGATAACCTTTGGCTTTCCTTTGTCAAACTTGCTTGTTACCTCCTCAAAGAATTCTAACTGATTTGTCAGGCATGACATCCTCCTTGAGGAAGCCGTGCTGACTCAACCCCACGGGCTCCCAAGTAAGTTGCAATCTCATTCTTAAAAATAGACGCTGAGATCTTACCAACGACCAAGGTCAAGCTAACCAGCCTATAATTTCATCTCTTCTGCCTCCCTCCCTTCTTAAGCAATGTATTATATTACCACATATCATTCCAATGACCTTACACAATGGGACTCACAGCTGGAACTTGCAGTAGGACAATCTCACACTTGGGCTCACTGATTGTAAGGCACCACAACTAAGGGCTGTCTGACAGTCACAACCACGAGCCTTCTCACAAGCTGTTAGGAAGGTTCCTTCAATGAAAGAATAGTTAGGGGTGCAGTGGAGTACACATGTGCTCTTCTATACATGTGATAGTAAGTATGAAAACGAAAGGAGTTGCCAAGTTTAAATGAATAAGATGCAGTGACATTCTCATTCTAACTAGTAATGTTCGCTCTGGCTGGTTCTGAAACAATCAGTCTACTTTCAATCATCAGCAAAGTGATGGACGGTGTCAACAACTGTGATATCAAATAGCACCTGCTCAGCAATAACCTGCTCACTGACACCCAGTTTGGGTTCTGCCAGGGCCACTTAGCTCCTGACTTCATTACAGTCTTGGCTCAAATATGGACAAAAGAACTGAATTCCAGAAGTAAGGTGAGATTGACAGGCTTTGGCATCAAGGCTGCGTTCAACTAAGTGTGGCATTAAGGAGCCCCAGCAAAACTGGAATCAGTGGAAAACTCTCCAGTGCTTACAGTCATACCTGACACATAGGAAGATGGTTGTGGTTCATCATAGAATCCATACAGTGTGGAAACAGGCTCTTTGGCCCAACAAGTCCACACCAACCTCTGGAGTATCCCACCCACACCCATCCCCCTAAAGTTACACATCCCTGAACACAACAGGCAATTTAGCACGGCCAATCCACCTAACCTGCACATCTTTGGACTGTGGGAGGAAACTGGAGTACCCGGAGGAAACCCACACAGACACGGGGCGAACATGCAAACTCCACACAGACAGTCACCTGAGGGTGGAATTGAACCCGGGTCCCTGTGAGGCTGCAGTGCTAACCACTGAGCCACCATGGTTGTTGGAGGTCAGTCATCTCAGCTCCAGGACATCTCTGCGGGGATTCCTCAGGGTAGTGTCCTAGGCCCAACCATCTTCAGCTGCTTCATCAATGACCTGCCCTCCATCATAAGGTCAGAATTGGGGGTGTTTGCCGATGATAGCACAATGTTCATTCGTGTCTCCTCAATCACTGAAGCAGTCCATGCAACAAAATCTGGACAATAACCAGCCTTGGCCTGACGAGTGTCAATTAACATTCATGCTACACAAATGCCAGGTTATTACCATTACCAATAAGACACCATCTAACCACCGATCCTTGACATTCAATGGTGTTACCATCACTGAGTCCCTCACTATCAACATCCTGGGAGTTACCATTGATCACAAACAGGACTCACCATATAAACACAGTGGCTACAAGAGCAGGTCAGAAGCTAGGAATAATGCGGTGACTAGCTCACCTCCTGACCCCCAAAACCCACCATCTACAAGGGACAAATCAGGAGTGTGATGGAATACTCCCTACTTGGTTGGATGAGTACGGCCCTAACAACACTCAAGAAGATTGACATCATCCAGAGAAAGCAGCCCACTTGATTGGCACTACATCCACAAGCATTCACTCCCTCCACCACCGATGTTCAGAAGCACAGTGTGTACTGTCCAAAAGATGCACTGCAGAAATTCACCAAAATCCTCAGACAGCACCTTCCAAATGCATGAAAAATTCCATCTTGATGGACAAGGGGAAAAGATACATGGGAACACCACCACCGACAAGTTCCCCTCCAAGCCACTCACCATCCTGATTTGGAAATAAATCGCAGTGCCTTCAGTGTCGTTGGGTCAAAATCCTGCAGTTCCCTCCCTAATAGCATTGTGGGTCAACCCATAGCACGTAGACGGCAGCGGTTCAATAAGTCAGCTCACCCCCACCTTCTCAAGAGTAAATAGGGATGGGCAAGAAATGGTCACTAGCCAGTAATGCTCACATCCCATAAAATGAATAAATAAGAGAAAACTGATATCCAGTTCAAAGGAACAGTCTGTTATCCAGATAAATATAATCATAACACAAAGAGATCATAGATTGATCATAAGCATTCGTCTTTCGAAATGCCTCTTCCACATGACAAAGCTCCTGCACTGCTGTATCATCCAGCTCCTCAAGCTGATCGGTCCTGTAGCCATGCTTTCACAGCATTGAAATACATCTTTTCATCCATCGCTTCTACCTTAAGTGACAGTGCAGGTACCATTATGCTGAACTGAAAATTTACCGTGCAAGACGGATTGATGGAATTGCCAGAGTCAAAACTGAAAGGTGACCAAACTTGGGGTGCTTCTTGATGCACACAATACAGAACAATGCCAGAAATATTATCCTATAATTCAGGGTTCAAGTAATTGGCTGCATCAATAAACAAAATTTTGGCATTAAGGTATGGCTGAGCAAAGCAGAATGTTCATTTTCTCTAGACAGTACTTTCCAATGGAATTAACAAAATAATGCTTCACTTCTATATTTATTCCTGTATGTCCAACTGTCATAAAAGCACAGCATGCACAAGTAAATGAATAACTGGTGTCACAAACCAGCATATCTATTTCTGTGTGTTTACACTGACGATAATAAGACATTAACAGGAAGAAAAGATAGTCTCAATATGTCTTTCCCTTCCCTTGTATTGGCTACTTATTATTCCCTGGATGATGCTCACATTTACTTTTAATAACTTTCATTATTTTTAATAATAAGGTTCAGCAAGGCTGGAAGTACAGGAACATGAGTGGCACAACAAATGAGCAATGTAGCTAGCTTTACTGTCTGGTGTGGAAAGAACACAGACATCCTCAAAGCAGCTTGTCAGCAGCTAAGGCCTTGTGTTTTGAAATGTATATTCCTGGACATGTCTCTATTCGGTGCTTTAGTGGAAAAAAAGGCCTTCCACGATCCAACTTCTTACTTTGTTCATTTATGTGTTGTTCAAATACAGAGACATAAGGCCAGGGAATGTATCAGTGATTATCCATTGGTCATGTCATATAGCAATGTCAGCGTTAATTAAATTTTATGACAGATGACCGTGATCAGTTTTTACTTCATTATTTATCTTCGTTGCTTCTGGTGCTGCTCTAATGGTTATATTTCATTTGCTGTTAGATGCCAAGATGACAAAGAATAAGAGCTGCCTAGCATAAAACTGGCAAATTGTATCAGTGCAAAAAATTAATTAACAGTCTGTGAGTTTAGGTGATGAAGAAGAGTTATGCAGAATATTTTATATCTCATCTGTTTTATAGTGATTCCCAAACTCAGGGACCATCCATTATCTATCTCATAAAAGCAGATGCTGGCATCTTCAGACTCGAGTTACTCATGTATGATGAAGTAAATACCTGCTGCTCCACAGAGCTTCCGATGGCAATACTTATTTTTAAAAAGTGCATGCTTGCTTTATGGATTAATTTGTGTAAGCTTTGTGCAATATGATGTGAATTGATGCAAATCATATGACTAAAATCTACTTCATTTTTCACCTGCTAATGAATGACAACTATATTTAATTACTAAGTTGCTTGATTCGTTACTGGTAATCAAAAGAAGCTTTGTTTAATTGACTGTTGATTTTGCTACACTTGTAAAGTGTTTGGGTAAAATACTGCAAGTATTTTCAATTGGATGTGATGATTTATTAACAATTTAATAAAACACAGCATGTTTCCCCTTGTTATAGATTCTTGGCTAATTATGATGAAATGGTACCATTTACAAAAGGATATATTTATATTGGAGGCACCACAGCTAAGGCGGACTAAATTAGTCCCTGTGATGAGGGGCTTGTCCAATGATGAAAGGCTGAGTAAACAGAACCTTTATTCTTTGGACTTTCAAAGAATGAGAGGTGATCTCACCGAGATTACAAGGGCCTCGATTGGGTAGACGGTGAGAAATTGTATCGGTTGGTTAGGGAATTTAAAACACAGGGGTACAGTTTTAGAATAAGGGGCTAACGGTTTAGTGCTTAAAGGTAGAAATATTACTTTATTCAAAGGGTTGTGAACCTATGGAACTCTTGAGCCTACTCTGTTGTGAATGTTCCATCATTGAATATATTTAAGGCTGAGATAGTCAGACTTCTGGTCTCTGAGGGAATCAGTGGATTTAGGAAGTGGGCATGAAAGTGATGTTGAAGGCCAAGATCAATCATGATAATATTAAATGGTGGAGAAGGTTCAAAGAGCCTTATGATATATTCCAAGTCCATTATCTTGCCTTCTTCTGTTTTAGGCAATTGATAGCTTGGAGTAGGTTGCAAGTAAGAATTCTTTGGGGCACCAAAAGAGTGACTGCTGTATGCTTCATCAATGCCTTTCTAACCTAGAGACTGTGTTAGATTTATGAACATAGTAGCAAGAACTACTTCTAAGAATAAATTATAGCGTTAAAATATAATTCCAAACTCGAGTTTTGGCAGAGAGCGGGCAGCATCATAAGAGGGAATGCATAAAAGATTAACAAAAATCTTTCTAATAATGAAGAATCTCAATTACCTAGATAAATTAGAGAAGTTGGGAGCATTTCGAAAGAAAATTGACTGGAGATTTGGCAGAGGCATTCATAATCATGAGGAGTCAGGACGGAGTGACCATGAAGATACTGATGAATATTAAGAACAAGAGGTCACAGATCGAAGGTATCGTGTCTCCCTTGCTTCTTGAGGAAGCAAGGGAGACAGGAAAGAAACTTTTTACACAGTGAGTGCTTAGGATCTGGAATGTGCTGCCTGAGGGTGAATTAGAATTAGCTTAATACTCCTGAAGAAAGAATGGGTATGTTTACAGGAAAAACATGGTGAAATAGTATTAGTTGTATTGCTCATATGGAGAGCCAGTGCAGACATGACAGGTCGAATAGCCTCCTCTGTACTGTAACAATTCTGCAATTCTTTTGACAGGAGAAGCAATGATTATCTCATTATCCAGCAAGGGGGGAGCTAGCTTGAGGTCAATTCAGAAATTAGCACAATGATGTTTCAATTTGAAGCTGCTACCTATGCTGTTTTATTTTATTTGTTCATGGGATGTGAACATTAGCTAGGTCAGCATTTATTGCCCATCTCTAATTGTACTGGAGAAGGTGTTGGTAAACTGCCTTCTTAATACGCTGAGGTCCTTGGGGTGTCAAGACACCCATAGTGCTATTTCGATCCCGCAACAGTGAAGGGATGACAAGATAGTTCCAAGTCAGGATGGAGTGTGGCGGAGGAGGTGGTGGTGTTCCCATGTAGCTTCTGCCCTGTCCTTCTAGAAGGAAAAGTTTGTAGGCTTGCAAGATACTGACAGAGGAGCTTTGGTGAGTTGCTGCTGGACATCTTGTAGGTAGTAGACAATGCTGCCAATGTGTGTTGGATGAGAAGACGGTGAGTATTGAAAGTTCTGTATGAGGTGTCATGCCAGTGGGTTGCTTTGTCCTAGATAGTTTAAAATTTCTTGAGTGTTGTTAGACATGTACTGATGCAGGTCAAGTGGAGAATATTCCGTCACACGACTAACTTGTAGATGGTAGACAGGCATTGGGATTCAGAGTTACCGGCTGCAGGCATCCTAGCCTCATGTAGCTACAGTATTATGTTAGAATAAAGAGTCATGGGCAGACTCTTCCCAGCTCCTGAATAACATGGGCATTGGTGCGTCAGTTGGAAAAATCAGGTGAGACTGGCAGTAATGAGATTCTCAATGTTGAAGGCAAAAGTCCCATTCTCAAGTCAAGCGTACTGCGAGACGAGAATCTCTATCATCAGTGGCAAAAGGTCTATTTGCATCCATTTGCATGAATTAACATGTCATAAATACCTAATATTGTCTTATTTATATGCAATTTCCCGTTCACTCTCTTGCTGGATAAAAACTAGATGCTGACAATTCCCGACATGAAAATCAGAACAATAATTTGCCAATAGTTTCTGCAGCAAACAGGTTACATGTGCATCGAGCAAACAGCCATGTCTCAAAGTGAAAAGGGCATAGTCCTCAGTCAAGTTAAGGAAACACCCTTCAGTCAAGGACTCCCAGCGTAGTACATCAAAGGCAGCCTCCGATGCCAGTGCAGGAGCTTGAACACAGTCTGTCAGCACTGACACATTCAATAGTGAGAGTGGTAGAGAATGAGCTTTAGAGGGAGGTGTCTTAGAGGGAGACCGTATGATTGCGATGTAGCAGAGATAGTGGCATTTCCCTGCACAGAGCAAAGAACGTCATTGACCATTGGCAGTGACATGGGTGGCAACCTTGGAAGGGTCTGGTGGCACGGCCTCCTTTGCTGCTTTTCCTGGAAGGGGATGGCCTTCCTGTACAGCACCTTATCCATCAGGACCTTCAGGTTCCAGTTGGCAAAGCATGGTGGCAATTTTTCTCAGTATGCCATGTTGGGGAAAATTCACAGGGGAACCCATATTGACAGTGCTTGACTTAGTTTTGAATATGTGCTGGTGCTGGGGATCCCGAAAGGTCCTGTGGCAAGAGTGAAGATGCGACGGAGAGGATGCCATAGCAGCATGGGACATGGGTGATGAAGTGAGATTTTGGAAAACAACATGAGAACAATCACTAGGCCTCACTGACAAAAACATTCCATGAAAATCTTCAAAATTGTCCCTTAAGCAATTTCTGTTAAACCACAGCCCCATGTTTCCAAAAATGTCAATACAGTCAAAAGCTATCATAGATTTTTAAAACTCTTTCTTGAGATATAGTTTTCACTGGGTGGGCCACATTTATTGTCCATCCCTCCCTTGAGAAGATAGTGATGAGCTGCCTTTTTGAACTACTGCTGTCCATTTAGTGTAGGTACATTCAGAGTGCTGTTAAACAAAGAACAAAGAACAAAGAAAACTTACAGCCCAGGAACAGGCCCTTCGGCCCTCCAAGCCTGTGCCGATCCAAATCCACTGTCTAAACCTATCGCCCAATTCCTAAGGATCTGTATCCCTCTGCTCCCCACCTACTCATGCATCTGTCCAGACGCTCCTTAAATGAATCTACCGTGCCTGCCTCTACTACCTCTGCTGGCTACGTGTTCCAGGCACCTACCACCCTCTGTGTAAAGTACTTTCTGCGTGTATCCCCCTTAAACTTTTCTCCTCTCACCTTGAACGTGTGACCCCTCGTTATTGAATCCCTCACCCTGAGAAAAAGCTTATCTCTATCAACCCTGTCTATACCCTTCATGATTTTGAAGACCTCAATCAGGTCCCCCCTCAATCTCCTTTTTTCTAATGAAAACAATCCTAACCTACTCAACCTCTCTTCATAGCTAGCACCTTCCATACCAGGCAACATCCTCATAAACCTTCTCTGTACCCTCTCCAAAGCTTCCACATCCTTTTGGTAATGTGGCGACCAGAACTGTACACAGTATTCTAAATGCGGCCGAACCAAAGTCTTGTACAATTTTAACATGACCTGCCAGCTCTTATACTCAATACCCCGTCCGATGAAAGCAAGCATACCATATGCCTTCTTGACCACTCTATACACCTGTGCAGCCACCTTCAGGATACAATGGACCTGAACTCCCAGATCTCTCTCTGCTCATCAACTTTTCCCAAGGCTCTTCCGTTTACAGTATAGTTTGCTCTAGAATTAGACCTCCCAAAATGCATCACCTCACACTTGCCTGGATTGAACTCCATCTGCCACTTCTCCGCCCAACTCTCCAGTCTATCTATATTCTCCTGTATTCTTTGACAATCCCCTATGCTTTCTGCTACTCCCCCAATCTTCGTGTCATCTGCAAACTTACTGATCAGACCACTTATGCGCTCTTCCAGATCATTTATGTATATCACAAACGACAGTGGCCCCAGCACTGATCCCTGTGGAACACCACTGGTCACCTTTCTCCATTTCGAGAAACTCCCTTCAACTACTACTCTCTGTCTCCTGTTGCTCAACCAGTTCTTTATCCACCTAGCTAGAACACCCTGCACACCATGTGACTTTACTTTCTCCATTAGTTTATGATGGGGAACCTTATCAAACGCCTTACTAAAGTCCATGTAGATGACATCTACAGCCCTTCCTTCATCTATCAACTTGGTCACTTCCTCAAAGAACTCTATTAAGTTAGTAAGGCATGATCTCCCCTGCACAAAACCATGTTGCCTATCACTGATAAGCCCATTCTTTTCCAAATATAAATAGATTCTATCCCTCAGTACCTTCTCCAGCAACTTTCCCACCACTGACGTCAGGCTTACTGGTCTGTAGTTACCTGGAATATCCCTACTACCCTTCTTGTACAGGGGGACAACATTAGCAACTCTCCAGTCCTCCAGCACTTCACCTGTGTTTAAGGATGCTACAAAGATATCTGTCAGGGCCCCAGCTATTTCCTCTCTCGCCTCCCTCAGCATCCTGGGATAGATCCCATCCGGTCCTGGGGATTTGTCCACCTTAATATGCTTTAGCCTAACCAACACATCTTCCCTCCTTATGTCGACGTGATCCAGAGTAAACAAACTTCTATCTCTAATCTCAACATTCATCATGTCCCTCTCCTCAGTGAACACTGATGCAAAGTAATCATTGAGAATCTCACCCATTTTCTCAGGTTTGACACAAAACCTTCCTTCCTTATCCTTTAGTAGACCAATCCTTTCTCTAGTTACCCTCCTGCTTCTTATATATGAATAAAAGGCCTTGGGATTCTCCTTAATTCTGTTCGCTAAAGTTATTTCATGACCCCTTTTAGCCCGCTTGATTCCTCGTTTAAGATTGGTCCTACTCTCCCGATATTCCTCCAAGGACCGTTCTGTTCTTAGCTGCCTGGACCTTATGTACCTTTCCCTTTTCCTCTTGGCTAGTCGCACGATTTCTCCTGTCATCCACGGTTCACGAATCTTTCCTTTCCTATCCCTTGTTTTCAAAGGGACATGCCTATCCTGCACTATCTTCAACTTATCTTTGAAAGCCTCCCACATATCAAATGTGGACTTCCTTAGTCTCTAGTTTCCACCTCACTGTCTACTAGTCTTCTCCTCTGGTTCCCAGACCCCTGCCACATTAGTTTAAACCCTCCCCAACAGCCCTAGCAAAAACTCCCCCTAGGACACTAGTTCCAGTCTGGTTCAAGTGTAGACCATCCAATTTGTAATAGTCCCACCTTCCCCAGAACCGGTCCCAGTGTCCCACAAATCTGAACCCCTCCCTCCTACACCATCCCTCAAGCCACGTGTTCATCCTGCCTATTCTTTCATTTCTACCCTGGCTAGCACGTGGCACTGGTAGCAACCCTGAGATCACTACCTTTGAGGTCCTCCACTTTAACTTCTCTCCTAGCTCCCTGAATTCTGCTTTCAGGACCTCATCTCGTTTTTTACCTATATCATTGGTGCCTATATGCACCACAACAACTGGCTGTTCACCCTCCCTTTTCAGAATGCTCTGTAGCCGATCGGTGACATCCCTGACCCGAGCACCTGGGAGGCAACATACCATCCGGGAGTCCGGGAGTTAAGAGAGAGGGTGTTCCAGGATCTTAACCTAACAATACTGAAGGTGGTACATTTTCAGGTTAGGATAATGAGTGGCTTTGAGGGTGGTGTTCCTGTGTATCTGCTACCCTTGTCCTTCATATGGATGAGGTTGTGTGCTCAGCAGGTGCTGCCTAAGGAGAATTTCTGCTGTTTATCTTGTCGATGGTACATACTGCTGCTAATGTGCATGGTGGTGGAGGGAGTGGGTGTTTGGGGATGTGGCTCAGTCAAGCTCACTGCTTTGTCCTGGATAGTCTCATGCTTCTTGAATGTTGTTGGAACAAAGAAAAAATCCAAAGATCAGCAGATGCTGAAAATCATAAACAAAACAGAAATTGCTGGAAAAACTTTACAGGTCTAGCAATATCCATGGAGAGAAAGCAGAATTAATGCTTCAGGTCCAGTGACCCTTCATCAGAACCATTCTAAAGAAAGGTCATTGGACTCAAAACATTAATTGCTTTCTCTCCACAAATCTGTTGCATTTTTCCAGCAATTTCTGTTTTTGTTTGAGACGGATGTTGAAAGTGCACCCAGACAGGCGAGCGGAGAGCATTTAATCACACTCCTGACGAACACTTTGCAGATAATGGGCAAGCATTGGCGAAGCAGGAGGTGAGTTCCTTGTTGCCTAAATCCTAACCTCTGACCTGTATTTGTAAACACAATATTAATATAGCTAGTTCAGTTCAGTTTCTGATCAATGCTAACACCCAAGCTTAGTAGTAGGGCATTCAGTTATTGTAATGCTATTGAATATCAAGGGATATTGGTTAGTTTTTTTTGTGGAGATGGTCATTTATGTGTTGCAAATGTTACTTGCCACTTGTCAACCCAAGCCTTGTCCAGGCCTTGCTGTATAGTGGAGGTTATAATGCAATGTTTCCCTCTCTAACAGCATTGTGGGTCTACATAGACTGCAGCCTTTCAAGAAGGCAGCTCACTACCATCTTCTCAAGGGCAACTGGGGATGGGCTGTCAGTGCTGGTCCAGCCAGTGATGCCCACTTCCCAAGCAATCCACCTGGTGAGTATCTGTGCAATTTTTTTTTAAATTGAAAAATGTTTGAGATCCTGGGGAAGACTCCTATGAACCTTGTCTCAATAAAAATGTACAGAGGAAGGAGGATTATACAGCGTCAAGAAAAAAAATGGGGATGACTCAACAGAGACAGCTAAAAGAAGAAGTGAGATGTTGTAGAATAGGAATGAGAACATAGATTGTGTGATTCCTTTGAAATTAGTGCAAGAATTGTTCTTGTTAGCAGGAGTTATTGGCTATGTGGTCTAGCCTCTTGATGTTAACAACTGTGTATGTATGTATGGAGCTCTATTCAAAGTATGAGAATCTGACTGGACTAATTTCATCCACTATGTTCTACCTTTAGTCACTGGAGGTATGTACGTCCAAACGTATGGCCTAGGAAGAAGAGTAACCCATTTAGTCCCTCGAGCCAACTCCACTATTCAATAAGATCATTGCTGATCTGACTTTTCCACATTCCCACATATATTTGATGACCTTGCTTATGAAGCATCTATCTATCTCTGCCTTAAAAATGATTGGACTCTGTTTCCACTACCTTTTGTGGAACAGAATTTCAAAGACTCAAAACTCTGTGAAAAATAAACTCCTCATCTCACTCTTATAAGGGCAAATATTATGAATAAGAGTACGAGTGAGCACTATGTTGAATATTGGTGAAGAAATACTTTACATGATGAGTGGTTGGTGATGGGAACCTGCTGTGTGATAGGATGGTGGAAGGATTAAGTAACAACATTTACTGGAGAAAGAGATAAATATTTGAAGAACAAAATATTGCAAGTCAATTCAGAAAGAACAGAGTAGTGGGGCAGGCAGCATCAGAGGAGGAGGAAAGCTGACATTTCTAGTCGGGATCTTTCTTCAGAAATGGGGGAGGAGGAAGGTATCTCTGAAATAAATAGAGGGAGGAGGGGTGGGGCTGGGGAAGGTAGGTAGGATAGTGATAGGTGAGTGCAGGTAGCGCGTGGTGGGGATTGGTCAGTGAGATGGGAGGAGCGGATAGGCGGGAGAGAAGACGGACAGGTTGTGTCAGGTCAAGGAAGCGGGGATGAGAGGGAGGGTTGGTCATGCGATGAGGCCAGGAGTGGGGAGATTTTGAAACTGGTAAAGTCCATATTGAGACCATTGGGTTCTAGGCTCCCAAGGCTGAATATGAGGTGCTGTTCCTCCAGTTTCCGGGTGGTGTCATTGTGACACTGGAGGAGGTCCAGGATGGACATGTCGTCCAGGGAGTGGGAGAGGGATCTCGCGACTGGAAGGTGTTGTTGTTTGTCGCTAACAAAGCGCAGTGCTCTACAAAGTGGTCTCCAAGCCTCCGCTTGGTCTGACCGATGTAGAGGAGGCCACATCGGGTGCAGAGGATGCAGTAAACCACATTCACGGATGTGCAGGTGAACATCTGTCTGATGTGGAAGATTTTTTGGTTCCTTGGATGGAGGTGAGGGGGGAGGTGTAGGGGCAGGTGTAGCACTTCCTACGGTTGCTGGGAAAGGTGCCAGACGTGGTGAGGCTAATGCGGAGTGTGGAGCTGATGAGGGAGTCGCTGAGAGAGCGGTCCCCACGGAAGGCAGATAGGGATGGGGAGGGAAATATATCCTTGGCTGTGGGGTCAGACTGCAGGTGACGGAAGTGGCGGAGAATGACGCTTTGAATACAGAGGTTAGTGGGGTGATACGTGAGGACAAGGGGGATTCTGCCTTTGTTTTTGTTGCGGGGAGGGGATGTGAGGGCAGAGGTGCAGGAAATGCAAGAGATGCGGTCGAGAGCATTTTCGACCACTGAAGGGAAGGAAGTTGTGGTCCTTGAAATAAGAGGACATCTGGGATGTTTGGGAGTGGACGCCCCATCTCGGGAGCAGATTTGGTGGAGGCAGAGGAATTGGGAGTAGAGGATCGCATTCTTGCAGGAAGGTGGGTGAGAGGAGGTGTAGCCCAGGTAGCTGTGTGAGTCGGTGGCTTGAATGGATATCAGTTTTGAGGTGGTCATCAGAGATGGAGACAGAGGGGTCCAGGAAGGAGAGAGAGGTATCAGAGACGGTCCAGGTGAACATGAGGTGGGGGTGAAAGGTGTTAGTGAAATTGATGAACTGTTCAAACTCCTCGTGGGAGCACGAGGCAGCACCGATACAGTCTTCAATGTAGCGGAGGAAGAGATGGGGGATAGTGCCAGTTAGTTGCTGAAGAGGGACGTATCCTATGAAGAGGCAGGCATAGCTTGGGCCCATGCTGGTTCCCATGGCCACCCCCTTAGTCTGTAGTAAGCGTAGGAAGAACCTAATGGTCTCAACTTGGACTTTACTAGTTTCAAATCTCCCCACCCCCCGGCCTCATTCCTTGACCAACCCTCCCTCTCATTCCCACCTCCTTGACCTGACACAACCTGTCTGTCTTTTCTCCCACCTATCTGCTCCTCCCACCTCACTGACCAATCCCCATCACTGCCTACCTGCACTCATCTATCACCACCCCACCTACATTCCCCAGCCCCACCCCTCCTCTCTATTTATTTCAGAGATTCCTTCCCCATCCTCCATTTCTGAAGAAGGGTCCTGACTCGAAAAGTCAGCTTTCCTGCTCCTCTGATGCTGCCTGGCCTGCTGTGTTCCTCCAACTCCACACTGTGTTATCTCTGACTCCAGCATCGGCAGTTCTTACTATCTCTGAGTAGTGGGGCTTACCGATTTGTAAGTGGGAATATCTGGATTGCTTTTTGAAAGAGATACAGCATCGACAATGAACAATTGGCCTCCATCTATGTTATATTCATTTGATAATTCTTGAATACGTATAGAAACACTGCAAGTAGACAGAAAGGAACAGGGCCATTTATCAAGCAAAGTTTGATTTTCTAGTCCGGTAATGAGGAACCATATCAGAAAAAACAATTCATTTCCCATTTTTTGCAATTGGTTTTAAAACCATTTTAAGTCTGTCATTTTTAAGTACATTTTTAACATCTGACACTTGTTTTTGTGAGTGTGATCTTAGCTTATTTTGGTAATTGATCTACTGTCTGGCAGTCAGGTGGCTCAACATTTTCTAATGGTGTTGGCAGGGTAACAGAATACAATGGGAGTCTTAATCAGACTTTGTAGTTTCTAGTACCATAACACAGGAAAGTAATCTATGATCCTATGGTTTTAATAATTTGCTGCATGAGAAAAGCCCATTTTCAAATTTACTCTGGAAAGTACAAAATAGGTTGACTTCCAAAGTCAAATTTAAAGTACTACATTTATACCCCTAGTCTTGCAGGGGAACAAATGCTTCCATCCACGTGCCAGGCAATGATCGTTTTCAACAAAGAAGAATTTTCCCTTAATGTTCAATGGGCCACATGGACACGGAACTAAGTCCCTGTTCCTTCATTGTTGCTGGGTCAAAATCCAGGAGCACTAACTCTAACTTATTATAGGTAGGCCTACTTCCACCACATGGACTGCAGTTACTCAAGAAAGCAGTTCAACACGCCATTCTAAGGGCATTTGGGTACGCACAACAAATGTTTGACATGTTAGCATTGCTTACGTGTCATGAACAAACAAAAAAAAGTAACTTAACAGGTTAACTGGTAATTTAGTCAGGTAACTGTCCTAATTTCACCTTATTATATTTTGACCCATTTATTATCATTTGTTGTAATTAAAAAGTTTTAGTAGCTATACAAGGACAATGTTCAATGTACACAAAGTGGTTTATGGCAGTTAAACTTTATTTTGCTTCACACCAGTTCAAATTCAGTTTGCATTCTTGGTAAAATGATATCTAATATTCTACTGTAATTCAATGAAGTATCCTAAGGTGTTAACTCAAACTTGGAGTCATAGAGTTATACAGAACAGAAGCAGACCCTTTGGTCCAATTTGTCTGTACTGATGTGTCTCCAAAGAAAAAGTTATTTCATTCAACGCTTAATGACAATTGAAGCATTTGGCCACTGAAATTGAGATTTTAAAGTGAACCATCAACCTTTGCATTTTAACAAGGAAGTGATTGCAAATTGAAGCTATAGAGTGGAAACTACAATTGAAATCTCCAGATCATCGGTCATAAATTGTACCCGCTGAATTCCCCAATGATCAGCATAACTGAGCTCCAGGTGTTTTCCGACAACTTTTCCACAGAGTCCTGCTTAGTGAGTGGTTGAACCATTGTGGAAATATACACTTTTATTCACATCATAGAGAAGAAACAGTCCAAGGTGCTTACCAGAGGTGAACAAAATAGGTGGTCAACATTAAGTGGGAATATTTAAAGTTTAGTTCAGAGATGTATAGCGTTAAAGGAGAAATAGAGAGATTATGGAGTTTGGATGCACAAGAAGCCAGAGAACTGGAGAGTTTTGGCAGGGAGAGGTTAGTATGGGGGTGTGTAAAGAGAAAGGGAGGGACTTTGAAGGTTTAGAAATTGACGGTTTAGAAACACAAAGATGAAAACTTTAAATTTGAGTCCTTCAGTACCAGGAGCCAATGTATGTCAATAAGTACAAGGATAGTGGGTAAGTGGAACTCACTGGGGATAAAATACAGGCAGTAGAGTTTTGAATGAGCTTTAATTCACAGAACATGGAGGATAGGAGGCTAGCCAGGAAATTCTAGAAGATTCAAGTTTGAAGGTGAGAAGGACATGGCTAATGGCCTCACCAGATGATGCACTGAAGTGGGCAATATCATGAAAGTGACAGCAGAAGATAATGGCTAAAGTGGTCAATTCAGGATCAAATAAAATGGGACATCTGTGATTTCAATATGGATGAGCAGATGGAGGAGAATGGAATTGCTGTTGAAGGTATGAGTTCATGGCAGGGGCTGATGACTTTGCCTTTGGTTATGTCATTGTTTTGCCAAAGAAAATTTGTGACTCATCCAAGATTTGAGGCTGGACAAGCACCCTGAATACACAGAGACAGTGGGGAAGTTGAAAGAGGGCATGGAGAAGTCCAACTGGGGGTGGTCAACAAATATGTGGAAACTGACCCAAGTCTGTGGATATTGTCACTAAGGGGTAACATGTAGATGATGTAGAAAAGTAGGACAAGAATACATAGTTGTGCAATTCTGGAATTGTTGGTGGAGATCAGGAGGGGAGGGGATTGGTGGAGATGATCTGGCTATGGTTAGATAGATCAGACTGAAACCAAGTAAGGAAAGTCCCACTGAGCTAGAGAGTGGAAGAGAGGTGTTGAAGGAGGACTTTATGGTTAAATTTCAAAGATAATATCAAGGTGAGGAGAATGAGAAGGAAGAATGTATCTCTGTTATAATCACAAAGTATGTCTGCCTTTAAACTTGTCTGTTTTAATGACAGGATCAAATCTTGATTCAAGCCTCGACTTACAGGAAAGATGGATTTCAGAGGCAAAAAATTTGTTCATGGGTTTGAGAGAAGAAAGAGACAATTTGCAGGTAATTTGCAAGGATGGTAGAAAGGGATGTAAAGTAGTAGATGTTTTAGGAGAAATGATAATGGAAGTTTTGAAACATACCCGAGAAGAAGAATCCATTTATAATACTTGCTGTTCCCTATACCTCAATATATCAGACCAACAAAACTGTTTCCCAGAATGAATGACCATCCTCAGAAAATTTAAAAGAAAACCAAGAGACCTTGAAAGCATGGTTATAAGTTTTACTTTTGATTCAAGATTTCAAAAGATATCCTTGTTCACTTTCATTTCCCATGGGGGTAGTACTTTAGGACCTCGGCTCCAGTTAGCACTTGGATAATTAATGCATTGAGCACACGTTGAAGAGTGCTTCAAAGGGGTCTTGTGTTAAGCTGTGGAAAATCCTGAACCAGTGCTAAAATGCAATTCCAGTTCCACAAGGGTTAAATAATCTGATGGTTAATGCTGCAATTGTTCTCACATTTAACCTTATATATTTAACTTATTTCATTACATAGCATTTAATAAGGAATGTGTGGGTAGTTTTCTGGATAAACAACTAATAGAGACAAATGTGTATTGTAAAACAGCCCTTCAAAAAGAAAACTTTATGGGTGCCTAACTGAGCAGGGTGTGGTGTGGTCTGTCTGTGGGGTTCCTAGATTTATTCCAGCATAAATTAAGTTTACAACATTACTATTTCAATTGCAGTTGCAAAGCAAACTTAATATTCTTGATAGAATTTCTGTCAATTGTTAGCACTGGCTCAGTTCTCTGTTAAAACTTACAATAGCCCTTTTCAGAAACTAAAAGCATTGCTCCTCAGTTTCTTTTGCTTTCTCAACATGCAATGTATTTTTCAAGGGTGGTACCACAAGAAGCTTGGTATTTTCTTTAAAATATATTGAATTACTAAAAGCTGTTATTTAATTTGTATTGAGTTCCAGATTCCCATGTGCTTACAGAATATGAAATTCAGTTCTGCCAATAATATTTTCCAATGGAAATATTTCTACTTTTTAGTGTTAAAGAGATGCATGAGAAGGTTCATGAGCAGTTGCTTATATATACTGTAGGTTCAGCTCCAGTAGAAGAACATTTGTTGCAATACCTTTCCCCATGGAAACGGATGCCAATTCATTGCAAGAAATTATGCATAAATCAGAAAAGTAATTTAGTCTTCCTCCTTCCCGTAAAGAATTTGCAACTTGGCTGTCATCAACTCTGCTCATCACTTAAAGGTCAGATTTCTTCCTGATTGCTAAAGAAATCAAAGAATTTTGAAAGTCAGTCTATGTTTCCAATCTGTTGCTGTCATGGTCAGTCAAGTATGTTGGTTGTTGATCACCCCTAAGTATAGTGCCACTGAAAGCACTATTATAATGAACGTGTCTCTGAGGAAATGTTCAACTGCGGTCTATGTTTAATTAAGCATTCACATATGCTTGAGTTCTCTGCCTGAAGGTAGGTCTAACTTACAGCACTGTGATCTTGATCCGAGGTAGGTCAAAAAGGCAAGTCCTGAATCCACCAGAACCAGATTGAACACCATGCTTTTAGCACCAATCTGATCCACCTTGGCAGCCCAGCCAACTGGTCCTGTCAGAGCTGCGACAGCATACTCTTTTACAACCATATTGTAATCCGATAGTCATGGATAGTGATGACAGAGGCTCCAAATTCTTTCCACCACATGCTGATCCGGAATCCCTGCAGCTCTTAATGTCTGCCATTGGAGTATTCTAAAAGACGGCTTCCACTGCCACATCTTGGTCCACTTTTCTGTTACTCTGCCACTCACTTCCCTTCCCACACAACTGCAGCTCCTTCCCTTTCACCTCACCACCATCCAGGGCTCAAACTCTCCTTTTGGGTGAAACTGAAAAATACTTTTACTTTCCTCAATATAATAATTGTACCTACTGCTTGCAATACCATCTCTCCTACACTGGTGAGACCAATTATGAAGATTTGATGATTGCTTTGATTTCAACTCTGTTTATTCTGAAAATGCAGAGTGATCAATCATTACAACTGTCCTGTACCTGTCCTGTGGTCTTCCTGGGATGCTGTGTGCCCTGGCTTTCTCCAGGCAGTGGCTGAAGAGACTGCTGCAATATCCTTTTACCGTTGCCTGAGTATTTTAGCATCTGTACAAGTGTATTATTCATCTACAACTGCACAGCCCCGGGTCCACAACATCTCAACCATGAAAAGCAGTAGGAGGACAGTGAGCAGAGAGTAAGCAGCACAGTGCTCTATCAACCTTCTCAGAAAGTTATTTGCATTTGGGTAGGAAGGGAGGGAAGCATGGGAGAGGTGGAACATGTGGTGTACCGGA
The DNA here is from genome assembly GCA_024137785.1 of Ginglymostoma cirratum. Lineage (NCBI taxonomy): Eukaryota > Metazoa > Chordata > Chondrichthyes > Orectolobiformes > Ginglymostomatidae > Ginglymostoma > Ginglymostoma cirratum. The sequence goes on along the minus strand of JAHRHZ010000078.1, from coordinate 15,718,055 downwards.
CTGCAGGGTCCCAGTAACAGCAGGGCTGAGTCAGTTAGATGGTAGTGTCTGGGTCATGAGTCCAGAGTCCCAGTTAGGACTGAGATCCAGGGAGGGGGTCCAGTAAACCTGACTAGAGAGTCTGGCAACCTCATGGAGGAGTACCAGCAGAAATAGGAAGAGATTCCCTCAAGTCCGTGAAGGGAGTTCCTCAAGGTGGGAGGGGTTTAGTCAACACTGGTGAGGGTCCTGCAACTGCAAGGGTGCTGGAGGAGAAAGTCTGCTGAAATAGTTGGAGTGGAGAGTTGGAAACAGGAGGTTTGACAATGTGAACTCTTGATTAAGCAGGGGGGAGGGCATTTGGGAGGGAAGCTGTAGAGTGGGCACGTAGGGGGACTGTGGAGAGGAGCTTCTCATCATGTCTGTTGGAGAAGTGAATTGAGTGGACGTGTGTGTTTGCTTATATAGAGATCAGTGTGGAACTTTGAAGGAGTAGCATGAACAGATTTGTCAGGATCAAGGAGATCAACTGAAAGTGAAACATTTCATATGTGGGTTGTTTTTTCACAACTTGTTTGGGCCTCCTAGATCCTGTAGATGTGTGCACTTTGTTTCCTGGGCCACCAATCCCCAACAGGTCTCTCACCCCAACAGTGTTTTATTTTAGACACTGTCACCCCATTGTTTGCCCTCCCCACCCCAGTCAATTTCACCAGCATTCCGATGCACCCCTGCTCCGTGCCTTGGGAGCATCCATTATTTTTACCCCATGGAGTTGGTTACGAAGTACAAGCATGACCCTGAGATTCAGGTCAATTTCCATGTGAAATCTTTGAATGACTACCTCTGCCCTCAGCCTTCTCCACTGTGTCAGTGAAGTTCAATGTAATCTCAAACACCAGCACCTCGCTTTCCCATAAGATGCTTTATAAGTTCCAAAATTTATATTGTGTTAAAAATACTTGCGTTTCTCCTTATTTGTTACTGTCTTTAAGCAACTAATTCTTTTAATGATTTCACTGTTGTCATTTACAGCTCCTCTTGACCGATATATTGTTTCTTTACTTGACGCACTACCACCTATTTGTACTATCTGCTCTTTTGTTGTCACTTACTCACTTTTGCTTTCCATGCTATCAAAGTCTTTCCACCTCTGGTCCCTTTCTCTGCCTCTGTAATTCTTTATAAAGTGTTTAATTTCAAACTTTTCCTTTTTCCAGTTCTAACACACTAACTCTAGCCAGGATTTTCCTGTGTTTTGACTCTGCGTGCGTGCGTGTGTGTGTGCGTGTGTGTGTGTGTATGTATGGTGATGGTGAGGTGGGGGTCAAACCCTGTTAGATGGTGGCAACACACCACCCACCCCTGCCCCCACTGCTGCAATAACTCACGGTCTCACATTGTAACTGGTCATTAAGAGCTAATAGGCAGCTCAAAGGCATGTTTCATTCCCTAGCATTATCTAGATATCAGGTTGCCAGAAGCTGCTGGTCAATCCAGGTCCTAAGGACTGCTACTTGAGGCCAACTCTGGAATGGATCCAACAGTGAGAAGATAAGTCATTTCTTTTCTTCCCAAGAGGTTAGCTTCGTGGGGAGAGAGGGCTCAAGGATGTCAGAAGTAAGGACGGGAGAATGACATTTAGAGACCATTGCTTGCTTGCCTGCCCTCATGCCTCCAATTGCCCCAGATTGAGGCAATTTGAGGCTGCTCCCAAACTCTACTGGCAGGTCACCTTGGTATCCCAGTTGGGAAAATGGCCATGTTTCCCAGTCACCAGGAAGGTAGGATGAGTTTAGATCCTTAACTGGCCAACAATTGATCACTTAAGGGCTTTAATCATTGTCATGTTGAGAAAATTACCCATGCCCAACATTTAATTGCAGGGATAAGGAGGAGGGAGCAATTTCTTCTCTGTGGCAACTTGCCCAATTGTTTTCATCCCTTGCCACCTCCAGGGATGGAAATTTCCATCCTCTGTTTCTCTTTCTGAAGATGCCAGATTATCTGTTGAGTATTTCCAGCATTTCTCTTTCCATTTTATGCACTAATGGTCTGTAGGACCAGATCTTGGGGGCTGGGAACCATTGCATACCATATGTCTGCTGAGGCAGATATGCTGCTACTGTTGGGTTGACAGAATATCTTCCACATTCACATTCCTGCAGTGGTCCTCCTTTTCTTCAAAGAAAATAGCCCTGTGTTTAAGGGATTCCAAAATTAAAGCCTACCGTATCTTAACAGAGAAGGACAAGTCAGCAAATGATGCACCAGGACATAAATATCAACAAAAGAAAGCTAAATGAACACTGATCCTACAGACTTGAAAAGATGAATGGATTTTCCAACCTCAAAGATGTAGTCAAGTGACCACAGGCTCAAAATTGGCCATTTGAAATTGGCCCACAGCTGGAGAAATTGGGTCTGACAGAAAATTGGCCAAAGTAAATTAGACAGCAGCCAGCATCTATCGGCTACAGATTATTGGAAACCAAAGTCAAAGAGATCACAAAGGTACAAGGAGAACCAATTACCACCAGCCTTGTGTGTTGGAGAAATGTCGATTCGACTTTCTGGCACCTTGACAATCAGCCAATGCCTGAGAACATGCATCTTACATTTCCCTGGCATGGCAAAAGAGGGGTGTTTGAGTACCCCATAGGATGCTTTGAACCCCACACATGACTCCATTGGCCAAAGACTGCAGAACATTCTGGAAGGTTCAAGGCTAGGGGAATAAAAACGCACACCTGGAATTCACTGCTCAGTGAAACTTGCAGCAAGACTTGTGGAAGAAGACTGTGCAGCGACACAAGGATGAGATGCGTCCTGACTTGTAACACCCACTTTCACAGAAGAGAGCCAGCTCTAAGTTGGAGAGGGCAGTGATTCCAATGGTCCAGCTCAAACACATGGATCATTGTGGTTAATATCCTTTCTCAGATGAATACAGCTAGATAAGGAATAATTATTGTGGGAAATTGGGGAATACTCACATGGTTTTTTTAATGAGGAATATTTTGTCCATAAAATTGAGTTGAAACACAAACCAAATTTTCCCTTAGTCTGCTTTACTGACAACAGCACTTGGGTAATGTTTTTAATGATGATACTGTCACAATTTAAGTAGAAGCAAGCGACCAGGTGAGGAGGGGTACATCAGCTCCCATCTTTCCAACTCTTTGGTTGCAACAAAGATTTTTGGCATATCACTATATATTTCATAAGTTAAAATATAGTTAACTGTTTTCACAGTTAGCAATAATCAGCTAATTACAAGGTTTACTTGAGTCAAAGAAAGAGCATCTTTATTAATTGTAAACCCTGAGAAAATAATGATGACATGAATCTAGCATGTGGCCTTTCTGGACCCTCACCAATACCCACGCAAACACACACACACTCAGAGTTAATACAGATTAGTCTTCAGTACAAAGGAATATAAAAAGGATGTACAGTTTAGAGCCCTTTCCTTGGACTTCGTAGCAGGTAGATATAATTGAATGATTTATTGGGCTGATTCAGAGGACATTTTGAATTAACCACATTTCTGAGGATCTTGAATCACATGTAGGCCAAACCAACCAAGAAAGACAGATTTCCTTCCCTAAAGAACATTAGTGAACCAATTTTTACAACAATCGACAAAGATTGCATGGTCATCATTTGATTAAATTTTAAGTATGGATTTATAAATTGAATTCTAACATCACCATCCGCCATGTTGAGATTTGAAGCCATGACTGCAGAGTATTAACCTGGGCCTTCGGATCACTGGTTCAGTGATATTGCCACCGTTTCACCACATCACCTCTCACTATCTGCAAAGCTCACTCACAAGAAATTGCATGCCATAAAAATTGGCAAACCCACCTGACCTGACAGATTCCTGTCTAATTTGTGGGCACAAATCGGGCGGGCTTGATGCAAGAGTCCAAACTTTACTGTGGTCTTTCATGAGTTATGGTAATTTTTATGCAATATAATTATTTTCTAAAAATCAAAAGAACTGCGGCTGCTGTAAATCAGAAACATAAACAGAAGTTGTTAGAAAAGCTCAGAAGGTCTGGCAGCATCTGTGAAGAGAAGCCAGAGTTAAAATTTTGGGCCGCTGACCCTTCCTCAGAACAGATGATTATTTTCTATATGAAATGCTGATGACTATAAAATAAAACTTGAGCGATTTGAATACTGAGTAACTTCAATGCAGGATTTGATGCAAAAGTTGCATCTACATACCTGACACTGTGTTTATATTTTTATCATCAGGGATTTATCATACAATCTGAGATTGTTGAGTAAGGGCCTATTCAATCACTTTGAAATGTCCCCCATCAGTTTTGAATAAATAATCGGAGAATCATAACTTTTTCCTTCCTTTTGAATCAATTTGTTTATTCAGCTTGATGTACGACAGAGGTAACATGGGGAGATGCTGTGGTGTTGTGGCAATGCCACTAGTCTAGTCAACTATTGCCCCAGGTTAATGCCTTCAGGACATGGGATTCAATGAGTGCAGAATTTTCTTTCTTCCTGGGTACTTCCTGAAATTTTTTCAGTGCTACTTTAGAATTTTCAGCGGTTTCTTTCTGTTCTCATTAATTAATTTGTCAGGTAGTTACATATTAAGAATGCCTTCTATAGGTGTGTTGGAATATGCAGTACTCGCACACACCCAGAAGCAAATTCAGAAAACTTTATCAATATCCTCGATGGTTATGTATCCTCCCACTAAACTTAAACCTACAACATGGGAAGAAATTATTAAGTTCCACAGTAATTAAATTGGCATAAGTTGACTGGCATAATTTGGAAATTTTTTTTACCACACACTTCTATGAACAAAAAACATTATCCCATAGTCACTTGCCATAAACTGGTGAGATCATAGTTCATGCCATTGTATATGTACAAAGCTGGAATGCGCAGTGATGACCCTTTTAACTGCATTACAGATCTCAATTACTGATTTAAATTTAATAATTGACATCGTGTCATTACATTCAAAACATCCACGACATATGTCCCCGTATAATAGTTCCTGAACGTATGCAATATGGCCGAGAGATTCCACATTTATTTGCAAGGAATTTGGCACCTCAGTGATTTTAAACTTGCAGGCTCCTGGTTAACTGAGTAGTCCTTTGTTCACAAGGTCAAAACTGATTCTCTCCTTTACAGCCTTGCTCTCTCCACCACTTTACAGCCTAAATATCCCTCCTACAACTTGCCTGAACCCTCATCCCTTGTAGAATCTTTTCCACTCATCCATAACCGCACAGCTCCATCTCCATCTCCCCACCCCCACTTAAGACTTCCTATCACCCTCATCCTTTTTGACCTCATCCATTCCCCCTAAGAGTAAAACATCACCTCCCCTTCCCTTCACTCTTTCCCCTTTGCAGTTTCTTCTCCATCCAGTCACTTGTAACCTTTCTCTTCTCCAGCCATGTGCCCCCAAACTAGCACACAGCCCACCCCCACGAGTCAGGACAAATTAATTCACAATAGATCACTCACCAGTCTTGGACATTTGCTACCTCCTTCCACCTCCCACCCTGGTCAGCCTCAGTACACTTCCTGGCTTTGGGCCCACCCAGGGAAAGAATTTCATTCCTTTCATTCCAACTCCCCTGCCCATTCATCGTCTAATAACAGGCTGTTTCTATCCAACAGCTACTGCTGATAGGCTCAAAGCAGCAACTGCAAGACAGAGTTAGCTTGGATTTACAGGAGCTGCCCCCCCAAAATTCTGTTCAATCTACTTATAAGCAAAAGTTTTCCCTGGTTGTTCCCCCCACGACTTTTTAAAATTCATTCATGTGATGTGGATTACACTGGCTGGCCAGCATTTATTGCCTGTCTCTGGTTACCCTTGATAAGGTGGTGAGCTGCCTTCTTGAACAGTTGCAGGCCATGTGCTGTCAGTTGAGCCACAATGCCCTTAGGGAGGAAATTCGAGGATTTTGACCCAAGTCAGGAAGGTGAATGGCTTAGAGGGGAACTTGCAGGTGGCAGTGATCCCATGTATCTGCTGCCCTTGTCCTTTTAGATGGAAGTGTTCGTGGGTTTGAAAGGTGCTGTCTAAAGAGTTTTGGTAAATTTCTGAAGTGCATCTTGTAGATAGTACACATTACTGCTATTGAACATTGATGTTGGAGGGAGTGGATGTGGTGCCAATCAAGTGGGCTGTTTTGTTCCAAATGGTGTCACAGGTGTAATTGGAATGCACCCATCCAAGCAAGTGGGGAGTATTCCATCACACTTAGACTTGTGCCTTGTCAATGGTAGATAGGCTTCGAGGAATCAGGCGGTAAGTTACTTGCCACAGTATTCCTAGCCTCTCATCTGCTCTTTAGCCTTTGTGTTTATGTAGCAGGTCCAGTTTAGTTTCTGGTCCATGGTAACCCCCAGGATGTTGCTCGTGATGGTAACACCATTGAATGTTAAAGGCTGGTGGTCAGATTGTCTCTTACTGGAGTTGGTCATTGCCTGGCATTTGTCTGACATGAATATTACTTGCCACTTGTCAGCCCAAGCCTGGATATTGTCTAGATCTTGTTGTATTTGAGCATGGTCTGCTTCAGTATCTGAGGAGTTGTGAATGATGCTAAACATTGTTCAAACTTCGGCAAACATCCCCACTTCTGAATTTATGATGGAGGGAAGGCCATTGGTGAAGCAGCTGAAGATGGCCATGCCTAGGACATTACCCTAAGAAACCCTTGTAAAAATGTCCTGGAACTGAGATGACTGACCTCTAAGATTCAATCCTTCTGGGTGTTTTGGATACTTTAGGGTTGGCATTTGAGCTGCCCCTCTGTATTTTGAATTCTCGATCAAATCTAACCATAGCACTAACACACAGTGGAGGAATTCAAGTCAGTTACTTTATAAATTCAAAAGGAAATGATATTGAAAATTAGCCTCAGTAATGGTGCCGTGAGACAATCTCCAGTTGTCATAGAAATTCATCTGCTTCGATAATGTCCTTTACTTGATCTGGCTGACATGTGTCTCCATCAGAGAAATGTGGTTAACCTTTAATTGCCATCTGAAATGTCCCAGCAAACACTCTGTTTAAGGACAATTGGGGATGGGAAACAACTGCTGGTCTTGCCAGTGACTTCATATGAAAGAATAACAGAAAGACCAGATTGAAGAAGCAAGAAGAAACCTTCTCTAAGTTCTGTGTTTGGTCAACATTAAATGTAAATGACAAAGAAAGAGAGAATGAGTAACTGACAAGAGGAACACAGATCACCATTCTGTGCTTTTCCAGAGAAAACAATAAATATATCTAAGTAATGAGACATGTAGTGTTGAAGTTGTGTCTTGTGGTCAGTACTTCAGTAAACCTTTAAGAGACATATTCATGATATCATCACTGTACTATACATGTGATCTAAGGGTACAAAGGTCTCATATGTCCATCTTATTCCTGAGATCACTTAAATCTAAAACGGTTCTAGAAATATGCTTCTCTGTATAACTCAATAGCTTGATCTTAGCCCAATTTCTTGCTATATGTGATAACATAAACATTACCACATCAGGTAAAATACCCTGTTAGAGTCAAAACTAACATCATGGTGATAGTGACAGGATCTGTGAAGTACTCCAGCAGATATTTGGGAAACTAATTGAAGACCAGCTGGTCAACAGCTATGCATAAGAGTAAGTTTGAACAATATGACATTTTATCACGTTTTAACAGCTCAATTTCTATGAGTACAAACAGCCACCCATGATCTATGAATAGGCATTGACCACCAAGAAGACAGATAGGCGGTTCTGTGAATGCGTATGAGATGAACCGATGGTATGTTGCTTCCCAGGTGTCAGCGTCCGTGACGTCTCGGATCATGTCTTCAAGATCCTTAAGGGGGAGGGTGAGCAACCAGCAGTCATGGTACACATCAGTACCAATGATATAGGTAGAAAAAGGACTGAGAATGTGAAAAACAAGTACAGGGAGTTAGGGTGGAAGCTGAAGTCCAGGAAAAACAAGGTAGTTATCTTTGCATTACTACTAGTGCCACGTGATATCATCACACAATAGATCACTCACGAAAAACTGCAGAAATGACACACCATTTCAGAAAAAAAGAAGAAATCCAATAACTAGTCATAAAAGTAGTTGAAGGAAGTGGAACAGTTATGACAAAAAAAACTGAAGGCATTCCTGGGAGAAATAGATATCCAGACAGTACATTTTGTAAAGCTAATGTAAGGTGCCATGGAGATAGCAAGAACTGGAGATGTTGGAGTCAGAGATAACACAGTGTGAAGCTGGAGGAATGCAGCAGGTCAGGCAGCATCAGAGGAGCAGGAATGTTGACATTTGAAGAAGGGTCCTGACCCAAAACATTGACTTTCCTACTCCTTTGATGCTGTTCTTCCAGCTCCACATTATGCTGACTAAGGTGCCTTGGGACTCCTTTACATTAGAGATGCTATATAAACGCTATTTCTTGTGATGATATTACAGTTTGTACCCATGCACATCATTGATGATTAATAAACCTTTAATCAGTAATTCTCTGTAAGCATTCTCTATATTACTGCATTTGATTTAGATGAAGTTAAAAGAACACAAAATGAATTGCAAATAAAAGGTTTAGAAAATCTGTCAGAGACACCTATGCTCATTAAGTACTAGTCCCTAGGATGACTTTCTTTCCTCTATAAACTGACTTTCACTGCAGGTTTGTTCTGATTTACTTGCTGCCTGCATGGCCTACTCATCTTTCATCTACTGTCTTTAATGATTCATACACAGTAATCTCCTTCTTCATGGTTTGGTTCCAACTTCATTACTCTTAAAAATTCATAGTTGTCCACAGAAAATCTAGTTAACCACCTCTCTGATAAGTTCAGAGATACTGTGCAATCACTGTTCTTTGGAGTGTTCAAAACGTCACAATGCATCATTTTTAAAATAAGAAATTTTGGTAGCAGGCATTGCAGTCTCCGGTATTTATCATTCTGTTCCCTGTATCAATATTACCTCAAAGCACTTTTCCTGTCATAAGATAATTTACAGATGGACGCAGAACAGGAGAACTTTCATTGTGACAAACGTATTGCTGATGACTCCGTTCTTCTGCAACATTAAGGCGCTCTTTCTCTAGCATATAATCCTTTTCACTTTGATGCATATTTTTATGTTAAATGATACCTTATATAGTTTATTATAATATGATTTTGCAGATGATACTATGCTAAGGAGAATAGTGAGGACGATGCTAAGCAACTTCAGAGGGACGTTAAAAAATTGGCCAAATGGGCAGACAAAATTCAATGCAGAGAAATATGAAGTAATGCATTTTGGTAGAAGAAACACAGAGACAATACAGACTCAATGGTACAATTTTGAAGGTAGTGCAGTAGCAGAGGGACCTCAGAGTTCATGTGCATAGTTCTCTGAATGTGGCCAGGTTAGTTGAAACAGTTGTTAAGAAGGCTTATAGGATTCTTGGGGTTTATAAATGGAGCCATAGGATATAAAAGCAAAGAAGGAATGCTATCCCTCTACAAATCATTGGTCAGACCACAGTTGGAGTATTGTGTTCAATTCTGAGCACCTTATTTAAGGAAGGATGTCAAAGTCCCAGAGTTCAAAGGAGATTCAAAGGATACCAGGAATGAAGGACTTTAGATGCAAAAAAGGATTAGTGAAATTGCGTTTGTTCTCCTTGGAGCACAGAAAATTAAGAGCTGACCATATTGACGTGTTCAAAATTATGAACAATTTTGACAGGGTAAAGAAGGATATTCTATCTCCAACAGTTAGTATGTCAGTAAGTAGGGGTCACAAATTCAAGACTTTCGGCAAGAGATCTAAGAATGAGATGAGGAGAAACTTTTTTACTGAGACAATTGTTAGGTTTTGGAATGCTCTGTCTGGGAGATTGGAGGAGGTGGATTCCATTGAAGATTCCAAAAGAGAGCTGGATATGTATTTGAAAGCGATGAAGTTAAGGGACTATGGAGATAGGTATAGAAAATGGGACAAGCTGAGTAGTTCTTTCGGGAGCCAGTACAGACATGATTGGTTGAATGGCCTCCTTCTGTACTCTAAGATTCCATGATTCTATTATAATATCTTCACAAAGTAGTTGTGTGACAAAGCCACTGACAAAAGTGCTGCACTTACTTCTGGGCCTCTGCATACTACCTGAAAATTAAAAGGCTATCTAATATGTTGGGAGGAAGGTGCAATCAAGTTTTACAACATATGCAAGGTATCGAATAACAGAATATAAATACAAACTGGTTTTTAAAGGTCCTCCTGTTCTTTCTTTCTGAGCAGTGGGTTTTTGTTATAATCCACAGTCTTGTGCATTGTTCAGGCTTTTGCACAAAGCAAGATATTCAAACATATTTAGTATCTTTGGTTGAAAATGTCATTGCTCTGGAAGCCAAAGTTCAAGTTGTATTTCATTTGAGCAATCAAATGGATATTTCAATATGGAGTACAGACTGTTATTCAGAATGCTAACTTTAATACCCCCATCATTATTGTCTTGTGACTAGTAAATGAAACAAAATAGCATGGTGATCTTAAAGTCATAGAGTCATAGGGCTGTACAGCAGAGAAGCAGACCCTTCAGTCCAACTTGTCCATGCTGACCAGATATCCTAAATAAACCTAGTCCCTTTAACCGCCATTTTGCCCATATCCCTCTAAACCCTTCTTATTCATAGTCCTATCCACATGACTTTTAAATGTTGTAATTGTACCAGCCTCCACCACTTCTTCTGGCAACTCATTCCGTACTCGCACTACCCTCTATCTGAAAAAGTTGCCTGTTAGGTCCTTTTCAAATCTTTCCCCTCTCATCATAAACCTTTGTCCTTCTGTTTTGGAATCCACTAGCATGGGGGAAAGACCTTGGCTATTCACCTTATACATGCCCCTAACATTTTATAAACTTCTATAAGGACGTCCCTCAGCTTCTGATGCTCCAGAGAAAATAGCCCCAGCCTATTCAGCCTCTCTCTGTAGCTCAAACTCTCCAACCTTGGGAACATCCTTGTAAATCTTTTCTGAACCCTTTCAAGTTTCACAACATCCTTCCTAAAGTAGGGAGACCAGAATTGAATGGAGTATTCTGAATGTGGTCTAACAAATATCCTGTATAGCTGCAATATGACCTCCCAATTCCTATACTCAATGCATTGACAATAAAGGCAAGCGTACCAAATGTCTTTTTCACTATCCTGTGTAACTGCAACTCTACTTTCAAGGAACTGTGAACCTCCACTCCCAGGTCTGTTCATTCAGCAATACTTCCCAGGACCTTACCATTAAGTGTATAAATCCTGGCCTGATTTGCCTTTCCAAAATGCCGCACCTCACATTTATCTAAATTGATCTCCATCTACCACTCCTCAGCTCTTTGGCCTATCTGATCAAGGTCCCTTTGTATTCTCAGGTAATCTTCTTGGCTATCCACTAGCCAAGTGTCATCTGCAAACCTATTACTGTACCTCTATGTTCATACACAAATCATCCGATTGACTTATTTCACTGATGTATTTCACTATAGACCAATGTGAAATGTTACATTGGGGATCAGAGTTTTGCTGACTGGTAGACTCAAATTTTATTTTTCTACTGAAATTATCACAGTCACCCATTCTTTCATACATATTTGCACAAATTTCAATAGAATGTAGAAATATTACATACTTTTATCCTTTAGTCTTCTAGGGATATGTCTCAAATACCAGAAAATTATACTTATCTTTTCATTGAAAGCTTGGAGTAATGGTTACTCAGTGACTTAAATGATCAACTTAGTATTGCATTTATTATATTAAATATAGATGCTGCTTTTGCAAGTCATGGCAAACATAAAGGAGGTGAAAACCTCATGATATTATCACTAGACTGGTAATCTAGAGACCCTGGTAATGTTCTGGGGACTTAGGTTCAAATCCTGTCATGGCATATGGTGGGATTTGAATTCAATAAGAAAAGAAATCTGGAATTAAGAGTCTCATGATGACAGTGAGTTAATTGACAATTGTCAGAAAAAACCCATTTGTTTCACTAACGTCCTTTAAGGAAGGAAACTGTTATCCTCACCTGGTCTGGTCCATATGTGACTCCAGACCCACAGCAATGTGGTTGACTCTCAACTGCCCACTGGGCAATTTGGGATGGGCAATAAATGCTGACCTTGCCAGTGATGCCCTCATCTTATGAAAGAATTTTAAAAACACCCTTTGATAGTTTCCCTACTGCAGCGATCTAACATTTATGGGGCTCAGTTACAGGCAGGGAGTTTCATACCTTAACTGGCATTAAAATACAATCAGAAGCATCGTTAGTAAAATACAAACAAAGATAAAGGATAGTTCAGAGGTTTTAATCAGAAATGTGAAAAGAAAGATTAAGAATTAAAAGAAGGCAATCATTTCAATCATGCAAAACTGCAATAGAACAGCAATTTTAGACTGAAAAGAAATTCTGAGCAAGTCACAAAGTTGAAATGAGTTATTCTGTTTCTCTTGACTCTTCAGCTTTGCTTGCTGATATTCAATTAAGTTGGAAGTTAGTCCCTGTCTTGTAAGGCAACACAATACAGTAATTGAGTAGTCGAAACATTTAAAAACTACATAACATCATGTAAAAGATTTGTAGAAACCGTACAAGCTCCAGTGAAAGACTGACTGATATAAAAACATGATCCATTTGTCATTCTATTGAAACAATGCTTGACAATGGTCAACATTTCTGACAGAATACAGAACTCATTTTAGAAGAACCAAGCCCAAGGCACAGAATGTTCCTCCAATTTTCAAGGCTAAGTTAGACAGATTTTTGACTGACAAGGGAGTCAAGGCTGTGAGGCAGGTAGGAAAGTGAAGTTAAGAGTCCAGTCACTTCAGTCATATCTTATTGAATGGCAGAGCAGACTGGGGGGGGGTTGAATGGTCTACTACTGTTCCTATTTCATACTTTCTTCTGTTAAGTTCGATGGAAGGATAGCATGAGAGGTGACTGATTTCTGGAAACTTCCATATGAACATAACTTAAAAAAGGCCAGAGATGAAAAAAAAGTCTTGCATTGTCTGAGATATTAGAACCTGACAAAGCTGTCTTCAGCTGTTAGCCTCTCATCAAAAACAAGTCAATTATATGACCAGTAAATCCGAACATCCTTTTAATTTTCTGTAATGGAACAAGTAAAGATTTCATACACTAAACAGAAATTAAAATCAAGATTATTTTCAATAGTTATTTTATATTTACAAACGCTGTATTGTGTTGGATTGCTTTCAGTGTATGCTTAGTGTACAATCTAACCCATAGCCTAAGTGTGAGAGGAAAAGTCATGCATTATTTGTATTGTTCTGCATTTAGCTGAATAGACTTAAATAGAAATAAAGACAGGCAATTTGGATTAGATTTTCAAATCTTATTTTCCTGCAAAATACAGTTATGACATTTAGTGCTCACTGAGATATGGCCAAATAAATGTAATGATAAATGTAATGTAATATTTTATAGACGCTTCTTAATTATGGTATCATAATTGGCAGTGATATGGCTCATCTCCAGATTAAACTGAACATTATTTAGAGAATAAATTGAGATATATTAACAGTCTCTGTTAAAAGACCTGACCGTCATGACCATCCCAATGTTGTCTGCTGTCTATTTTAGGAGCTATTTTATCAAACTAGAAATGATGATAGAATGGTGCATTTTGTTTCCTTAAATTTTATTTTGCCTGAATAAATTCACATTGAACTTGTTTATCCCCAAAATGTAATTGTCTCGTTTCACTAGAGCCTCTTGATTTCTGCATAAAACACTTTTGAAATGTGCCATACATTCAATGCAAAGAGTGATTTTGACAACATACATCAACCAACTAAATCAAATGGATTTTTACAGGTTAAAACTGCATTTTTTTAATCATTTCAAGAAAGTGCAACGGTGGAGACGATTAAATGAAGGGACCAACCTGACAGTCATAGCCTTAGCTATGTTTTCCAATAGCCATCAATGGCCATCAAGGCTTCAGTACACACAGCCTTCCTATGCCGTATGACATTGAAACTGCTGTGTATGTTATAAATTCAGAAGTCAGACGACACCTGGTTATAGTCCAACAGGTTTATTTGAAATCACAAGCTTTCATAGCACTGCTCCTTCGTCAGGCGAAGTCTGAAAGCTTGGGATTTCAACTAAACCTGTCGGACTATAACCTGGTTTTGTCTGACTTCTGACTTTGTCCACCCCAGTCCAACACTGGCACCTCTACATCACGTCTGTTGTACCATTGTTAAATTTATTGAACATTCATTCGTCTTCATGAATGAGTCTGAATAGTTTCAGCAACAATTAACAGGCTGAATTGTATGGCTAATGGCAGCGAGCAAGAGTCTGACCTGGAAGTGAGTGGCTCATCCAATCCTGACTTGCTGTTTCAAGAGGTCAAATAATACAATAAATGACCAAATCAAAGTTACCAGGTCAGTTGCCGGCCAACAGTATGAGTGCTCATCCAATAGGCTTTAGAGGGAATGGCACCCAGGCACAGAGTTGGCATAGTGACCCAGAAAGAGTTCACAGTCACTCAATTAAAAGGATTCCTGGCATGGAACTGTGTCAGGTGCACCAAGGGTGGAAAGTTTCCTCAAGGGAGATGGTTTTGGTGTTGTTTATGTATATGTGGAGCCATTGATACAGTTGAGTATGATTTATTACTTTTTGTTACTATTTTCATTGAAGAGTTCAGGAACTTTGAAACAAAAACAGAAATTATTGGAGGAACTCAGCAGGTCTGGCAGTATCTATGAGAAGAAATCAGAGTCAACATTTCAAGTCCAGTGACTCTTTGTCAGAACTGTGAATAGCAACTGGTATTTATGTTGAAGCTGAAGTGGGGGAGTGGGAGGGGTGAGCAAATAGAGATGGAATCTGCACAGAGAGAGAGAGATAAGAAAGAGGTAGATAAACAAGGAGATAATGGATAGTTGGCCAGGACAGAAGAAAAGTGGAATAAGAGATAATAAGAATTTAGAGTGAGAAAATGGGTGCTAAAAGCAACCCATATACTAGCACCAATATCCATCATAAACTCACCGACTCCCACAGTTACCCTGACTATAAATCCTCACACCTGCTTCTCAATCTTCGTCTCTCAGTTTCTCCATCTCCATCGTATCTGTTCTGATGATGCCATCTTCCACAAGGAGGCCTCAGAATTGTCTATCTTTATTCTCAACTGAGGATTCCCTGCTAACATGTACAACAGGGCACTAGGTGTGTTTGATTACCCTCCCTCCACTGCACACTGCCCTCCACCAAAGCCCCACATCTGCTTGAACTTAAATACCGGTCTTTCCTAGCTATAACGGTACAGATGAAGAGTCACCAGACTCAAAATGTTAACTCTTTCTTCTCACAGATGCTGCCAGACCTCCTGAGATTCTTCAACAATTTCTGTGTTTATTTCACATCTCCAGCATCCTCAGTCCTTTGTTTTATTTTAATTCAGGAACTTTGGCAGGGAAGACACAGCCATGAAACGCATTGGAGGCATAACCAGGGATGAAAATAAAAACACATGAGGCATCAGCCCGATATGTTTTTTTCTCTATAGATGACGGAAGGAAGGGAGCAAGGTGAAGGACAGTTCTAAGGTTCTTGAAAACTCCTCCTCCTTGCAAGTCCTTCTCCAGGCTGCAAGCAATGGGCAGGAGTTCTCATGCCTGCCAATGGATAAGGAAAGACTTCTGAATATGACAAGAACAATCTCCACAGAAGTTGCAGTGGGGTTGAATATCCTTGGAGTTGTCCTAAGGACATGTGTCCAGTGTTGGAAAGATTGCAGTAGGCTTTTAAGATGTGTAAGAGGGAATAAGGCTTCATCATCGAGCTGGACAACACAGAAAGTCATGGGAAGGCTCCATCTGGGTGTTTTTTTACCTTGTGTTTGACTCAGAGCAGTGAAGCAACATGATGTACAAATGCTACTGAATATGGCCCCAAAGCCACCAAACAATATGTTGGAGTTTCTGCAAAGGATTCCAAATGGGACACTAGCTACTGGTCACTAATATTTATGCAAAATGTGGCATTCTCATAGTTCTAAAATTTGTCACACTTTATTGTAAGAGAAGAGGGTATACAACACTAGGGAAAGAAAAGGACGCTGAACTTAGCTACCCTCATTTTTAAAAAATTCATTCATAGGACTTGAGCATTCTTGGCTAGACCAGCATTTATTGCACATGTCTAATTGGCTAGAGGGCACTTAAGAGTCAATCATATTGCTTTGGTCGGAAGTGACATGTAGACCAGACCAGGTAAGGATAGCAATTTCCTTCCTTCAAGACATTAGTAACCCCCAACAATCAGCAATGGTTTCATGGTCATTATTAAACTCTTAACAGCATGTGAACTCAGGTCCCCAGAATATTACATGGGTGCCTGGATTAATAGTCTGATGAAAATGCCACTAAGCCATCAGCGGTGACAATTGTAGAGTGGTGAGTTTACAAAAGGGCATTTTCTACAGGTGAAACAGAAAGATCTTTTCCAAGGGAGTTGTATGTTGACTGGATTGCTGATAATGAATCACCTATTGGTAGTTTGTGGTCAACAGTTGTCAGGGAGTTGCCATGAAAATCCTCGTCATTGACTCTGGACCCTATGAAGTCTAATGGGAACAGATTAGATGTGGACAAGGAAACCTATTGCTGATTACCACAAATGGCACCCCATTTATCCCCTCAGCTGATGAATTAGTACTTCTCCATGTTGAACAACACATTGAGGTAGTAATGATCTCTGGATAGGGATTTCAAATGTCTAACACCAAGAGTAGCTTGCAGCAGCACTATAGATCAAACAGTTCGGGTCCTAAAGGACATAGCTGCTCGACTGGGTCTGCAGCAGGTGGTTAGGGAACCAATAAGAGGGAAAATATACTTGATCTCATCCTTACTAATCTGCTGGCTGCAGACGTATCTGTCCATGACAGTATTGGTAAGAGTAACCATCGCACAGTCCTCGTGGAGACGATGTCCTACCTTCACAATAACACCCTCCATCACTTTTTGTGGCATTGTCACAATGCTAGACTTTAAACAGATCTAGCAACATAAAACTGGGCATCTATGAGGCACTGTGAACCATCAGAAGAATTATACTTTGACACAATGTGCGACCTTATGGCCCGAAATTATCCCTCATTCTACTGGTGGCATTAAATCTAGCGATCAAAACTGGTTCAATGGAGAGAGCAGGAGGGCATGCTAGGAATAGTAAGGATACCTAAAAATGAGGTGTCAACCTGGTGAAGGTACAAAACAGGACTGCTTGCATGCCAAACAACGCAAGCATAAAGTGATAGACAGGACAAAGTGATTCCATAGGAGAGTGTCGCAGGCCCGACCATCTTCAAAAGTTTCATCAATGACCTTCTTTGCATCATAAGATCTGAAGTGGGGAAGTTTATAGACAATTGCACAATGTTCAGCACCATTCACAGCTCCTCAGTTACTGAAGCAATAAATGCTAAAATGCATCAAGACCTCAAAATCATCCAGGTTTGGGCTGATAGGTGGCAAGTAACATTCACATTACACAAATATCAAGCAATGACCAACTCCAGTAAGCCAGAACCTAACCATTGCCATGAACATTCAATAGCATTGTCATCACGGAATGTGCAGCAAGTAACTCACTCCTGACTGACATACCACTGAAGTCAAACACTGAGCACATATGCAGCTGTAAACATGTGCTGACAAGCAACCATTGAGTTACCCACCTTGTATTTTTCTCATGCCCAGACCATTTCATTCATCATGCATTATTGAGGTTGACTGAACTGATTTTGAGTCTAATTAGGCATAAATTGACAATTTGAATATGGTGGGCTCCTGATTTCAAGGACTGTTTGGCCTCCATATTATTGCCTTTTGGAGTGATGACATTGGGGTCATGACTCAACTTTACTGCACCAGATATTATGGCTCAGGTTTCCAATGGTCTGTTAATTGTTTGTGCTGCAAGGTGGGAGATTTGCATTGGTAATCTGTGCAATCGCCAACCAGACCCTGAGGGACTGTAGAGCTAATTGAAAATTTTGAGAGGCAACTTCCCCGGCGGCTGGAGTATTTAGAGATTGCTCAATTTTGTCTGAGAATTTGGAGGGTTTTGCTGCAATTAGATACATGTGAAAAGTCTGAATAGTTAGGCTCAAAAACCTAGTCTAACTCCTGAGTAACTATTCAACTGGCCCCTGCAACTTACCACATGCACTCTTAACTCTACCTCCCCCAAACCTCTTACAACCCCCAGACACTGACCCAACACTACTCACCACAGCACCCAACCTCCCATCTGCCACCTGAGGATCCCACAACCCTGTCTATCTGGAGATCCAATACCTCCTACTGCTGAACTGGACATTCTCCTGTCCTGACACCCCCTTCCCCTGAGTCCCTTCTGGGATCTGACACTATTTTCCCTGCCACTGTACCTAACCGCTGCCTTCCCCACTTCCAGACTAGTCACCAACTCCTTCTTGCTCTCTTCCCCCTGAGACTTAACAATCCTCTGCCCCTTTAGGACTCGACTGCACCCCACCACCGACCCCCCACCCCCCGCCCACCGTTTTGGCACCCTCCCCTATTCCTCTGGGACCCATCACCCCACCCCTTCCACCTCCCCCAAATTCTCCCTTCTCCCCGAAGACCCCGGAACCCCAAAGTCTAGTTGTTACCCCCACCAAGCTCCCATTGGACTGACATCTCCTACCAACGCTGACTTAACCTAAACACTCCTTCACTTACCTGTCCTCATTGCCACCTTGGCATATTACTTACCTGGCACCCTAACATTACACTTATCTAGCTTACTTACCTTCTCACAGGAGCTAAAAGGCTGTGATGATGGACCTTTACAGTTCAGTTGATAGGAACTGGCTACTGTGAAATAGAGGCTGTGATTTGTCTTCACACTATTATTCCGCACTACAAGGGACCATTAAATTTAAAGGATGGTTCTTCATATCTGAAGGAGTACTGATCAGAATCTCCAGTCAGAAATGTGAAGCCTCTTTTTTTTTTGCAGAAATGAAGGAATAGCGTAGCAATCACACCAGAGTTGTCAATCCTTAGAAAATCTGGCTCTATGCCAATGCAGGCACAAAGCAGGTCCATTTTCAAACCATACACTTCAGCCTAATGATTATCTGTAGTTATTTCCGGCTGGTATTGTCACTCGTGGGGCTAGTATAGAGGTTCCACTCCTTCACTGACAACAGCTTAATAACACCACATGTCAAATGACAAAAGTCTTTGAGTCTTATCAAGGTTCATGCTATCAAATGCTTTCACTATTTTAATCTCCTGAGGAAACCAAATAAGCAGGGATAAGATCTCCATTTGGACAAAACATTAAGACATTTATTTTCATCTCAGAAGGTAATTACCCAAAAAGCCCAGCATATCCACAAGAACATCATCACTCACCCAATACAGCTCTGATTACTCTTAGATCTTACCAAAACTGAAGTTTGCCGTAATACACAAATAACGTACAATACTAACGTACAATAATACAGGTTATTAAATAAACAAAGAACTTGCATCTTAGAGGGAGCATTGTCTGTCCTCGGGATGACCCAAAGTTCTTTACAGCCAACGAAGTACTCTTGAAGTATAATTACTGTTGTAATTTAGGAAACAGAGCAAGCAATTTTTGTACAGCTAGCTCCCACAATTAACAGTACAATTTGACCAGATAATCTGTTTTAATGATGTTTTAGTGGTAAATATTAGCCAGGACACTTACCTGCTGTATTTTAATACTGTACAATAGGGTCTTTTGTGTACACATGAGAGGTCAGACAGAGCCTGATGTTATTATTGCATCCCAATGTCAGTATCTCTGACAATATGTCACTGTCTATGTAGTGTACTGAAGTATCTACAGCCTTAATTATGTGCTCTAGTCTTTTGACTGCAATGTAATCCACAACATTCTGATGCAGACATGAGAGCGCTACCACTGAGACATGGCAGACATGATGACACATACGAGTACTATTGTCAGACTAGTTTTTGCTCTGATAGGGTCAATTCTCCAAACGTATAATACCAACAGAAGGCTCACATTTTGTGAACTGCAGGCATGTTCTCTGTTGTTTTCAATGGCTAAAGTTTTTTTCTCCATTTAGGGATATGCTGTGCTTCCTTCAATACCCTGTATCATCTTTGATGAATGCTTTCCATTAGAATATCATCAGCATAATGTTCCCTTTCCTCTTGCAGCAACTTTTTATTAGAATTACCCCTTCCATTCTTTCTATAAATCAATAAATTATACTTGCAGTATTGTAGTTTGGATTTCAATATGTCTTATCAGAATTAGAATTAGGTTTATTAATCATAGAATCATAGAGTTGTACAGCATGAAATCAGACCCTTCAGTCCAACTTGTGCAGATGTCCTAAATTAATCTAGTCCCATTTGCTAGCATTTGGCTCATATCCTTCTAAACCCTTCCTATTCATATGCCCATCCAATGTCTTCTAAATGTTGTAATCGTACCAGTACCAGTCCAATCCAATCCTTGTAAATCTTTTCTGCGCCCTGTCAAGGTTCACAACATCCCTCCTATATTAGGGAGACCAGAATTGAATGAAATATTCCAAAAATGGCCAAACCATGTCCTGTACAGTTGCAATAATATGACCTCCCAACTCCTATACTCAATGTACTGATTAATAACAAACTCAAGTACAGGCATACATAAGTAAGGTGAAAAGTGTACAGAGTCACTATTTCCAGCGCCACTTTAGGTGTAAAGATAACTGGGTACGAAATCGTAGGTGTAAATTAGAAAAATAAAGAAATGAAGATAAAAGCTCAGTATTACAGTCCTGAAGTTCCAAGGCAGGGAGTCCACACTGGGCTGAAGAGAGTCTATGTGAAAAATTGATCTGAGAACAATTAAATGAACAGAAATATAACTTGGGTGGTACTGATAGCTTTGTTGATGTCAGGAAATGTTTTCTTCATGGTTTCCTGCTTCGCTGGTTATGCAGCTGTTTCCGTATGTACTACCATCAGCACGATGACAAACATACATTTTGCTAGAAACTTTTCCTAAAATGAAGATTTTCCAGAAGGGGCTGTCAACTGGGAACTAGGCATTGTAGAGTTTCATAGAAATATCCCTTCTTTCTAGTCAAGAGTCGGATTTTAATCCTTATCTAATGTTTGATATTTCTCATTTAATGAAAATGCAAGAACTGGTTGGTTTCTGCCAATTTTCACAACTATTTACAAATCCTGGGCACACACAGCTTTAAAAGGCATGATTCCTGAGAATGGAACTTTGTTAGCTGCTGCAGAAAAGTTACAGCCAATCACCTAGAACAGAGCAAGAAATCTTGTTGTATGTAGTGGCCACTTGGTCCAGATTGGCCTCCTAATGGGAGCTTGCTATAATGAGGAAATGGTGATGTGTTTTAAATCCACCAGTTCAGAGATGTTGTTACCTACTTCTGTAGCTAGTGGGACTTGAACCTAGGCCTCCTAGTCAGGAGGCATAGACACCACCACCATGGCACAAGCACCCCATTCATTATGGAATGGACTCCAGTGTAAGGCTGTAGCCACTAAGGTTTGTTATTTAAACAAGCCGTTTAATTCTTGTAGGTTATTAACCCACAAATGATTACTCAAAAGAGGGAACACCTTCCTTTGGTGATTTTACATCAGAGGTGTTTATGGAGCAGCAAAAAGGGTTTGGATCCTTGGTTAAGATCTCAGGCAACCCTCAAAAATGCCTCCATAAAATGTCAGCATTCAGTTCTGTGTGCAATAAGCGAAAGAGTAGGAGAAAATGAGGGACAAGGTTTAACAGCTAAAGGAAGTCTATTAAAATTAGGCCATTAAGTATGTCACTTAAACAATAGGGGAACCCTAAATTTCCTCTCACTGTGTGAAACTATCACATAACATTCAATATACATTTCATAGCAAATCATTGTGCAAATTCACATTCAGTTTCTACAGAAATAAATTCATCAATGAAGGAAAAAGGTTAAATTCTGGTTGCAAATTGAAACTGTTAAACTCCTTTTCTGGTTCGAGATAATGGCTCTTCAAAACAAAGACATTGCTGATGTAACAGACCACAATAAGGCTGAAAGAAAGATAATGCCCACAAAAACAGACAAAAATACATTCTGATATGTAGAGAACAGGCTGTTACTCACAAGAAGACACTTTTATGATTAAAAGTGGGACCAAAGGTTGTTCTGATATGACAAATCTCTGAAGGGCAACAAGGGACTGTTAACAGGCAAAGAGACCTTAAGAATGGCTAAGCAGAAGATAAGGAGAATAACAAATGTCAGAGGTCTGCCCTTATGGTTCAACTATGATAAGTAGCCCATGAGAACTGGTCCTGACGAGTGGATTATAAAAAGCCTGCAGAGAATAGGCATATTGGTGTTGTCAGAGAGGAGCCAGTGTCAGATCAGTAATATGAAGAGATGATTGCCATTAACCCTGGATGTGGATGGTAAAGACTACAATGTTATTCAAGTGTGTGAACTGAGTCATACTTTGGGAGGAGTGCATGTTAAGGTCACATTGTGGCTATATGCTTAATGAATGATTAATTGCAGAAACACTGAAAAACTAAAAGAAGTAATTCAATCAACGTTTATGACCCTTTCTGCTTCTGAGTGAAAAGACAATCACCAGAATGAATAATAGGTGCAGCTGCCTTTTTTGCAGCTAAACATTTGCAAGAATGTACAAAAAACAGGTAATGCTGATAGGTAAACCAAGGAATGGTTTTGTATAGCTAAACCATGAGTAAATTACATGTGTAACAAAACTATGACCTATAGGTGTAGGTTAAAGCTTCACAAAACAATTCCTTTGACTTTTCACATACATGTCCATTCTGCAACATTCATTCCTAAATGGCTACTTCAAAATGGAACTACTGATATATTATTAATTCACACAACTCACAGACATATGCATACTCAAGCTTGGTTATACAGCTTCATTCGCTCCGAACATCTAACAGCCTAACACAATTTATCGGTTTGCAAAACAGAAGGAAAGAAAATCTAATCAAGAGCAGACCTAATTAAATTAGACCAATGAATCAGTTTGAACAGATCAACCTCTTGGAGCCTGAGAATGTAAAAGATGAGACCAATTTGTTGCATGAGACTTTGGCAATATTCTGGACTAGAACTATCCTTTTCATAGAACACAGATGAGTACAGCATGGGAACTGGCCCTTTGGCCCACCATGTCTGCTCTGACCATAATGCCATTCTAAATGAATCTCATCTGCCTGCATATGATTTGTGTCCCTCTATTCCCTGCCTGTTCATGTCTCCGTCTAAAAGCTCCTTAAAAGTTGCTATCCTATCTGCTTCTACTAAGTCTCCAGGAGCGGCATGTTCCAGGCACCTACCACCTTCTGTATAAACAACTGTCTTTGCATATCTCCTTTAAACATCCCCCTCTCACAGTAAATCTATGTCCCTTAGTATTTGATACTGCCAGCCTGGGATAAAGACTCCAACTATCTACCATATCCATGCACCTCATAATTTTATATATTTCTAATAGGTTGCCCCCTCATCCTCCGACCCTGGCGAAAACAATCCAAGTTTGTCCAACCTCTCCTCATAGCTACTACACTCAAACCCAGGCAATATCCAGTGAAACCAGACATCGCAAAAAAATGAGGTGTCAATCTGATAAGCTACCAAACATGTGACTTAAGAGTTCAAAGATCTTCATCTTACCTCAGGATCATCTGAAACATGAGACGCCATTGTAAGTGTGTTGTTAAATTGTCATCTAAGATTTGTGTACAATGGTTAGCTGTAGTAAATGTTTTCTTCTTCAATGTCACAATATCCACACCCAAGTCGAAATTTCAGAGGGGTCTGAGTGACATGAGTTATGATGAAATGTGCAGCAGAATCAGGCTTAAGTGCAGCAAGGCCAGGCCTGTCTCAAATTCAAGGTTAGGGTTAGGGTTTTATGTTTTATGTTTTCCACAAACAGCTTGATGATATTCTCAATAGGCAGCAGTGAGTTTCCAAATGATGGGGATTAACCTTTGTTTAATGTCTCGTTAACACCACAACTTGGCTCATAAATGCTCAGAGTCCCATGCACTAAACTCTCCAAACAAGTTTGACATCAGGAAAACTCAACAAGGAAACCAGAAACCAAGGTAATCATCTAGTGGATTCAGCTTGCTGCCTGCTCTGAATGACCTTCATATTTAAACACCGGGGGACAATATCTCAGGATGTGATCCATTGGCATCAGCTGAATGCACTCTTCCTCCGTGGACATTGGCATCTGGAACCAGACAACTCATCGTGACCATCCTGGCACTTCTGGCTCTGGAACTCCTGACTCTGAAAGCACAGTTTTGCTTTGCAGAGACCACTGGCAACTAGGATTGAAAGGCTGCAGTGGGAACACTTTGCGGACAGGTACAGGCAGCATTATGAGGCAAACCTAATAAATCAATCCCAGCAATCTCATACGTCCATGTGATGTTCTTTTGTTTCGCTAGATGTAAATACAATCATAAGATCACATCCTTATGATGGATTACCTCTCCAAATTTCCCATGATTTTATTAAGCATATCTATTGTCAATATGAGCGCCATCATCAGATACTGCCTAACAATGACATTCTTCTTCAAAGACAAGGTGTGTGAAACAGAAACATGACAGGGGGGCAGGTAGAGGACTGTCAAAACTGTGCACTGGCCAGAATGCAAGTTAGAAATGTAAATACAAATACTTAGATACCAGCAAAGTTTTCTAAAATATGCACCAGACCAGATAATATGAAGTCATTACTGATCATGGTGCTACATAGCAAAGGGATGATAGTCAGTTCATACCAATATACAATGCACCAATCATGCATGAATAGAATGCGAAAGAACACTCCAGCGATAATGATTGGTGATGTTGAGAGGCAACAACCAGTAGCAAGACAATCAATACAAAGAAGTGCAATACATGATAATGTGCACTTCTCCACATGAAGATATGATCAGCACACTGAGATGAATTGTCAGATCCCCAAAGTGTTACATTGAAGTTTGAATTGCTAATTGAGTAAAGTATGTTTAGGTATCAAAATGACAATCATGCACATCTGTTTGGGGTAAGATTTTATCATTGGAAAATGGAATGCTGCAATGTGTTTCATTGTCAGTATATCAGTATACCTTTAAGAAGCACAGCCTGTTAGTATACCTTCAAGAGAAATGCCACAATATCAGCAGTGTCTCATAGCACACACCTTAAGGGTACAAAGGTATCATAGGGCCCTTGTGGTGCAGCAGTAATGTCACTACCTCTAAGCCAGGAAGCTTGGGTTCCAGTCCCATCTACTCTAGAACCATGGGCTGATGTCTCTGAACAGGTTGATTAGAAAATGTCTACAAAGGTCTCATATCCTACGATCAACTGAAGCATGAGATGTTTTCAAAAGCATGCTAATCTGACACAATTTAATGTTTATCCATCACAGTTAGCAGTAATAAAGGTGTGTTGGATTCTTCAATACCATTATATTCTGTGCCTAGTTTCTTTTTTGTGAAATAACTGCACAGAGGCCGGTATCCCATCACTAAATTAACCTTTATTTACATGTGCATGAAACATGGACTCTGACCAGCCAGCTCAGAACCAGTCCCTAGAACAAGGAGACTCTCTGAATCTCCTGTTTATCTGCCCCAGTCAGGGAACTCATACTCAATGACATCCACCCAGCTGTCATTCCAAACAAATTATGTAGAGCAACGTTGTTCCTTGCTGTAATTACAGAGTGTGCCAGGTACCCTTCAAAGACTGGGATTAACTAATCTACAAGTTACTTGGCATAACTATAGTTATACTTCCCACATACATGTGGAACAATTTATTATATCTCCCAAAAGCAAGGATCCAACTCATCCTATTTGGCCAGATATGCTACCTGCTGCCTAACATAAAGCCGTTGAGCTGTCACAACTGTAGACAGATTCAGAAAATCACCTCCTACCACTTTTCTTATTGAATGTTTACAGTTCTAATAAAACAAGTTCTGAAATGTAGGGCAGGTGTTCAAACAAGGCATGTTCAGAAGTTGTCTGATGCCTCAACAGACAAGATTTTGCATTCTTTCATATCTTACAGAGCTTCTTGCATCTAACAACATTGTGAGTGCACACTTCTGACTCAGAATTCTACAGTTCATTAAAACAACCTATTCAACAAAAATTTGGAGATGGGCTGGCCAACAATGTCCAGATCATGAATTAGCCCTTGTGGAAACATTTGCAATTACATTAGCATCATTCAAAACATTTGGCCTCTACTTCTGAAATTTTGACAATAAAATATTAATAACCTGCCATTGAGTTAAATGTTGCAATTTAGTACCTATTATTACCAGGTGCACTAATCCCAGTGATGTTCTGCCAACGTATGTTTAAGACGGTGTAGCTTTTCTGATTGAGGTAACCACATTCCAAAAAATTTAGGCTGGCTGATTGCAGTGTTGGTTAACATTGAAGAGTTATTGCCTTCCCTCACTTGTGTTTGTGATTCATGTTCTATAGATTTTTAAGACCTCTCTTTTTTACCCTCTCTTGGTGGGTCAGAACAAATATTTTCCTTTTATTTACATAGCAACCAGACTTCAGTTAAATCTTAGTTAGCGGGAACAAAATAAAGAAGTCAATTACAAGGTTTTCTTCAGTGAGAGGAGGTGGAGTTATATTCCTCACTCCCCTGAAAAAAATAAATTGGCATCAAACGCGCAGAAACACATTTGGTAAGCTTAAAAAGAATGGGGTGGGTCTCTGCAGACACAAAGTTAAAGGCAGCTGCAATTTAGGGTTTTCAGACTCTTTTCTTTCTGAGAGTGAAATCTGAGTCCCAATGGTTTAGTTGTTGTCCTGCTTGCACAGAAGTGACAACGCTTTCAGATAATTTTGATTTCTCAGTGAACAATAATGATTAAATGTTACTTTCTCACTGGTCCTGCTTTCGGAGAAGAGAGAGAGAGGTGTGAGGGAGACAAGAGCTTTTAGTATCCATCCTTCTATCAGTCCATGTTGCTTTTTTTCTTGTTTGTTGCTCAAAGGTTGGTGTTGATGTACACACCTTCTCTATCCAGATCATGACGTCTATGTCATTGATACAACTGTCCAGCTTGGAATAAAATAAGTGTGTAATAATCACGCAAGTGTGAGTAAATCAAGGTATGCAATTTTTTTGACTTCTCGCTGAGTTTCAGTGCCATTATCATTACTAACATATTCATCTCCCCCCAAGTCTCCACTTCTACATTACTTGAGCTGTTGTTTTAACTCTTTACATTATCACCATTGCCTCTCCCACAAGTCTGAACGTCAGAGATTGAGATGTTGCATAACTTTCACTATTCACCCTGATCTGGTTCACTTGACTGCTGAATGAGAGTGGTACGCTTCCACCATTTTTGGCTTATACAACTTTGCATAGTAGTTAACATACTTCTGTTCTTTCTGTCCTACATTCTAAGGTTTTTACAGTCAGTCTTCTCGATTTATGTAAGACCAAAATTTTACTGTCTCTTTTGAATATTCCTTTAGATGTGCAAACAAAATACAATAGAAATGAAAACAGAAATTGCTGGAAAAGCTCAGCAGGTCTGGCAGCATCTGTGAAGAGAAATGAGAGTTAACATTTCAGGTCTGGTGACCCTTCCTCAGAATGATCCAAATAAGATCACAGTTGTGCTGTTCTTCTGAGGAACTTACCCTCTGCTTATCTGCTCCTTACCCAAACTTTCTGATCTGCTGTCACCCTTGACAGAATTTTTGCACTGTGCCTGGGATTGTACTTGTTGCTTCCTTCTGTTGTCTCTTTCTATCTCCTTGGCTTCTTCATGATCCTGACGCGGAGTTGGTCTGAGATCATGCCTTAATAAAGGAATTTCTGTGCTTATTTTTTTTCCCATGAGTAATTCCTCTGCTGAGCATACTTAATACACTGGACCTATGTCTTAATTATGCTAATTCCCAATGTGTATTTTTGGCCATCTGTGGTTTTAGCCACCCTCTCTGCTTCTCCATTTGCCTGTGGATGAAGTGGAGAACTTATGACCTGATTGATATCTGCCACTGTTAAGAATTTCTTGAACACTTCACTCATGAACTGTGGTCCATTGGCAGAAACCGTCTCAAGTAGAAAACGGTGTGTTGAAAATACTTCAGTTTCTTAATCCCTTACTCCACCATGATCGTATGAAGTCCGGAAACTTCTATTTGCCTGGTGTAGTAATCTACCAGTACTAAAATGTGTATTCACTCAGAAGTTGAATAATACTAATGCAATCCTTTGCCAGGGCCTGTCTGGAAGTGGTGAAGATGTTAATGGATTTATTATTGGCCAACCAATCCTAATATCAACCTGACTGTTGGTAAATTCTTGCAAATTCTTTATTTATGTTTTATGCTTTATCCTGATTACAGTTCTCTAGTACAGTGTTTCCATTTCTCTCTTTTTTGAGTCTAGATAGCATGTGCCTTTTGATGTCTGACTATCCACGGTAGGGAGCACTGCTGTTCGGTATCCATCTCTGGCAAGACCACTCAGAGGCAGGAATAGCAAGTCAGGAAGCCAACCTGTCACAACACTCTCAGAGATCTCACACTCTCCCACCTTCAAATCCATTTTGCAGGGGCGGAAAAGTTCCCTTCTTTAATGCTTCTATTAATAGAAGTCTCATTCTGGCTGTCTAAGTGGTTAAAAGCTGTTGATCTCCAAAATTTTCTTGTTATGACAAAAACCAATGAAATTAAAACACCAACTCAGTTTCTCATTGTATATATGCCTCCTGGCCTGCTGTGATTTCCTCAAATTTTATGTTCTTAGCTCTACACCTTTAATCTAATTTTAAAACTTTTGTTTGTTCATGGGATGTGGGCATCACTGGAAAGGTCAACATTTATTGTTCATTTCTAATTGCTTGGCTGCCAGTTAAGAGTCAACCACCTTGGTATGGGCCTGGAGTCACATATAGGACAGCAAAGTTTCTTCCCTAAAGGACATAAGTGAACCAGATGGATTTTACAAATGCCAATGGCTACATGGTCACCAGTAGGATATCTTGTTATTTATTAAATTCAAATTTCACTATCTGCCATCGTGGAATTTGAATCCATGTTCCAGAACATTAGTCTGGGTTTCTGGATTATAATTTCAGTGACATTACCATTACGCCACCTCCCCAAAATAGCACTTTGTATGTTAAGCTTTGTTAATATATGCAGCTACTTTGGAAGAAATTGTATTTTAAAAATTGGTTCTTAAAACATTTGCCAGATGCTTCTGCATCTCATTGATTATTTTCTTCAAGACGTTTGAGTGACAATTGCTTTTTGAAAAGTATTTGCTATTAACTACACCACCCAGTCTCTTGTGCTGTCCTCATAAATGAGTTGATGTCTCGTTAACATCAAGAACACACTAGATGCAGGTAGGCATGCGTGTTTCCTGTAGAAAGTCAGTTCTGCTGCACTGTACTGGACAAAATTGTTCCAAAAAGTTTTATCCGTTATCATTGTCCATGTAATCAAACTTTCTTATGTTTTATTCATTTATGGTTAGAATATTTATGCACTTTGGGAATGTTCCATCTCATGTCATAGAGTCACAGAGTCATAGAGATATACAGCGCAGAAAAAGACCTCTCGGTCCAACTCATCCATGCCAACCAGATATCCTAAATAAGTCTAGTCCCATTTGCCAGCATTTGGCCCGTATTCCTCTAAACCCTTCCTATTCATATACCCATCTAGATGCCTTTTAAATGTTGTAATTGTACCAGCCTCCACTACTTCGTCTGGCAGGTCATTCCATGCACGTACTACACTGTGTATGAAATAGTTGTTCCTTAGGTCTTGTTCCTTAGGTATGTTTTAATTTTTTTCCCTCTCACCTTAAACCTATGCTCTCTAGTTTTGGAATCCCCACCCCAGGGAAAAGACCTTGGCTATTTATCCTATCCATGCCCCTCATGATTTTACAAACCTCAATTAGGTCACCCCTCAGCCTCCGACGCTCTAGGGAAAATAGTCCCAGTCTATTCAGCCTCTCCCTATAGCTTAAATAATTCAAATTTTGCAACATCCTCGTAAATCTTTTCTAAACCCATTCAAATTTCACAACCTCCTTCCAATAGCAGGGAGACCAGAATTGCACACAGTATTCCAAGGTTGGCCTAATCAATGTCCTATACAGCAGCAACATGACCTCCCAACTCCTACACTCAACGCACTGACCAGTAAAGGCAAGCATACCAAACGCCTCCTTTACTATTGTATCTACCTGTGACTCCAAGGAACTATGAACCTGCACTCCAAGGTCTCTTTGTTCAGCAATGCTCCTAAAGAAATGAAAAACTTAAACTAACAAGAAATTAACAGAAATGAGCTAATTTATCTTCAGTTACATACATATGTTTCCTTATTATGCATACTTGTATTACCTGCTGTTATCAGCGTCATATTATTGATAGCATCACTTTTCAAACCCTATATAATGGCACCAAGACTGCCTCAGTCTTATTCAGCAAACCTTTGCATTAAATGCTAACACACCATTTACCTTCAAAGCTGCTTGCTACATTTGTAGGTTATCTTTCTATGATTTGTGTGTAAGAACAGCCAAATTCTCCTGCATACCAATATTTACATATCTCTTACTGATAAAAATATTTTTACTGCTATTATCTTTTCAAGCAAAATGGATAAGTAAATATATTGCTGATATTATATCCATCTGCCAACTTCTGCCCCACTCTTTTAATACTTTACAATCCCTTTGCATCCTTCCCAGTGCTAACCTGCTTTATCTAGCTTTACCGACTTTGGTTTTCAGCAAACTTGGCTATTTTGCTATCAACTGCCTCATCTAAGTCATTGATGTAAATTGTAAGTAGCTGTGAACCCAATGTGATCTTAATAGCAAACCACTCATCATAAACTCCCTGTGTAAAATTTACTAAATTTTTGTTTTCTACTTGTCAACCAATCTCCAATCCATGCTAATAAATTACAAATAATGGAATCTTGTGCCCTAATCTTGTACAACAATCTCTTGTTGACACCTTATTGAATGCTTTTTGAAAGACCAACTATGCAACATTTACTGATTTCTCCTTACCCATCCTGCTAGTTACACCCCAGAAAACTCAAATAGGTGTATAAAACATCATTTCTCTTTCATTAAATTGTTTGCCTCACTTATTATGATTTTCCAAATGCCCAATTACCACGCACTCATCTGTACCAGATTGTATATCATCAGAGTATTACAAATATGATCATTTGCAATTTGACACTATTCTTGTAAGAAATTGACTTATATTAACAGATCCACATGTTAAACTGTGATTAGGTTAATATTTTCATGTCAATAATGCAAAAGTCATTCATAAATCATTCCTCAGTCATATTATTGCATCACAAAAGACATTGTACTGTAGATTGCTTTTAGAGATCCAATATATGATTATGGTTAACTGGAATGTGTCCGCCTCCACCTTAAAAAATATTCAAACGCTTAGCTTCCATCACCTTTTAAGGAGAATTTCAAAAATTCATGAAGTTCTCATCTCTACCTTATATGGACCACTCTTTATTTTTAGACGATGGCATCTTGTCCCAAGCTCTCCCATAAGATGAAACATCCTTTTTACATTCACCTTATCAAGACATGTCAGGATCCTGTATTTTACAATCAAGTCACATTTTACAATTATAAACTCCAGTGCATACGAGCAAAGTCTGTCCAACCATTTCACAAAGAACAACCAGCCCATTCCAGAAACTAATCTAGTAAAGCTTCTCTGAACTGCTTCCACTGTATTTACATCCTTCCAAAAAAGGTCACAAATATGGTGCACAGTAGTCCATACGTGGTCTCACCTGCACTCTCTGTAAATGAAACATAAACTCTCTACTTATGTGTTCAATTACCCTAGCAATAAACAATACCATTCTATTAGCTTTGCTAATGATTTGCTGTACCTGCATACTAGCCATTTGTGATTCATGCACTTGGACTCCCAAAACCTTACACATCTCTGCGATCTGCAAACTCTCACAATTTAGATAGTGTGCTTCTGTTTTGTTCTTCCTGACAAAAGTAAACAATTCACACATTACATTCCATTTGCCATATGCTTTCCCACTTACTTAATCTATCCGTATACCCTTGTATGTTGTCTTCAGAGCTTATTTTCTTATCTATCTATCTTTGTGTCACCAATGTGCCTCTTTATCCAAGTAATTCAGCTAAATTGTAAGATGTTGCAGCTCTAGCACTAATTCCAATGGCGTACGACTCATTATATCTTGCCAAACAGCCAACAATGCATTTATGCCTGCTGTTTGTTTCCTGTTGTCTGACCAATCTTCTCTCCATGCCACTTTTACCCCTACATCATAAGCCTTTATTTCTCATGATAACCTTTCGTGTAGTATCTTACAAAAAGCCTTCTGAAAAAGTAAGTGTTGTACGTCCAGCAGTCACCCTTATCCACAGCATCTCTCACTTTTTTCAATAACAGAATTTGGACATTACCTTCCCAATCTACTGGAACCTTCCCCATATCGAGGGAATTTTGAAAATTAAAACCAATTAATCAAGTATCTTATCAGTCCTTTCTTTCAAGACCCGAAGATGATGTCAATCAGGACCTAAGCACATGTTAGCATGCAGCTCCAACAATTGTTCTGTTCTTCTTCCCTGGTGATTATGGATTTTTTTTATTCTTCCCTCCATTCCATTTCCTGTATTTCCTGTAGCTATTTCTGTAATGTTACTTATATCCTCTATAGAGATGACAGATGCAAATGGCTATTTAATTTATCAGGCATCTCTTTTTTCCATTATTCGTTTCTCAGACTCACCTACTATAAGATCAATTTCACTTTTTTAACTCTTTTCCTATTTTAGAAATATATAGGAATGCTTTCCAGCTGTTTCATTCATATTTCTAGCTGGCTCTTTCTCATACTCAACATATTAACTTTAATCATGCTTTACTGTTTATTGAATTTTGTCCAATCTTCTGACCCACCAGCCATCTTTGGGCAATTATATTAAAAAGACTATTTTCTAATCAATCAGTTCAGAGATGTTATTACACACCTGTGGAACAGAAGGGACTTGTACAATTAAATGCTTTATCTTGAGGCTATCCTTAACTTTTTCAGTTAACCTTGGAACCTCCCCTTTTTTCTCATTCTAATGTATCAATTCTATGTATTCCAAAATACCGTCTTAAATGTCTACCACTGTATCTCTACTAACCAATCCTTTAAAAATAATTTGCCAATTCACTATTGTTAATTGTCTTTTCATCCCTTCATAATTTTCTCCATTTAATTTTAAAATAACAGTTCTGGGCCCACCTCCCTCTCCTTCAAACTGAGTATAAAATGTGGCTGCTACTCATGGATCAGGACCTAAGTTGCTGTATGGTCATATCGAACATGGAGATCGTCAGAGCAAGCAGCAAGCTGAATTCAAAAGGTACCTGCTCTGATGGTGACTCAGTGGCTAGAACTGCTGCCTCACAGCGCTAGGGACTTGGGTTGATTCCAACTTCAGGCCATTGTTTGTGTGGAATTTGCACATTCTTCTGGTGTGTGCCTGGATTTCTTTCGTGTGCTCCGGTTTTCTCCCACAGCCCAAGGATGTGCAGGTTAGGTGGATTGGCCGTGCTAAATTGCCCAGTGTGTGCAGGTTAGGTGGATTAGTCATGGGAAACGTAGGGTTACAGGGATGGGGTGAGTCTAGGTGGGATGATCTTCAAAGGGTCATTGTGGATGCGATGGGCCAAATGGCCTGCGTCCATACTGTAATTCTATGATTTTCATCTTGAGTTTTCTTGGTGTCAAAGTTGTTGAGCACATTTGGTAACATAAGCTGAATATTAAGAGGCAAGTAGAACCAACAATAAGGCTTTTAATGAGCAATAATCCCTAGGCAATTTGCCACTTCCTGGTGAGAAAATTGTCACACCAATTTACAAAAGCATAAAAGATGGGGCAATATATTCCTGACATTGCGATAGGCTTCTCTGGATTTTACGCCCACATTACTCAGACCCCAACAAAATTTTTCCCTTTGCCTTCTTTGATATAAGACCATTGCTTTGCATGTAGCACTGATCGGCAGACATGAATTTTTGTTAGGGAATAAAGTGACAACAGATTTATATATCAGCATGGTGTAAAAGCACAATAACTTTCGTGTATTAAAACTATTTTTAAAAACTTCTAGAGAAGAATTTGACTTTAAAATAGGCCACCGTAACTGAAGAAAGAAAATGCTATGTCTCGAAAACATGTGTGAGGTAGAAAATGCCTCCTTATCCTAGAGGAATATTTTGAGCAGTTTCAAAGAATGTTACAATATTTGTATTTTTAAAATTTGTCAAATCCTTTCACCACTTGCACCAAGTTTATGGTGGTTTTCATCTTTACTGTTGACAATTTATTAAATCTCTCATCAGTTTTTATGTTTCTGTTACTGAATGTAATCTCCTTTGATTTGAACCGTAACATGATTCATTTGTAGATCTGAAGTATTATAGATCTGAAGGAAACAATTCAATACATGCAGCAACTATGCTCAAAGTCAAATGTGATGGTGTGTCAAAAATTCAAGTCTGCTGTGCTCTGGAGTTCCCTCCTTAAACCTTTCCACCTCTCTACCTCACTTTCTTCTTTCACAAAACTCTTTTAAAACTCATCTCATTAACCAAACTTTCAAACCATTGCTCAAATAGATTTTTATGTGCCTTCGTGTGATTTTTATTTTATGCTACTCCTGTGATGTGGTTTGGAATGTTTGATTATGTTAAAAGTGCTACAAAGACACAAATTGCTGCGTTTTGTCCGTTTGGTGAGATTGGTGCTCATTGGGCACACTCGATAGAAAGGTTGATGAGTGAGTGGGAATAGATAAACAGAGCCAACATCAAGTGCCTCCATGAATCTGTTGGACGATGCCAAGAGAAGTACAAAAGGAAACTGTAGACTGGTCAAGCATAGAGTTTAATCAAGGACTGCAACTAGAGAGCTGGAAGGCTAAGCAGTAAATTAAGCAAAGAACTGTGGATGCTGTGAATATGAAGCAAAAACAGAAAGTGCTTGAGAAACTCAGCAGGTCTGACAGCACCTGTAGAGAGAGAAACACAGCTAATATTTTGAGTCTGGTGACCCTTCATTGTGGAAGGCTGAGCAGTGCTGATTGATAGGGATGGGGCATTGATAGAGAGGCCTTGAGAGAGGAGAAGTGAAAGAAGGATTGACAAAGGGAGCATAGAGTAAGGAGAAATGTAGTTAAAAAGAAGGCACAGAAGTGGAGGTAGATTGTTAGGCTCAGGCCTAGAAAGGCAACAAAAATGTGGTTGCAAATGGATTAAGGAGGAGTTCAAGTTGCTTAGTTACATAAGAATGAAGATGCATGAAATTTGATATGGGTATTGCTGAAAAAGACACATTTTATGGAAGATTTTTGCAAGACTGTCAATAAAGGAGAGAAACAACATTTATAACAGAGATATTATTCTGAATCCCAAAATGGTCACAGGTGCATATGCAGATGAGCCAGTGTTGTCATCTCACACTGAAACGTCCTTCTTTGTCAGAATGCATTTGCACACGTGAATTCTATCGGCTGTCTGTTAGCAGGGGTGAGCTTTCCTTCTGTTAAAAAGAGAGCCTCCTGCAGCCAATGGCACCGACAGCCCATTATGTTCCACATAGTATTTTTAAACACAGACAGCAGAAATCCTTAAAGCTGATAGGAACATTCATGAAGACAGTCGTGGTGTGAAGCTGGCCCCTTTCAAGCCTGATCTTTAGAAATTAGACAAGAGTCTCAGTAAAATCAGGGAGTTAATTCCTAGCACAAACCATCCTCCTAAGAATTTATTTCGAAGTGCTACATTTTGCATTGAACTGTTTTTGATGATCATCACAACCAGAGGTGAAACGTCTGTTGCTTTCAGTGAGAAGACAATAATCATAACTTTGACAGCATTGTGATTATTTGGGCAACACCATCTTTGCCAGCACCAGGCAGTTGCCATTCCACTGCATGTGTGCCACACCATCGTTGCACTACCCAGTGGTGACATTCACAATAGATACATGGAACATCGAACATAGAACATTACAGCACAGTACAGGCCGTTTGGCCCTCGATGTTGCGCCAACCTGTGAAACCAATCTGAAGTCCATCCAACCTACATTATCCAATTACTCTGTATCAGTGGAGCGTGCTGAGTGTTCGGACTCCGATTGGTAGGGACACTGCCGAGGAGAATACACCAATTAATAATGATTGACTGTTAACTGCCAGGGTTTGCTGAGATTTCAAATCAGGCATGTTGACTGATTGGACACGACATTGCCCTGAGAAGTGAACCAGTGACTGGCTGTCATCTATTTTGTCGTGTTGAAACAGGCAGAGTGCATGTAAGTAGTATCTTTATTTGCAAAGTTCAGGGCCGTGTAGGAGTGCACCATACTGCAAGCCCAAATGATAAGCTCAAGTTGGTTATCAGTGTGGTTCTTTGCAGACTCAGGGTCAGTCATCCATATAATATTGTCCAACTGCAAAAACATAACTTAAGTTGGACATTGTGTTGGGAGTTTTGTCAGCATGGCCTGGTTGGCTAATGTTAATATCTTACTTGGTGCAAACAGTTAAAGACGTGTTCTGTTTCATATGATCCACCAGTCTTTGGGATATATGTTCTATATAAGTGGCATTACGCTGGCACTTAAATTCATTTACTACATTACTTATTTGTGTGATATATAGAATGTCTTTTTGGCTTGTTGGCAGCATCCTGTTAGTGGCAAAAGCCACTTGTATTGCTATGGCATACCAGGAGAGGGAAACAGCTCTTGCTCAAACTTTTAAATGATTTACCTTTCTGAGATAACCAGACGTAGACCTGGAATTTTTCAAGACCAAGAATGACTGTCACAGGGCCTTTCATCACTTTGTGTGACATACTATGAGAAAAAATCTGATCAGGACAGCTTATATCTCACAGGATTGCTTTGATATGCCATATATCAGTACCAATCTTGTGTGGTCAACAAATGGGTTGGGCCTTATTTATGAAGTTGTTAATAAAGCCATTCTTATGGCTCTTTAGGTGAATTGGGAAAGAGGAATTATATGGAGGGAATTCAGAAATCCCCTCCCTAAGGGTATTGTGGGTCTACCTATAGCACATAGACTGCAGCGGTTCAAGAGGGCAGCCCACCACCATCTAAAAACAATGTTAAGCAACCCAAAGTTAAAATGAGAGGCCATGTTGTGGAATGGTGATGATTTATTTTGGAGTAGACAGCATAGCAGATCATCGAGCCATTTGGACACAAGCAAAGCAAATGAAATACGGAAGCTGTTTGAAGAAAAAGTATTGGATGATGCAATGGTGGAGCTATTATGTAGAAATTAAGATCTAGGAGTTGCACAGCGTCACTTGTAAGATACAAAAGTGAATTTGGAGATCACCATAAAATCCAGAAGTAGCAGAGGTTTGCTATGCAGCCCAAATAGGTGACCCTGGCCAATATCAAGTTGAAGTGGTAAAACCAGGAGAACCAGTGGCTGATCACAGGCTAAGCACATCTCTCAATCGGGGAGAGGAAATGGCCCTAGTGGTATTATCACTAATAATCCAGAGACCCTGGTAATGTCTTGGAGACCCAGGTTTGAATCCTGCCATAGCAGATGGAAGAATTTAAATTCAATGAAAATTTAATCTGTAATTAAGAGGCTAACGATTCGATTGTTGGAAAAACCCATTTGGTTCCCTAATGCCCTTTAGGGAAGGAAATTACCATCCTTACCTGATCTGTCCTACATGTGACTCCAGATCCCCAACAATGTGGTTGACTCTTAAACTGCCCTCTGGGCAATTAGGAGCAGTCAGACGTATAAAATATTTGATGCTGTATTAAGGTGAGACATGGCTCAGAATGTGGGACAATACAAATGCAAAGCTAGATTCATACAGCTCAATAGGTTACACAAAGTCAATAACAAAATAGATCAGTTTCTGCAGATGTGAATACAATTTTTTTTCATATTAGTACATTTAAAGAAGCTGATCAGCTGCACTAGCTTAGCCTTCTCAAGCTACAGCAAGTGTTTGACAAAAAAACCATCAGCAAATGAATACAAATCTTTGTAATGCAGGGCAGTTATTGTCACCATATTCCTGGACTTCTCTGAGGCCGGGAATGTGTATAAGTGGCATATAAAGGTGCTAGAGAAATTCCAGCAGCATTGCTTCAATTAAAATCTCAATGGAAGACCATCGAATAAACATTCATAACTGTCTTGAAGCCAGGTCCATAATTATTCAGGCAACCAACCTGAAAAACCAGCTACAATGGATTGGATACTCTACCAGAATGGTTGAAAAGCATTTACAATACCAAGTGCTGTTTTCTCAATTCTCAAATGGCCAGGCATTCCAGATGATAGCGGACAAGGTACTTCAAAGACATCCTGAAGCCCTCCTTGAAATGCAGCAGTATCGATATTAATGACTGAGCTTGTTGCCAATTGTTCAAAATGGCAACAACTAATCCTTCAAACTGCACCACTTTTTGAGTCTGGATGCTTTAATCATGAGGCAAAGCCAGAGCTGAGTAGGAAAGACTGGAAGAGAATCTCACACTCTGGATGCCACTGTCTGTTCAGATGTTCGGCCCTTTGTGTCCAACAGTCGGTGGGTCAAGAATTGACCTGTTCAGTCTTATGAAGTAGCCCTCCACTCTGAGTAGAAATTTTTCAGGATCAAATGGCAGCTGCCACTGGCACAGGATTTCATGTCTCATACCATGAGCTAAGAAGGCGCACCAGTAACAATCCAATTATACTTGGAAAATGAATGCCTTGGATGTACTGGAGCTCCATTTTGAGGCAGACAGGGTAAGTCAGACCAGTATGTGTTATTCGCAAGTTTTGCTGTTTTTCCTCTTAAGTTGCTTGCTAAAGGTACTGGGGATTGTATTTTGTGCTGCCTCTGATTGACTATCTACTAGATCGAATGGACAGAAAACTTAAGCAGGATGCCTCTACATTCCTGACACATACCTTTGATGGAGTGGGAGCTTGGGATCTATGACAATTTATCTCAATGGGTGTATCAATGCAGGATACATATTAGTAAAACATGCCACAGCATATTATATTAACAGTGAACATGAAAATGGACAACTAGGCAGATATGCCCAGAAGCTATTGCACTTTATCTGATTGTGTGACCAGATTGGGTCACAATTTTATAAAGATTAAGCATAAAACCTATTGCTCCCTCTTTTTAAACATTGTAATGTTTCAGGCTGACTTGTGACTCATGCTGTACCTAAATCTGTCCTACAACACATTAAAGCCTTGACCAATTACTTTTTCTCCCCCTCATACATCACCAGTACCTAAAAGCACTCAACGTACTGTGTAAATAAAGTCTTAACAGTTGACGCATGTCTACCTGCCATATGGGGTCTTCCAGTTAGAGTGCAGCTGGAGGACTGACAAATGCTTTAATGGTAAATTAGGTTAACCACTTAATGTTTTGATGTGCTGCAAAGATTTACACATCAAAATGTCCTGGATTCACAAAATGCTTGAGTATGTATTATCTCAATACATTCAAACACTACTCTGGCATGGTTTTAAACAAAATGTGGTTTCTAATTTTCTGATATTGGTCATTGGTGAAATACATTTAATGTTTATTTTGGTGTCTGTCTCTACCTGACTGGCTGACTTTGGTTCAATAACACTTTCTTGCTTTACTTTCTTTTCTCCAGTTTCCAAACAGTTGAATAGGATTTTGTTTAAAGGAACTCTTCAAAGTACATCACTGGGGCTGTCATGAAAAGGATTGTTTTTTAAACATCAATTTTCTCATTTACACCAGTTTTATTATTT
This sequence comes from Ginglymostoma cirratum, assembly GCA_024137785.1. NCBI lineage: Eukaryota > Metazoa > Chordata > Chondrichthyes > Orectolobiformes > Ginglymostomatidae > Ginglymostoma > Ginglymostoma cirratum. Next base: position 15,677,992 of record JAHRHZ010000078.1, on the reverse strand, counting down.
TGTCTAATGGCAACTCAAAAAGAAGCTTCCAGAAAACAGTAACATTTTGGGCCCTTATCATTAGTCAAGTTCAGAGTTGCAGGCGGCCTTCATCATCATTCTTTGGCCCACCCTATGATTACTTTCTGAAACTAAACTTGATTTTGTCATTACATATCATCTCGGAGGGAGAACAACTTCAGCTTTCTTGACACAACTCTCTGTGGATCAGTTGACAAAACATTCAGTTGTTTATTGAACTTTTGTTGAGTGCCTGAAATGAAATGTTCGATTCAATGATACCAGCATGAATGAATCATTTCCAACTGATACTGCTTCGAACCTTTCATTAGAGATTTCCCCATTTTGAAGGTGTCAAGTTGACACCTAGGCGTCTGATCTGTTGCTGCTTTGTATATGTGAACGCCGTACCAGGAATGTGCTACTTCCCAAATTGCTAAAGGTTCCTGCAAAGATATTATGGTCCATGCCTGAATTAAGCATTATCATTTTTGCATATGATAAACTCATTTTTAGAACTCTTTTACAATATTTAATAGTGAATGATCACACGTTACTCTACACATTTATTGAAGAAGCATTATTGGTCCATATTTTCCCCTGGCTAAACAGTCATTATTCTAGCATAGATAGGAGCAGTATACATGGAGCCTACAGAATCCCCATTGTAGCAAACTCTGAAGGAATTGCCCCAGAAATTAAATGTTCCTCTGGACAATTCCCATATGGTTGGAACACTCCAAAAGTCCAATTATCTGCTTCCTGGTGGGTGAGAAAAGTCATTGGTTTCCCGAGTGCCTAGGTTTAGAACTGATAATGGTGGTGGACTAGTTGGTAATTTTTTTTATGTGAGTCTTTACTGACCAAAATTTGGGGGGAGGCCAGATGGTGGGATTTGAATCCAATAAAAATCTGGAATTAAGAGTACAATGATGACCATCGTCAAAAAACCCATCCAATTCACCAAACTCTCCTTAAGAAGGAAATGGTCATCCTTACCTGGTCTGGCCTACATTTGACTCCAGACACCGGCAATATAGTTGACTCTTCAGTGCCTTCTGAAATAACCTAGCGAGCCACTCAGTTGTAACAGTTGCTAGAAAGTCTCAAAATCTCATCTTTGGATGGACCACCTGGCATTAACTTAGGCATTGGAAATGACAGTGGCAAACAAAACCCTGTCAAACTTCCAAAGTCCTCCTTACAAACATCTTGAGGCTAGTGCGAAAGCTTCGAGAGCTATCTCACAGATGAGTCAAGCAATAGCTGACATATTCATGCTCATGAAATCACACTCTACAGACAAAGTGCCATTCACCACTACCACCATCAGCAAAGGGGGAATCACAGTGATTTACACAGTTGGGAGGGACCTGACCTAGGAGTCCCCAGCATTGAATCCAGATGCCATGAAGTCAAAAATGGCAAAGGAGCCTTGTTGGTTACAATATACCACTACCAAGTCAATCCCTGATGAATTAGGTTTCCTCCTTGTTGAAAAAACACTTAGAGGAAGCGCTGAGCAAGGCAAAAGTGTAGAACGCATCTTGGACGGGGAATTTCAATGTCCACCACCAAAAGTGGTTCAGTAATAGCATTACTGACTGAGCCAGTCAAGTCTTAAAAGACATAACTGCTAGACAGTGTCTGCAGCAGGTGGTGAGGAAACCAACAAGAGAGAGAAACATAACTGACCTCAACTCGATCAAACTGTCAGCTACAGATGCATCTGTCCAGTATCAGTAAGAGTGACCAACACACAGTCCCTGTGGAGATGAAGCCCACCTTTACATTGATAACATCTTACATCATGTTTTGTGGAACTATCAATGTAGTAAGTGGGACAGACTTCAAACAGATTAAGTAACTCAAGACTGGGCATCTAATGGGATCAGAAATCACATGACACCAGGTTATGGGATGAACTTGTATTTGCAGATACATTCTATTTTGTTCAAGAAGCACACAATTCATAGGCAGTCAGTCAATGTGGAATTTTATAAATTCCTACTTTAGAAATAAAAGCAATACAAAACCTTTAGTTCTCTCAGGGCAGTGACTTGAAAGAAATTCAGGGATTTACATATACATATTAATCAATTAAAACCTTCTAAATGATTAAAGATTTAACAGCTTCTTAGGTTTGCTTAATACATCCTCATCAGGTGTGTGACCCTTTGATCTTTCATTTATAAATTCTGTGCTCTGTGTGCTTTCTCACTGCACTGACGAAGGAGCCGTGCTCCAAAAGTTTGTGTTTTCATATAAACCTGTTTGACTTTAACCTGGTGTCATGTGATTTCTGACCTTGTCGACCCCAGTCCAACACCAGCACCTCCACATCATGGCATCCATGAGGTGCCCTGGGCCATCTAGAATGCCACAATTACACTCCAACACAACCTGATGGCTCATGGCTCAGCATTTCCTCTGCTCTGCCATTATGACCAAGCCAGGAGAACTATCCTAGTTCAATGAAGAATGTAGAAGGGTATGCTAGCAGCAGGAGCAGACACCTTAAAAATGAGGTGTCAACCTAGTGAGGCCACAAAATAGGACTACTTGCATGCCAAACAGCAAAAGCAGTAAGTGATAGACAGCTAAGTGATTCAACAACCAACAAACAAGACCTGAGCTCTGCAGTCCTCAATGATGGGGGAGTACAGCACATCAAAACCAAAAATAAGGCTCTACTATTTGCAACAATCTTCAACCAGAAGAGCCAATTGCAAGTGACCCTAACCGACCCTTTTCTCTTTTAAAACTCTTCTCATCTAAATCTATGGTTTAACATTGATGTAGTGAACCGGGTATTTGACAGAGGAAATGATGAGAGATGGGACATTGAGGTCTACATAGTTGAGGAAGTTGGTGAAATGAAATTAAGCTGTATAGAAATAATACTTCAAGTCCAAATACCTTGTAAATAACTATTACAATAATGTGAAAGGGCAAAGCAAATTATATACACATAAATCCCTACATTCTAGGATACCTGAAGATGAACTTTGACAGACCTTTCCATGGATAACCATGTCAGCTGAAAGTGAGAGATAATGTGGGAATATCTCTTCTCCCACTGCAGTAGATGAACATTGAGATTCTATTAACTATCCATCAGAGTTCCTGGATATTGGTAAGGTTAGTTTTGACAGGATGTAATATGAAGGATGGATCATCGGAAACTAACAGATTTTTAAAAATATATTTGGATTTCCAAAAGCCATTTAATAAGATTCCACACATGGGTCTACTTGATAAGATAACAGCCCATGGTGCTGAAGGCAGCGTGTTAGTATGGATAGAGGATTGGCTAACTAATGGAAGACAGAGAATTGGGACTAAGGGGGCATTTTCAGGATGGCAGCCTGTCACTAGTGGCGTATCACAGAGATCAGTGCTGGGGCCACAATTATTTACATCAGTCACTTGGATGAGGAACGTGAATGTATTGTCTACAATTTTGCAATAACTGGCTAGGAAGGCAAGTGTTAATGACAACACAAAGAGTCTGCAGAGGAATATAGATACGTTATGTGAATGGAAGCTGAGAAAGACAGATTTTTAATCCGTAAGAGAATCTACGGGTTTGATGAAAAGGCTGGAAAGTGGCCTTGAGGATTGTCAGAGCAGCCATGATCTCATTGAATGATGGAGCAGCCTCAATGGGTCAAATGTCCTACTTCTGTTCTTGCATCTTATGGTCTCATTGTGGTGTGGAAAATAACATGGAATAAAGGTTTCCTTTAAAAAGTAGGCAGAAAGCATTCAAGAAAATGCAATATCCCTATTTGTGGTATAAACATGCCAGGAACAGACCATGACAAAGAATAAAACAAAATCATCAAGTAAGCCACAAATTAGACACTCAATCAGCCAGACTAACTTCTTTTTCAGCAAGTATCTTAAATAGGATTTAGTGTGATTAACTATAGACTAAAATCAGGATCAGCCAGAATTAAATTGTATATGGCAGTATGGCGATAAATCTGCAGTCTGCCACAATTGTCAATCTGCCAGTGTTAATTTGTGCAGACTACAGTCATACAGGCATTATTAGTTTGAGGAGAGTGGATGTGGAAATGCAGCTGACAAGGCTTCTGTCACGATGTGACCTGGCTGCTAAAGAAACCCTATCCACAAGGAAGATGTACCACATGTGGGTATATCTGCTTTGCAAAAATAGATCAGAAAAGCTTTTGTAAAATGTGCCTGGGTTTAATTTTTCTGCAATGAAGGCTTGACACCACCTTGCAGTTTTGCTCCATAAGGTCTTAAGCCCTAATGGTTTGAAATGAGAGGCACATTGTTATATTCAGCATTAAATTAGAGCACAACCCCTGGGTAATGCTATGACTTACACATGGCTATGGAGGGCAAGTCCTTGTAAATGTGTATGAAAGTGGCAAGAAGATGAATCCATTCAGGTTAAGTCAGGTTTTCATGTTGGAATTGTTTTCATCTATTTTAATACAAAAAATAAGGAATTCAAAGCATAACTAACATTTTCAAATCAAGTCCTAAATAGTGTAGTGCATTAGTGTAACAGACATTACCAGGAATAAACATGCACATATTTATTTGAAAGGACACTAAGATGAGACCATGACGATGTTTCACTGCTAAAGGTAGTAGCAGAAAAAAATGCATGAGTATCAGGGACTGTGAAGTGCGCAGCAAAGCATAAGACGGCAGAATCAAAAACAGTACAAATCAGCAAGGTTTGGATTGTCATTGACAAATTATCCATAAAGCTGTTCAGAACAGAAATTTGCCAATGATATTTCTTGCTTGAATAAAGACACTAAATAATTTTGAAATGCCTCAATGGGAATAAAAATAAGAAACTCTAAAATGCATTGTCATTTATTACAAGGAACCTAAAATGCCATTCATCCATTCTGTGCAGCATTGTTTGCAGGTCAACAACTGGACGCACTAAATTTAAATGCAATTTTTGTGCATTTGGTTCAAAATGCCTAAAGTAACAGCCAACAAAAGTAAGACAAATTTCATCCATTGATAGAAATGATAATGTCACTGTCCACAGGTCTAATTTTTCACACACGGTAAACACAAGTGTTATTTCATACACAATGCTTAATTCAGTAGAAGATGCAGCCTTCCAGAACTGAATGCAAAGTCACTCAGCCAGGAATATGAACCTGCAGAATAAACAGAAAAGAATTTTAAGCAATCTTCCACTCATTTGTAAACCTATCTAAATTCACTTATACTTTTGATACTCATCAGCTGTACATCCTCACCAGGGACCTGTCATTCAGTCTTACTCATTTCTCACAAGTGAGAAATCCTCTGTAAAACAACAAACGATTACTTCTTTGAGAACACACATTTACAAGCTACAATAGGCATATGTTTCCAATGTAATTTTGTTTTAGATGTACAAAATGATTTTTATTGGTTATTGTTTGAAGCATCAGGTGATATTAATCTATTGTTCATACCAATTAATATGATGAATATATTGAACTTTGTTTTTCAGTTATTTCTAACTTGTAAACAATTTTAGTGAGGCTAAAACAAAAATAAGCAAATGGAATAATTTTGTATGTCATTATGAATATATTGGGTTTGAATTAAAAGCAGCAACTTAACCTTCGAGTTTAAACTATGCTTGTACGTTACTATTCATGTATCATTTAGACTATGACCTGAGGTACATTATTCATCACTACTGTCAGCTGCTATTTACTTTGCAAATTTTGGAACAACTTACAAATTTAAGAACATAATGGGGTGTAGAAATAGTTCATATAGCCCATTCAGTCTGTTCTGTCACTTAGCAAAATCTCTCCTCTACTTCAATAGCAATTCCAATTTTTTAGCCCTATCCCCAATCCTTTGGTGCCCAAAACTTTATTAATCTGACGCTCCTTGCCTGAGTATGCACAGCATTCAGGTATAGTGTCCCAAAGCTTCACACTCTCTGAGTGAAGGGATTTTTCTCTACTAAATGGCCAAGTCCTTAGCTGAGACTGTGTCATCTGCTTCTAGATTCTTGGCCAGGGAAAACACTCTCAGCATCTACCTCATCAAGTAGTCTACAAATGTTATGAGCATCAACGAAATCACCTTTTAGTCTATAAATTCCAGAGCATATAAGATTATTCTACGCAGCTCTTTTTAAAGGACAGCAGTCTCTTTTCCAGAAATCAATTTAGTTAACTTTCATTGCACCGTGGCAAATCACTGAATCATAGCATGGTTACAGCTCAGAAGGAGACTATTAAGCCCATCCTGTGTGTTTTGACTCTCTGAAGGATCAATTAACCTCGTGTCACACAATTATCTTCTACCTGTATGTCCTTCCTTTTGAAATGATAATTCAATTCCCATATAACTGCCTTGATTAAAACAGTGTACACTACACTGTGCAGCATTCCATTCTAGATCCAAAGCACTCAATGTATAAATAGTATTCAGCCATAGCCATAAGACTATAAGACCATGAGATATGGAAACAAAGTTAGGCCATTTAGTCCATCGGGTCTGCTCCACCATTCGATCATTGCTGATATGTCTCCCAAGATCATTTTCATGCCTCTCCCTGTAACCCTTGATTCTCCTACTGATCAAAAATCTATTTATCCCAGCCTTTAATAAACACAAGGACTCCACTCCACAGCTTTCTGTAGCAAGAAGTTTCAAAGACTCATAACGCTTTGAGGGAACAAATTCCTCCTTCTCTTAGTCGGACATTGGTGCCCCCTTATTCTGAGACTATGCCTTCTCATCACAGACTCTCCCATGGGGGAAACATCCTCTCAACATTTACCCTGCCAAGCCCCTTAAGAATTCTATATGTTTCGATGAGATCACCTCTCATTCTTTTAAACTCCACTGAGTAGAGTCCCAATGTGTTTAGCCTTTGTTCATAAGACAATCTCTCCCTACCAGAAATCATCCTAGTGAACTCTCTCTAAACTGCTTCCAATTAAACAATATTTTTTCTTAAATAAGGGGACTGAAATTTTTCACAGTATTCCAAATGTGGCCTCATCAGTACCTTGTACAGTTCCAGCAAGGCTTTCCTACTCTTATACACCAATCGCCATGAAATAAGGGCCAACATTTTATTAGCCTTCCTGATTACACTTGTGTGCTAGCTTTCTGCGTTTCATGCACAAGTGTCTTTGTATTACAGATTTCTACAGATTTTCTCCATTTTAATAATACTCTGTTCTTTTGTAGTCCCTTCCAAAAGGAACAAGTTATACTAGGTCTACGTCCTAGGTCCTGCTTCTGTACCCCATTTAAATTGTACATTTCATTCTATGTTGTCCCTCTGTATTCACCCTACCAAAATTATTCCCTTCACACTTCCCTGCATTAATTTTCAACTATCGCTACCCATCATTCCACAAATCTATGTCCTTTTGAAGTTCAAGACTAGCCTTCACATAATTCGCAAGACTTCCGTTTTTTGTATCATCTGTACATTTTAAATCTGTGCCCTGCATGCCATGAATACATATCAGGAAGAGCATGGATGCCAACACTGACCTCTGGAGAACTTCACCACAACACTTCCATCAGGTTGAAAAACATACCGAAACCATTACTGTTTGCTTCCTGTCATGTAGCCATATTTGGATCCGTGTTGCTACTGTTGCTTTCATTCTAAGTGCTTCAACTTTGCTCACAAATCAGTTTCTCTGTATTGCACCAAATTTCTTTTGGAAGTCCATGTGCACTACATTAACAGCATTATCTTCATTAAAACACTCAAGCAATTTTGTTAAACAAATTTCTCCTTAACAAATCCATGTTGGCTTTCCTTAATGAACCTGCATTTGCCCAAGTGGCAAGAGAAACTATCACCAATATTAAACAGATTAGTCTGTAGTTGCTCGGCTTATCTTTACATCCTTCTTTGAACAAGGTTGTCACATTTAGCAATTCTCAGGTCCCTGACACCATTCGTGAATCTAAGGCAGATTGAAAAATTATAGCCAGTTCCTTTGCCAATTTTCACTTTTGTTTTCCTTTTGGACTACACTAGGTAAAAAAAGAAAATCTCTAAGCAGCATTCCAGGTGTGATCTAATTTGGCAAAATTAAAAAAAAAAGAAAAGAAGACCGGCATTAAGATTGCACTTTTCACCACTATTGGAAGTCTCAAAATGCTTTACAAGTAATGAAATATTTTTGATGTGTAGTGACTGTTGTGATGTAGGAAATATGGCAGATTCAGGTGTGTGCCTGGAAAGCAAGCCATTAAAATATCCTTAGCAATTGTGAATGAAGGTTTACACAGACTTAACATGTCAGAATTAATAGCTGGAGAGCTGAAATATCGCAAAAGGTATGGACAGCATTAGAAGACCAATTCAGAGTCAGATTAAACTTCTATATTTACCAACTAGGATTCCTGTCATTCAGACAGAAGTCTACAGAATCCATAGATCAATTTGTGAGCAGATGCAGAGGAAAAGGGCTCTTTGTGTGATTGTTCGGACAGGGAACTAACTAATGCAATTGTTGAGTTGATGATTGCATCCATGCCCTTGGAAACGTTTTTGAAATATTTACAAGACAAACTGAAATCTTTTGGTATTGAAGAACTACTGAAGGATAGACTTAAGTATGAAGCAATACTTTCATGCTGACAAATGTGTTAAATACAAACTCAATAGTTGACACAATCACTGGAACACCCAAACAAAACAAAACATGTGAAAAGTGTGATCTTCTGCATAAACAAATAAAAGACCAGCTTTCAATCAATTTCTCAAGGTGTGTGGCAGAAAAAGCCATTGGCAGAGGTAGTCCATTTGAGCAGGGGCTGATGCAGCTACAAAGAGGCAGGCACTGACCCAACCAGGCTATGCACAAGGATCATCTTCAAGCACCATAAAACACCGGAAACACAGATATGAAGTGATTGACAAACCAGAATCTAACATTGTACATGATGAGATAAAGAGTAGTGGATACATTGTTCGCTTTCATTGTCAGCCTCATGGCAAGCCTCGATTTCTTGTCCAAAGAGTTTGCAAAAATTCAATCTATTTGTCCTCAGAAAACTGGTGAATACTCATTATTGGCTGTGATGATACGGGCATGAGCACCAATATGCTAATCTTTTGAATTCTAAAAACAGGTAGCTAGAAACATGGAAAGCCAGGAAAAAATTCACAAAGGTAAGCCTCAGCATACAACAATTCACCAATTCCATGTGCAGAGTTAATATTGCTGGAAGTGCAAGTACGATCAATCCTCCTGGAAACTGCAGGTGTTCTGCTGGTCCAGCATTTGCAGGTAAAGCAGTATGCTATGACCTCACACTAGTCACAGTAAAGTAATCAGACCAACATAAGTCCATCACAGATACAAAATAAACTGCAGCAACATCTTCAGAAACACTGGCAGAACAGAACATGAAAGAAAAACAGAACAATTCGCCCTCTTTTGATTTCGAACTAAAATCTCAGTTTTGGAGAGAAAAGTTAATGTTTGAGAGGGCAAGATTCCTAGCTCAGGATAAATTCAAACCTGTGTATACCATCTCTGTAATTATGCAGTCTTCAGGGCATTCCTCTGGTCAGCTCACACAATATCTGACGAGTTGAAAGAGAATGAAAAGAAGCAGGATAGACTACGAGCTTTGTATCATCAAACCAATGAGCAGATTGCCAGTTTAGAGAAAAATCTGGATTAACTCACACGCAAAACAGATTAGGGTCGGGATCCCAGTATGCAGGTATGCAATTACAGAAGTATTGGCTGGAGCTCAAAGTGATGCTGGAGAAAGTGACAGACCTGTAAAACCAGGTGAAAATGCAGACTACACAAAACAAGGAGCTGCAAATCATCCTTGAAACAGTCCTTTCAGAAATAAATGCCAGCAATGATACTCTGGTTAGAGAACTCAAACAGGACATGGAGGAAGCCAGACAACCACTGAAACTGCAAATTGATGAGGTTCAGGCTTAAATATAATTCCAGTAGAAAATACACAGCACTAACAGGAAGCTAAAGCTTTGATAGAATTAGAAGAATCCAGGATGTAAAACCAGAAGAACTGCAACAAAACGGTAAATGTCCAAGAAGATTTGAACCACTCAAAACTGCTTGAGAAACAAGATCAGTCAGTAGCTGCTCTGAAACAGAATGTTTCTGTAGTGCAGCAAGATAAACAAATTCTGTAACAGCAACTGCAATTCACAAAAGAAATACTTGAAGCCACAAACAGGAATGACAGACAATATCACTAATGACTGTGAGAATCAATGGAACCTGCAGACAAAGTCATCATCATGAAATCTGGACGTATCAGAAAATTACCGATATATTACAGAGACCTGTAAGCTAATTAAGTGCTATAAATTGTTAAACTTTGATTTGAAAAGGAGCGGCAAGTTGTTTATGTATTTTGTCATGAAGGACTCCACGTGCTGTGCGTACAAGATGTTGTGATGTTACCTGTTTGCTTTGTGTTTGCAAGATGACCCGCAGTTAACTTGCTGCAATGTCTACTTCATAAATTAGAATATATTTTCCTGTTTTAAGTAAAATCACCCACAGGATTTAGCACTCCTGACAAATGATGGTTAGACCATTATCCTTTATATGACAGATGGCAGCAGGACTTTACGCTGGCATTTGTGTCTTCTTGAAAACCAATCTGTATTAAGTCTTTAAACAAATTAACCAGGGCGTGTATTTGAAGATGCTGGGAGAATGCTTCCTTCCCAGCCTCCCTGTTCTTCTATTGAAAATCAAATTTATTATTTTAACACTGTTGCTCGAATTTATCAACTCCTCCCTCAATTTCTTTGATTGGGAAAACACTACACAACTGCACACAACTTCAGATTTTCCAAACTGACTTTTGACAGTTTGATTCTTGTAACATTTTGATTAACTTGCATACTTATGGAAAAGTGATTCTGCTGTACATGACATAAAGGTGATGCCCATAGTCACTATGTAACAAGTTAGGACACAGCTCCCATTTGTTTAACTGTGCTATATTGAATCTCAGAATGCTTGATTATTTTAATGTATAACATTTAGAAAAAATGTTTAAGGCATTATAACTGGTTTCTTCAGTATCAACAGTTACACAACCAATAATCTTAGTACAACTATCTTCTCAGTCCTGTGAATAATTTTGGATAAAACATGTGAATGTTTTTTGCTGCAAGAATATTTGACAAGAAAATGCAAATGACTGTATTGGTTATAATCGCAGTTGTTTAGTAGATCATTTTTGACTGGCATTCATCAGAAAATCCATAACTGTTATAATAGCATTTGAAAATTTATGATGATTGATTGCAACGAACATTGACCAAAATGTTTTGGACTGTTTAGGCAGAATGCAACAAGACTAGATGAGTGTCATCAGGTACAGTTTAGAATAAAATTATCTGTGGGTAATTTTGATCTCTTTAACTAATCCTTGCAATGATTTAAGTTAACAATGTAATTAAAGTGGAAAAATAATTGAAATTGAGCAGTCAACCATCAAAGATTTAAAGCGTTGAAGTAAGGAAATCTTCTCCCAGCAATGTGATTCAACGTTCTGTTATCAGTTAGTAGCTTTTCAATGATTTGCATGGAATGGTATATACATCTCGGTTTACTGAAATAATTTTGACTATTTGTTTTAACTTGTCTAAGTAAAGCTTTGTGTTGGTCACGCTATTAATATAATTGCATGATGTACTTTGTAGTGATTTAAACAAATAGAACACTGTCATCCAGAATGTTGAGGACAAAAGGAAGAACTAGACCACCAGCAAAGAAGTACGCATTTATACAGTAACCAGCATTCACAGATGGAATGTCATGGATGTCTGCTTGATTTTTCCCGATCTTTGATGAATACCAGTACCTTTTCTTTCTCTGAGTCTGTAGAGAAAATTAAATCCGTGCACACCTCCACTACAATTTAAGCCCACTCATTCTCCCTTATATTGTGGTAGGATTACCCTTTCCACATCTTCCTGTCTAATCAATTCAGATGGATTTCTGAAGTTGTGGCTTTGATTCCATCTGTACCATTGATTACAGGCTGCAACCCTCTTTCCACATGTCTATAGGTTTTACTGTGTCACAGATGGTCATGTACCCTGTGGGATACTGTCATTAACACACAACAAGGTTGATAAATACAATAGATAATAGTTGGGCATCATATTAAAGGAAGTGAGATCAAACAAAAGCAAAGAATGAGCATACATTGATATAATGCCTTTCATCACGCAATGTTCACAGCCACCGAAGGATTTATTTAGGATCTCGAATTTCTACCGTCCCTTTCATCTAGACTCCGTGGAATGAACCAACTCTCTTTTTAAGCATTTTTTATTTGCTAAGTTTTGAAAGTAAATCCACTGCGTGAGACATTGCTGCCACTCTGGTTGGTTGTAGTTAAGGAGAGAAACAACAAGAAGGAAAAATGTACTTGACCTCAGCCTCACCAATTTGTCTGTCACAAGTACAACTGTCCATGATAGTATTGATTGGGATGTATACCATATAGCCCTTCTGGAAACTATGCCCCAACTTCAAGTTTAAGTTTCCCTCCATCATGTTTTATTGCACTATTACCACTGTGTTGCAGAACAGAAAAAAGCACCTCAAGACTGTGTATCCATGCGATACTGTGGGCCATCAGCATGGGCAGAATTGCAATCAGTCACAATTCTGTAATTTAACGACATGACATATCCCTCATTCTACCATTGCTCTCAAGTCATGAGATCAACCCTGGTTCACTGAGAAGTACATGATGGCATGAAAGGAATGCATAAGACATGCCAAAAATTGAGTGTTAACCTGGTGATGCTATAAGAAGACCACATGCATGCTAAGCAATATAAGCATCATTTGCTAGATAGAGATAGGCTGCTTTACAATCAATGGATGCAAATAAATCTCTGCAGTCTTGTCAGATCCATTTATGAAAGCAGCCAACAATTAAACAACTATTTGGAAAAGGAGATTCCACAAACATGCCCATCTTCATCGATTTGGGTGTAGGAGGGGTGTTGGGGGAAGACCATCCAGTCAATTCAAAAGACAAGGTTGAAGCATTTTCAACCATCTTCAGGCAGACGTACTGTGTGGATGATCCATTTTAATCTTGTCCTGAGATCCTCAACATTACAGATGCTTTTTTTCATTCAACTGAGTTTACTTAAGATGATATCCAGAAACAACCAAAGGCATTGGATACAGAAAAGGCAGCAGACCTCAACAACAGGCCAGCTGTTAGCTTAAGGTACAGAACTAATTATGGTCTAAAGCCAAGTTGTCAAAGCTCAGCTATACAACTGGTGTCATCTCAACAATGTCTAAAACTTCCTAGTCATGTCTTGTCCACAAAATTCAAGAGAAATCCAATCCAACAATTAGTGCCCTTCATGTCTACACTCAATTATCAATGCTATGAAGTGCTTACTCAACAATAATCTGATCATAAAAGCAGTGTTTTGAATTATGCTGGTGTTATTTGAATCCAGAGTGCACTACAGCCTTGGTCCAAGTATGGATAGAATAACTAAATTTCACATCTGAGGTGAGAAAGACTGCCCGTGATATTAAGACAGCGTTTGATCGAATGTGGCATCAAACAGCTCTGGCAATGGGAATCGGGTGGAAAATCACCCACTGTTTGAATCAAAACTAGCACAAAGGCAGATGGTTACAATTGTTGGAGGTAATCATCTTAGCCCCAGGGTATTGCTACAGGAGTTCCTCAATGTACTGTCCTACGCCCAAGCATCTTCAGCAATGACTTTCTCTCAGTTATACAGTTCGAATTGTGGATGTTTGCTAATAATAGATAATGTTCAGTATCATTTGCAACTCATCAGATACTGAAGCACTGTGTGCCACATGCAGCAACATCTGGACAACATTCAGGTTTGGACAAGTAAGTAGCAAATAACATTTCTGCTACTTAAAGGCATTCCCATTGCTGAATCTTGCACTAATCAACATCCTGGGGAGTGTCCTCATTGACCTGAGACTTGACTGCATCAACCATAAAAGCTCAGTTACAGGCTAGGAATTCTATGGAAAATAACCTCTGACTACCCAGAGTCTATCACACACAGGACAGAAGTTAGGTATGTGATAGAATGCATACAATTCATATAGATGAGTGCATCTCCTATAACACTCAAGAAGCATGACATCATCCAGGACAAAGCAACCTGCATCATTCACAGCCCACCCACCACATCAAACACTCATTTTGTAAGTGCCACTTACAAAATGCAAAACAGCAACTCATCAAGGTTGCCCTTGACAGTTTCTTCCAAATCTACGAGCTCTCCTATCTCAAAGGACAAAGCTAGCAGATGGTGAGAACACCACAATCTGAAAATACCCCCTTTAAGGCATATCCCATCTTGACTTGGAATTATAGTGTTGCTCATTCACTGTCACTAGGTCAAAATCCTGATATTGAAACTTTAGTCAAAAAGAAAAAGGAAACATTTGTAAGGTTTAGGAAACTGAAATCAAACAAGGTATTCCCTTTGTTTATACTCCCTTTAGGAATATGAACAAAGCAGAAAAGAACTTAAATGAGAAATGAGGAGGACTAGAAAAGGCCGCAAAATGCCCTTGGCAAGTCGGATGAAGGAGAATTCCAAGGCATTTTATACGTATTTCAGGAGCAAGAGGGTACCTAGGGAAAGGGTAGATTCACTCAAGGACAAAGAAGGGGGCAGATGCATGGACCCCGAGGAAATGGGAGAGAACCTTAATGAGTACTTTGCATCGGTATTCACCAAGGAGAAGGACATGGATAATAATTAGATTAGAGAGAGATATGTTGATACTCTGGGGCATGTCAACATTACAAAGGAGGAGGAGTTGGGTGTCTTGAGAAACATCAATGTAGATAAGTGCCTGATGGGATCTATCCCAGAAAACTGAAGAAGGCAAAGGAGAAGATAGTAAGAACTGCCGATGCTAGAGTCAGAGATAACATAGTGTGGATCTAGAGGAACACAACAGGCCAGGCAGCATCAGAGGAGCAGGAAAGCTGACGTTTTGGGTCAGGACCCTTCTTCAGATGTGAATATTGCTGCAAAGGCTGGCACTTATTGGCTATTCCAAGCTTCTCTGATAAGTGATGAGAACACTTCAGCACCATTCATGACTTCTCAGATACTGAAGCAGTCCATGTTCACATACAGCAAGATCTGGACAATATCCAGACTTGGGCAGACAAGTGGCAAGTGACATTAGGGCCACACAAATGCCAGGTTATGACCATTACCAATAAGAGACAATCTAACCACCATCCCTAGACATTCAATGGTGTTACCATCACTGAATCTCCCACTATCAACATGCTGGGGGTTATCATTGACCAGGAACTCAATTGGATTCACCACATTAACAGAGTGGCTACAAGGGCAGGCCAGAAGCTATGAATACTGTGGCAAGTAACTCACCTCCGGACTCCTCAAAGCCTGTCCGCCATCTACAAGGCACAAGTCAGGAGTGCGATAGAATACTCCCCACTTGCCTGGGTGAGTGCAGCCCCAACAACACTCAAGAAGTTTGACACCCATCCAGGAAAAAGCTGCCCATTTGATTGGCACTATGTCCACAAGCATTCACTCCCTCCACCACTGACGCTCAGTTGCAGTAGTGTGTACTATCTGCAAGATGCACTGCAGGAATTCACCAAAGATCCTCAGACAGCACCTTCCAAACCCATGATCATTTCCATCTAGAAGGACAAGAGCATCAGACATATGGGAACACCACCACCTCCAAGTTCCCCTCCAAGCCATTCACATCCTGACTTGGAAATATATCGCCGTTCCTTCACTGTCGCTGGATCAAAATCCTGGAATAGCATTGTTGGTCAACCCACAGCAGGAGGACTGTAGCAGTTCAAGAAGGCAGCTCACCACCACCTTCTCAAGGGCAACTAGGGATGGGCAAGAAATGCTGGCCAGCTAGTGACGCCCACATCCCACAAAAAATGAATAGAAAAAAAAACTTGAATTGATAAAACACCAGAGACTTGAACACCAAAATCTAGACATAGAGTCATGAAGTCATACAGCATGGAAACGGACCCTTCAGTTGAACCAGTCCATGCAGATCATAACCCCAAACTAAACTGGTCCCACCTGCCTGTGCTGGCCTATATCCCTTCAAACCTTTCCTAATCACGTATTAATCCAAGTGTCTTTAAATTTTGTAACTGTGTCCGCATCCATCACTTTCTCAGGAAGTTCATTCCACTTTGTGTAAAAAAATTTGGCCCCCAAGTTCTTTTAAATTTCTCTCCGATCCCCTAAAAAATATGTCCCCAGTCTTGAAATCCCCCATTCTAGGGGAAAAAAGATGACCATTAACCTTATCTATACCCCTCATGATTTTATAAACCTCTATAAGGTCATCTCTCAACCTCCCATGCTCCAGTGAAAATATTCCCAGTGTTTTTAAATGGGACCTAAGGGACAACTTTTCATACAGAGGGTGGTGCATGTACGGAATGAGCTGCCAGAGGGAGTTGTGGATGCTGGTACAATTACAAAATTTAAATGGCATCTGGATGGGTATATGAACAGGAAGGGTTTAAGGGATATAGGCCAAATCCTAGCAAATGGCACTAGATTTATCTAAGATATCTGGCATGAATGAGTTAGACCGAAGGGTCACTTTCTGTGCTGTACATCTCTATGACTCTATCACTCTATCCAGCCTTTTCTTATAACTCAAATCTTCCATACCTGGCAACATCCTGGTAAATTTCTTCTGAACCCTCTCCAGATTAATAACATTCTTCCTATAACTGGGCAACCAGAACTCGACGCAGTGCTCTGACACTCTAGCACAGTGCTGTGAGCATGTTGCACTCAAACATTAAACCAAGGTATTGTTTGCTTTCAATAGTAAATGTAATAAAAGATCTTGTGCCATGATTTCAAAGAAGAACAGGGAATTATCCCCAAATTCTTGGTCTTTATTTATGTCCCAACCAACATCATGTAACCAGATTTAATTGGTCATTATCAAAGTAATGTTCTTTGCAGTTTGCTGTGCATAAAGAGTGTGTCAGATTTCTTCTACGACACAGTGACTACATTTCAAAAGTACTTCATTGACTTTAAAGAACTTTGGGACGTCCAAAAGCACTATATTAATGCAAAACTTTTTAAAATTTGAATTCATAAATTGCCATTTGGGATTTGAACTCATATTCTCTGGATTATTACACCAGTTAGATAATGAGGAAGAATTGTGAGTAGTGGAACGTTGGGTGACTGAGCGCAGTTAGTTGTACAGGAACTAACTTGATTTACTGGCAAAGTCAATGCACTAATTTAATCCAGTAGGTTGGGACACTCTCCCACAAAAATAACGTCTAATGTTCCTTTCTTGCCAATGGATGAAAAGTTTTAATAGAAACATGGAAGGAGTTTATTCAACCTATCGGCACTTTTATGAAAGAAGAATCCAATTAGTCTCATTCGCTTGCACTTCCAACAACCTTTTAATGGAAAGGTTTGGACAGTTTTAGTAAATTCCCAGGAAATACAAGTCTGCAGCATGAAACAATTCTAATTTTGTGTGATTTCTACTCTCTCAAAGGCCATACAAAGGTAAAACCTCAGAAATAGGAATCTCGCACTGGTAATTTTTCAAGGCATGCCTAAGCTTATTTCTTTATTTACAAAACATGAGGGGAAATGTCTGTTTTTCTTTATTATTCTCAGCCTACAAATGAAATCACAAGAATGTACAGCTTTGAAATGCTTTCTCCTTGAGAATGTAATTTCACTGACATGAATTTTAAAAATTCAACCAATTGCCTTACATCAGTACTAATGACCCCTTAACACTCCTCAAGCAGCTAGAAAGCCATTTAACTGCTGCAAATGTCAGAAATGTAATTCATCCATATATGAACAATTTCTGTGTAAAATGGCTATACTAAATTACACTCTATGCGCACATTCAGTCAGCTGTAAAAGGAGTCAGATGTGAGTGTTCATTGCTTCTTGCAATCACAACAGATAGACTGACAGCAAAAAGTACTTCTATATGAGACTTAATAATGATTTTAGCACAACTTGCAGAACACAAAGGTCTTCACTGAGGAAAACTTCTGTGACAAATTGGAAGATTTCTTCATTTTTAATTAAAAATGAAAAGCTTTGTAAGGATTCTGTTGCACCCTGGCGAAGTTGGTATGTGGTGATTAGTACAGTAGGAATAATTAGCTGTACATAATCAATTCTATCAAAGCCACTTTTTAAAAATGCCTAACATCTTGTTAGTTAACTTGTGTGTTCTCTCTACAGATAATGCCTGATCCACTGTGCACGCTTAACACTTACTAGTTTTGTTTAAAATTTCTAGCATGTTCTGCATTGTACTCTAATCTCTGTTGAATTGTTGGAATTTTCCAGACATTTTGTTCTTTTATTAAAAATAATACACTTTCACATTCTGATCTGCTCTGTTTCTTAGATCTTACAGTTCACCTTATTCTGTCCAGTCCATCAAGATTACAAAGATGCTGCACAAGAAATACCCTGCCTCAGATGTCGCTTGAAAATGATATTCCTGGCCATCTGCATTCTCCACTGGAGGTGTGCAATGACGATGCACAAAACTAACACTGAAGTCATTAAGGGTTTAGGCCCGAAACGTCAAGTTTTCCTGCTCCTATGATGCTGCTTGACCTGCTGTGTTCATCCAGCCCCTTGCTTGTTATCACTGAAGTCATTAAAAGCTGCTTTACATGATATATTGACTCTAAAAAATTATAATATGACCCACTCATGATTCAGTTAAAATGCACATGGGATGCTTAAAAGTGGACAATTCTTCCATTCTGCAACAAAATCCACAACTTGTTGAGAACAAAAAGTCCTCAATAACCTCAGGCTTCAGACAAATATACCATAACTCCATCAATTCAAGCCTTTTCCCACAAGAAATATTACAAGGCCTCAAAAGTAGCTTGTGACTGAAAATCAGAATATCTTTGGTGGAAATGGAATTCATAGTAAAAAGATATTTACAGCTGTCTAAACCTTGCATCCTAAGACCATAAGATTGAAGAATGTAAAGTGCACAACTAATTTAAAGATAACATTGAAATTTGAATCTTGGCTGATAGATGGAGAGGGATGGATGCACAGATACTCAATGTAATTAGTTATATCCAAGCCTCTGCACTGGATTTGAGATGAATCTTGGGGTTTGTCTTTCAATTTGCGGTTGACAATCAAACAGCTGGATTATTCCAATGCTGTGCCATCTTTCCATCATTGACATGATGCTATTTTGAAATGGAAAGTCACGAATTGGACTGGAGGGAAACATGGTGTCCAATTAGTGATGTTGGAGCCAGGAACAGCCTCTAGTTAGCAATGCAGAAAGGCAGATGATGTGCATGACACGGTTTGCTGTTGGAGCAAGCAGGAGAGGAGAGGTCCAGCAGGGTCATGGGAGTTGGGTAAAGCAACAAATGGTACTTGATCCATGGATGGGCAAGATGTATTTTGAAAAATGCACCCACAGACGGTGTGTCCATCTTCTCCACCTCCACAAAACACAGTATTTTCAAAGGGAAAGGAGGGGATGGGAGAGAGCCAACATCCTTCTAATCACCAATCAACTGATGGCAAACTCCCAGAAGAACCTGCAATGGGCTTGAAAGAGCCTGAAGAAGAGTTACAAAACAGAGACTGGAGCTTGTGCAAATTTGTTCAGATGTCACAAGCAATGTGAGGACCCAGTGTATGATACGGCTGATGAAGTCAATTATGGAAAATAATGCAATGTTACAGTGGTAGCTCAGGCTTTACGAGATCTCTACTTGTTGCCATGCATTCTAGCTGTATGTCATACAGGCTCAGACTGTTGTCACCATGGTTGCAGACACCAATAGTCAAAGGGGCTTCTAGGCTCCCACAATAAACCAGCAAACTGTGTTCCAGCAGATTTCTTGGAATTGTGAGACTTCGCTATGTGGGAGTGGCTAAATGGAACCAAACCTGCTCCATGTTCAGGATAATAGGTGATTCCCTCTTTGCCAATCTGCCAGTGGACCAGTTTGAACTGCTGAGATTATGCAATCTGAAGCAAGGTCCTGAAAGCCATACCACGTTGTAAATGCATCCTGCAGCCACTATGGTAGCACATCATTGGAACACTGGGCCAGGGAAAATCTCTAAGTCAAAGCTGAAGGGTCGATAAATGTGGACCTGGATAAATATAGATTTGACAGCATGAGAGGAGCAGGAAAGTCAATGTTTTGGGCCTGAAACATTGACTTTCCTGCTCCTCTCATGCTGTCTGACCTGCTATGTTTGCCCAGCTCCACGTTTATTGACTCTGGCTTCCAGCATTTGCAGCCTTTACTGTCTCACAGCTGAAGGGTCATTCATTCAGTTTTGTGTGTACTATTGGAGCTGTTGTTCAAATTGTTATAGGATGGTTTTTCTGCGATGTCTTCTATTTCGGGGTTTTGGCTGACAAAGCTATGATTGCCCATCACAGAGAGACAGAAAAATGAGATGTGTGGAGTGATGGTGACATGTGCTCATGGAGTAAATGTTACCTGTATCTCTTACCCCTTAATTGCGACCCTATTCAAAGGCTAGGGCTGGATCTTCATGATGGTAAAGATGTGTTGTAAGTAGGAGACTATCATGAATTTGGAAAGACTCTCTCATAAAAATTGAAGGGGTCCCCCGAGCAGTCTGAAAACTGATACAATTGTTAAAGAATACAAAACATTTGCTTCATAACCTTCTGAGCTGCAGCATGGCTCTTGTTGTATGTATACAGTTTACATGTGGTTCGGTGGTAGAAGTGTGTCATGAAACACATGCAGAGTAAGTAGCCCGTCTCAACATGCACTCATGTCTGTTTTGACATGATCCCCATAATATGGGGAAACGACAGACTGACACAGGACGAAAGCACCATGCTGAGGATAGTGAGCAATTAATGACACGTCTCCTATCCATGGCTGCACCACAATTGCTTATTAAGCATGTGGTAGTATGTGCATTTTCAAAATGTATCTCTGTGAAGATGTTTGCTCTATGTAGAGTTCATGTCTCCCTGCTCCATTGGGAATCCCGCTACCTTGGCAAAGTAACACCTCTGCTCCATGTGCTTCTATTAGGTTTGAGAGGAGACAATGAACTTTCCTCTCATGGCAAGCAGTGATAGCCAATCCCACCTTGGAATATTCTACTTGGTTAGAAACTGAGAGCTATTGTGATATTGGTAGTGACTGGCATGGCATCCTTGTGCTCTGTGGAAGAGATGGCACATTCTAGTGATCCCTTCCTTGTCAACTCGTAATCTGTTGCTAGTAGAAGTGGGGAAAGCACTCACTGAGCACTCTCATTGCCACATTGACCTTTCAATGGGAACCTTTATTGTCCTGCTTCTGTTCGAAGGATCTTTTCTGGTGCTCTAACCCCATCATACTGTAGTTCAAAAGGAACAACAGCTATAATACCTAAGGGTGATAGCAGGCTTCCTACTGGCAGGCCTTAAAAATCCATTGATACTTTTAGAAAAATTCAGTGACACTCCTTTCTGACTCAAACTATTTTTCTGAATTTGTTCCACTGTGCAGTACATATTATTTTTCCACATCCTACATCAATAAATGGAAGTCAAGAGCACTTCACCCAAAAGTTTCATGTTGACTGGCCTCAAATAACATAAGTAGAGAATCTGTTTGTGGGAGGGTTTTCCTTTCATTGAACACATCTTCATCTTGGACTATTTAAAAGAGGATATTAATTGGATTTGTGAGGCCCAAAATTAAAAAGAAACAGATCTGGCATCCAGTTAGATGCTGTGCAAGACCACAACCTGCCCACTCTGCATGTTTCCTGCCAATGCAAACCCACGCTAGCACACCACACTGGAAGTGACCAGATGCAGCCCAGTGACTATTTTCAAGATTCTGGGTTTCCATTGTACTGGCACGGGCGATTGCACGGAGCTGAGTTTCGATGCCCATATTTATAAAAGTGGAAGTCTGATGTTCAGATTCCTGCACCCAATCTTCTGGATTTGCTTGCACAGCTCAGTTCACATTTCATTTTGGCACTAGAGTTACCAGCTGCTGTATTTATGCTTCCACACTCCAAACTGTTATGTAGGCTGTTGTAACTTCTTTACATTTGGTGTCAGGTTTCCTTTGGATTAAAAACATATTTACATTCAGTTGGGGTGCTTCAATATGACCACCACAGACCAGCGAGGAACCAAAAGTTGGATGACTGTAATTGCATCCTTTTTTGACTCCATCAGAATGTTTTACAAAACAAGACCTAGTAGAATAACATTTTTGTCTATAAAGATAATAATATTTATATGAATACCTATTAAGTGATTATGTCTGGCAAATGTGCCAAAGGGAAAACAAAGTTATATTTTGTGTCTTTTACGTTTCTAAGTTACCTATCAAGTACATCAGAAAGCATTCACTTCTTTCTGGTTTACATTTCTTTTCATTGTCTTGTTCATGTCGAGCCAAATCTTCTGGTCTCCTGAGCGTCAGAGACTTGACATATGACAGTGATACAAATCAGAAACCTGCAACAGTCTGATACGTGAATTGCCTCAGAAATTTCAACTTCTGATAGGAGATTCCTCAGCCCTTTGGTCCTGCTGTAGATGTTTTCCACTCTTGAGTTAAAGCCTTGTGATGGCTCCACAATAGTAATCTGAAGAGTTACTCAGGAATTCTGAGAAAAATTACAGTCTAGTTGAATGCCTGGGTAACTGTATGACTGCCCCAGTCAATTACTCCAAAGCAACCACCCCCCACCCCGACAGCAACCTGACCACCTGACCAGCTGCCCAATCTGATCTGTCTTTCCCTCTGACTTGACCACCCACCCCTTCTTTATCTCATCTATTAGCCACCCACTTACCTCATACACCCCACTTACCCAGAAAACTTATCTATCCCCTACTTATTTACCCACTTATCCACCTCACCCGCTGACCCAGACGCATTCTCACCCACCTTGTCCCTAACCATTCAGTAACTCAGCCATTCATAGAGTCATAGAAATCCACAGCACAGAAAAAGGCCCTTTGGCCCATTACGTCCATGTCAGTCAAATGCAATCACTTAACTGCTGTTATCTCAGTTTCTAACGTTGGCTCATAACCTTGTGTACTTGTGTTGCCAAGGTATACATATAAATACTTATACAGTCATAGAGTCATACAGCGCAGTCCAACCAATCCATGCTGAAAATAATCCTAAACTAAACTAGTCCACCCTGTCTACTTCTGGCCCATCCCTCCAAACTTTTCCTAATCATGTACTTATCTCAGTGTCTTTTAAACATTGTAACTGTGCCCGCATCCACCACTTCCTCAGGAAGTTCATTCCGCACGCGATCCACCTTGTGTCAAAATCTTGCCTCATGTCTCTTTTAAAACTCTCTGCTCTCACCTCAAAAATATACACCCTAGTCTTGAAATCCCCATCTTCTTAAATGAGGGTTTCTGCCTCTACCACACTTACAGGCAGCGAGTTCCAGATTCCTACTACTTTTCGATGAAAAGATTTTTACTTACATCTCATCCAAGCCTTCTGCCTTTTACCTTAACTCTATGCCCCCAGTCATTGATACCACCATCATTCATTCAAGAACTTTTATTCAATAACATTAAGACAGGCATTTAAATTTGCCAAATGGAAGTTAACGTTGTTAAAAGGGAATGTGTCTTGTCTTCCACCAAGTCTGCACTGATCCAATAGAGGTTTCTGAGGAATGCTGCACTCCACAATTCAGGGACAGCTAGATTTGGAAGACCCAAGTAGAAATGTGGAGCAGTGCCAGCTTGTGGAAATCTGATGATGATTGCAGCTTCTTAGAAAATCTGAGGCAAAATGTTGGGAGTGCTGTCAAGTCCAGCATTTATCATCCATCCCTAATTGCCCTTGAAAATATGGGTGGTGAGTGAAACAAACACAGAGGTTGCTGGAGAAACTAAGCAGGTTTGGCAGTATCTGTGGAGAGAGAAACTGAGTTAACATTTCAGGTCTAGTATGATTCTTCTTCAAACTAAGTTCTTTGTGCTTGCTTCAGATTTCCTAACATCTACAGTATTTTATTTCTATTTGATGAAATAAGGTGTTATTAATAACTGCAAAACATACACAAGTCAACATAATGAATTCCATATATTATGCTGAATGGAGCTTATCAGATTGGCTATAAACACAATGCTGGTCGGAGGTATTGGCACAGAGTTTCAATCAGATTATTTGGAAAAACTAAGTGAGATTGAGTTAATGATTGCAAATATATCGATGGCAATCTTCCCCATGTGTAATTATGCACAAGTCTGAAATATCACCGACCTTGCCTGTGTCAAAATCAAAGAATTCCATTGTGTTTGAAGACACATAAGGACTCCAAATAGTTAACTTTTATCCAAACTTTGAAGTTACTTGTTGGCCTTTAGGCACATGCACTAAATTCTGGACATGGCACTTCACGCTCTTAAACCACTACAAGAAATGTGACATCCAAATACCTTACACACCTTTTCAGTCCATTCATTAAAAAAAGCATAGAATTTATATAACTTATTCCATGACCTCAATGTTCCAAAATGCTCTTTACAGCAAGTGATATATTTTTGAAGATTGGTGATTGTTACAACACAGGAAATGCAGTAGCCAATTTGCAAATAACGAAATATCGTGAGCAATCATCTTGATGTCCCACTTGCTGCAACTTTAGATGTAAACATTCATGGAAACTAAACAGGTAAGGACAAGACCTTTGCTGATTGCAGGAAATTCAATCTCAGTTTTTTATAGTTTATGGTTCTAATAATGAGTGAATATATACTGATCAGGATACAGGTGTGAACTCTCCTGCATTTCTTTGGGTAGTACCATGGAATCTTTTACATACTTCGGAAATTGCAGTGAGTTCTGAGTATAATATCTGTTTCAAAAGATAGATATGAAAAGGAAATGTTACAACTTTCCTCAATGAAAATCAATGCTGAAAAGGTTTGAGTGAAAAGAAGCATTTCATTCCACAAGGTGTAATATTTTCCACTTTTCCTTTGAAACTAAAAATATCAAGTACAGTCTGTAAAGTATTCAATGGTGTCCAGCTTAGTTGTACTAACCTAACAATATATGAAATGTATTGTTTCATTGTCTTGGCAAGTTGGAAAGGAGCAATTCTGTTTCAGTTTATAGTCCAATTACTGAATCAGGATGTGACAAATGTTCAACTAATGAATACTGTACATTGCAGACCATACATGTATAAGTTACGTAATAACACCAGCAACAACTTATGTAGCACCTTTAAGGTAATGAGAAATCCAAAGGTGCTTCACAGAAATGGTTTAAAACAAAGTGTGATGTGTTGACACAGAAGGAGATATTGGTTCAAATTTTCTGACTTGGGGAGATCAACATTCCCTCTAAGATGAGTGAGCCTCAGTGTCACTGCAGGCTGAGGATGTTCCAAGACATTGATAAAAAACTGTGCCAGTTGTTGGACCAGGACCTATGATCTGAAGGAGTGGCCATCCTATCATGGCAGCCATCAAGGTGACAGTTGCCCCGGACTGAAATGAGACAATGTGCTTGATGTGGTGTGCTAGTACGCCTAACTGAAGTGTCTCCCTTGATCTGACTGAGGATAACTCCCCTTAGATTTTGAGACATGGCCATTTGGTTGAAGCACATTCTGCGTGCTTGCTGCGCAAGCTGCTGGTGCATGCTGTAGGAGTAACATTGGCAGTGCACAGAGCTGTGTGCAACAGGTCCACTCCTTGGCTGATCAAAGCTTGCAACCTTGACAAGCTTCCTGGTTTTGCGTCTCTGAGTCAAACAGCAAGGTGAGACAGAACTACTGTGAGCCTCCAGTTCTGAATGAGGTGACTATTTGCAAAAGAGGCAAGACAGTGATGGTGACAGCATCAAAATAGATAATTGAGTGGTTGCTAAGACAGCAAGCAATCAGCCTAGTGATGCAGCCTGGTCCAATAGGATCCTATCCCTATGTGCAAAGTGTCCTGGACCAGCATAGCAGTGAAAGGTGTGGGTGTGCCCCAAAGTGCAGCATTGAAATGGAGCACTGTACAGTAAGTGGGTCAGAGATGAGCCATGAGGATGTGGTGAGGATGGTGCGTGTCTGATGCCAACTCCGGTGAATTGTAGTGACTGGGATGTGGTGATTGCTGTCCAACATGGAGGCCAGGAGGAGCAAGTGGTGAGCTGGAGCCATGAGGTACGCACTCTGACTTTTATGCTGGGAATTGTTGTTGCCTAGCTTCTATCCAGGATGTGGGAGATAGAAAACATCGAACAAAGAAAACTGGAGCAGGAGTAGACCATTCAGCCCTTCCAGACTGCTCTGCTAAACAATATGATCATGGATGATCAACCAAATTAGTACCCTGTTCCAGCTTTCACCCCATACCTTTTGATCTCTGAGCTCTAAGAACTATTTCTAACTCTTTTTTGAAAACCTTCAATGTTTTGGGATCAACAGCTTTCTGTGGCAGAGAATTCCACAGGCTTACCGCTGTCTGGGAGAAGAAAATACTCCTCACCTCAACATCTGTATTGATGAAGTGAGATTAAGCACAAACGGGTCTCTTGTTGATCACTAGCAAGGTTATTGTCTCGCTGTTCAAAAGCTAATTGGAGAATCAGACATATTTTTCTGACATCGAGAATTTTGTTTTTGATTTTGCCATATTTTCCCAACTGACGCAGCATTGCCTATGGTGTTCATGGGCTGGGAAAATTCTGCTCATTGTGTCCTTCTAACAACTGTTCACAACGTTTCAAAATCAGAGCAACAGTTGCGCTAAATGCAAATTTGCCCTTAAAATTCTGAGAGCTTTTCCATCGATGATGCTGACTTCAGGGGAATCTCACCAAGAAAACCAATATAATCAAAAAGAATCTTCAGGCACTTCTGCAGAACTTTCACTTCTGTTACAGAAAATATGTTTTATTAAACGTGGATATTATCCTATGATCAATGGGATAAGTGATCTAACAGGATTCATTTACTATAAAACAGAACTCAACAATAACAATGATATACTGTATATTGCAACAAATAAGACTGCAAAGCTCCTTACTAATCTAAAACAGAAGCTTTTATGTATTTCCTCTGCAAGACCAATGACAACATAATGAATGCAAACAGTTCAATGTCTTTACCTAATTGTACCTTTAATCAGCAGAGCTGCATGTGTTTCTTCTTAGTGCTGGAATCTTGAGTGTTGTTTTATTCACCCTGATCAAATGGAGTAGAGTCACATAACTTTTCAAACAATTAGCAAAATTTGTTTGAAAACTCCTCCAAAAAGCCTTAACGAGACAAACCATTTACAGAAGCCTTGCTGCTGTTACACGTGAAGATATTACTCTACATGGGTGGCCTCAGCATTAAGGTAACATTTCAAAAGCCAGCTGCTTCTGGTCCTGGTTAAATGGCATTCTGGGATTCACTTGACATAGGTGTCATATTTAATAACAGTCATATATGAACAAACCAGTGCCATATGCTTCAACTTGATGGTGCCGTTATCAAGAAATGATCCTGGTTTTTATGTAAAATGCATCCTGACCAAACAAATATATTTTTTCAGCAAAGAATTGAGACACAAAGTCACTCTAATGCATTCTTGTGAAAACATTGTTCCTCATAGTTACAGTTAATCTTGTACCAAGAGTGCTCAGACTTGCAGATGGGCATTTGTGATGAACCTTTCCCCAGCAAAGTTTGTTATCGGGACATATTCATTTTGACGTATTTGAGGAAAGAAACAAATGCTTTGCAAAAATTTGTACAAAGCAAATTCTAATCACTCGCACCTCTCTTACTCAGTACATGAAACGTGTGTGTGGTCACATTAGTATTCTTGTGTATTCTGACCACAGTGAGTGATGACAGTGCTGCAGACTGGGATATTTTTACAGTTTTACCTTTGTTGACAGGATTAAGTACCCTCAGTTTTAAACTAACAGATGATAAGGAATAGATCACAAGCAAATTGGGAATCCTCTCAAATTACCGTGATACTGTATTATGATCTAACCTAGTAAATCACCCAGGTCAAACAACATCTGAAACACAAAATTTTTTGGGTGAGACCTTTCATCAGAAGTATTAGAGTCATATTTGAGAATCAATCTTTTGTTTTTACTTCCAAACTGGTGAACATTTATCTGATTGTATATTTTCTAGTATCCATTCTCATTGCTTCTCAACCACAAGTAAGATCTTCACCAGATAGTTTTCATTGCATTTCTGTTGAAACTTCGCTTTGTGGTCAATGAGGCCACTCTGTTCCAAATCTAAGAATAGGTTTATATGAGCATTCCCTTGGAACTAAATTAGGTCCAAACATATTACTCTTTGAAAGTAAACCATTTTTCCATTATTCAAAAGAGGCCCCTTTGGAAACTCTTAATATTCTCAAGGCTGGTTTTATTAATTTTTCCACACAACAGTCACAATCAATTTCCTTCATTTGAAGTATAGTTTGTAAAAATTCAAATAAATTGAAAAAAAATGTAAATAAAAAGGACAATCCCAGGAGAAACAAATTATTTTATTTGAGAAAGCATAGACCTATGTAAGGTTCATATATTTACACAACAGGAACAATTGAGGCTCTTATGAATACATGATAGGTACTGACTTGCACTGCGAGTGTAATATCAGATTTAATGCAAGAAATTACAGTGGGACATCGGAAGGAATTATGGCAGTCATTTTGTGTGCAGCCAGGCCTTTGCATTTTGAGAACACTGGAAAATCTTGCTCTACATTAATCGGCACAATTTGCTTCCCTTCTAATAGCACCATGAGTATACCTACAAAAACTTAAACTACAGTATTTCAAGAAGGTGCCTCACCACCAACTTCTAAGTGTAATTAAGGATGGGCAACAAATTTGATCTTGCCAACAACCTCCACATCCCATGAAAGAATTTTAAAAAGTATTCCTTGACGAGGGAAGGGAAAGTGATCAAGCCATATAGATCTTGCATTAGCAAAGGATCAGGATCAACCACATTACTTAGCACCTCTGGTTAGATATATTTCTCTGGACGCTGGCAGATGTCAGTGAGACAGCTAGTAAGTCCGAAGCAGGACTCTGGCATCAAGGAGGTGCCTGGTGGAGGGGCGAGTATGGGAACCCAACATTGGCTGCTACATCAGCGGAGGTTGTTTGCAGCTTTGGCATTGATGTAGTTTCCGCCCGGCATCTGGCTGCTTGGGATTCCTTTGGGCAGTTTTTGACCCCTGAATCAGCGATGGCACCCCCCCAATGAATAACCCACTTCGGTGGCAGCTTTCGGCCCAGTATGCCAATGTTTGGCGTGGAAGTCTTGCAGCAGTACTGTCTTTCCCTGAACCCAAGAGCCCAGAATTGAACTAAGGTGGATTTTGTCTTAGAGATAATAGGAACTGCAGATGCTGGAGAATCCGAGATAACAAGGTGTTGAACATAGCAGGCCAAGCAGCATCATAGGAGCAGGAAAGCTTGACGTTTCAGGCCTAGACTCTTCATCAGGATTTTGTCTTAATTTCTTTTTCTTATCTATGCCTTCTGCTATTAATATAGGCTCCATGGTATGGCAACTTAAACACTTTTCACTGTACTTCTTTTGTAAAAAATACAAGTGACAATAAATGGCTATTCTATTTTACTCATATTCTTGCTGAACTCATATTGTGAAATGTTGCTAAAGGTACCAGAAAATATCTTGTGTTCATGGAATTAAAACTCCAAATGTTTTAGCATCTTAATAATTAGTGAAATAGAAATTCTCACCGCATGATGTCTTGGACACAGCACTAAGTTACTTAGTTTCTGCCTTTGTTTTATAAAACACAGTAAACCTGAAAAATTCCACTTTATTACCAGAGTACTTTGGGCCAATGGTGTGAAACATAATTACAATTATTAAAAAATGCTTTTAGGAAATTGAACCTTAAGATTAATTCCATTAATTTACAAACTAAAATACCAAATTTACTTTCAGAAAGCATTTCAAAAGGAATGTAATATTCCGAAGGTATTGAATGATGACTTCAAATGTACAAGGTGTTAGTTCTGACAGCATGTATCTTACTTGGGCTCCACTGATTCTATTCATGTCTCTATAGTCTGTGAGTTGAGACAAATAGTGTTCCCCTAGATTTCAAGGTACCCAGGTGCGGTTATCTAGAAAAATACCACATCCTTCTTAATGTCCTCATCAAGAGCTGCAACTCTTTTTTATTCAATTTGGGAGAATGTGGGCATTGCTGGTTCAGCCGCATTTATTGCCTATGCTTAATTACTCCTGAAATGGTGGTAGCGAACTACTCTTTTGAGCTACTGCAGTCCATTTTGTGTAAGTAAATCCACACCACTGTTAGGGAAGCAGTTCCAAGATTTTGATCCAGTGACAATAAAGAAACAATGATATAGTTACAAGTCTGGATGACGAATGACTTGGAGTAGAAAGTGTAGGTTCTGTTGTTAGGTTCTGGGTTTGGAAGGTGCTGCCTAAGGATCCTTGGTAAATTTTGCATTGAATCCTGTAGATGGTACTCATTGCTGTTACTGAGTATGTATGGTGGAGGGAGTGACTGTTTGTGGATGTGGTGCCAATCTTTCTGGCTGCTTTGTCTTGCATGGTGTTAAGCTTCTTGACTATTGTTGGAGCTGCAGTCATCCAGGCAAGTGGAATATGTTCCATCACATTTTGGGCTTGTGCCTTGTGGATGGTGGATGGACTGTGGGGAGTCAGGGGGTGAGTTACTTGTTACAGGATTCCCAGCTTCTAAATTGCTCTTGTAGCCATTGTATTTATATGGCTGGCCCATATCTGTTTCTGGTCAATGACAACCACCAGGATGTTGATATGAGGGCATTCAGCAATAGTAATTCAATTAAATGCCAAGGGGTGATTATTAGATTCTTTCTTGCTGGACATGGTCATTGCCTGGCGATTGTAGGAATCACCAATCTCCAGCAACTATAATCATCTTCCTTTGTACTAGGAATGACTCCAACCAGTGGAGAGTTTTCCCCATGATTCTAGTTTTGCTAGGTCTCCTTGAAGCCACACTTGGGTCAAATGCAGCTTTGTTGTCAAGAGAAGTTATTATCGACTGACCTCTGAAGTTCAGCTCTTTAGTCAATGTTTGGACCAGGGCTCTAATGAGAACAGGAGCTGAATGGCCCTGGCAAAACCTAAATTGGGCACCAGTGAGCAGACTTTTCTTGATCAAGTACTGCTTAACGGCACTGTTAATGAAACTGTCCATCATTTTACTGATGAGCGACAGTAGACTGATAGAGTGATAATTGGCTGGGTTGGATTTGTTCTGCCTTATCGTAAATGGGACATACATGGGTAATTTTACAGGTAGGTATCAACTTTGTGGCTGTACCAGAACAGCTTGTCTCGGGGAGGGCAATTTCTGGAGCAAAAATCATCAGCATTGTTGGTGGAACATTGTCTGGTCTCAGCCTTTGCAGTGTCCTGTGCTTTCTACATTTTCTTGAAATCACGTCTAGTGAATCAAATTGGTTGATGACTTGCTTGCCACCTCTGGAGGAGGTTGAGCTAGATAATCCATTTGACACTTTGGCTGAAGATTGTGGCAAATGCGTCAGCCTTGTCTTTTGTGATGATGGACTGGGCTCCTCCCACATTGAGGGTGGGGATATTTGTGGAGCTTCCTCCAGTGAAGTTGTTTAATTGTCCACCACCATTCACAACAGGATGTGTGTTAAGCAGGGTGATAGTTTAGTGATGGAAATATTGAATTGGTCGCCCAGCATATGCCCCATCATATTATCCATTGGCATCAATGGAAAAGATTAGCTGCAGTACACATCAAGTGGCTAGTTTTATATCGGCTGTCTCACACCATTATTCCTAAGCAAAATGGCCTCCTTTCAACAAACACAAAGCAAATATGAACTTGTTCACTGAACCTCATGTATAATTGCAAGATTAAGGTAATTTCATTAACATGCAGGTAAATTTACACTTCTAGTTACAGTTTGAAACCTGACAAAAATGTATTTAATAACTGGGTAATATTCTGGGGAATAGCTAAAGATATACACAAGGGATTTAAAAAGAAATCAGACTTCCAATGGAACAAAACCTGCAACAAAGCAGAGTAATGCAAACCACCTGTTGTTTTGTGCTGCTGATTTTGATTCAACAAATGTATGGAAATTTTACACAAGTTACAACTTGTGTTCATTGTCAACTCACATGTTGTTCCAGCACTGCTGTAGTTTCCACCTTAGGACCAGAGGGCATTTTTATTATCGGAAATTCCAATAAGTTTTTAAATGGAAAAAAATAACAGAAGATAATGCTGCATGAAAGCAATCTTCTGAAGATGGCGATAGTTATGCCTGGGTTTCTTTTCTATGGAAGCTGTATTTACAGTGAAGATCAGCATTTCAAAATGCTCTGAGATATTTAGCTCTGAAGGTACTATTTAAAGTAGTGTTGGTAATAAAGTTGCCAAACTATTAGGATAAATAATATCCAGGACTTCAAAAATCCAAAAAGTATACGGTGTCCTTGAACATTTTAGTAAAATATTGCTAGCAGAAACTTTTCAAAATGAATAATTAAGTAATCACGATTAGCGTAATTTAATCACTTCAATGACAGGTTATATTAAGGTTTTCTCTCCTGTCTCTATGACAGGATTATTCTAAGGATCTGATACTCAGTAACACAGAGTTAATTGCTAATTTTATGTAATTACTGTGATTAGTTATTTAGGATAGAATGTTCCTTTATTAAAAGCTCTTGAAAATCACAATAGAGATATATACTGTCTAAAAGACTAAGTTAAATGGAAAAAAATCCCTTATTTTAGAGATATTGCCTTGCCTGTAAATCACAGTTCCCTATAAACTTGGGTGAGATTTTAATTTATTCAAAACCCACCCACAGGCACAAATAAAATATTGTTTGCTGTCTCAGGCACCCTTTATTATTGAGACAAAAAAAGATTTTCAATAAAGTAGATGCAGAGGTTTTCTGCAGTTTCATGTCCAACGGTATGTATTTTTATAAACACATATTTTAATATTTTGAAAATTAAAATGAATGAAAAACGGTATGTTTGAAGAAACAAATCATAACAATACCATTATACAATCTGGCATAAGAAAACAGGGCTGCAAATGGAGAAATAATAATTAGAAAAGCATAACAGAATAAATAACCAAAACCAGATAAAAGGAAATGACTAGAAATCTGAGGAACTGTGATACTTTCTCAGCACAACTATTTTCCCAATAATCTGATTATTAATAAAATTTGAAAAAGTATGTTGCGAGATATTTCAATTTGAAAATTACAGAAATGCAGTAAAATTAAACTTGTCTCCATACAGGACATTCTATTCAGGTGTCTCAATTCAATTGTAATACTCTAGATATTTGCAACATGTATTCCATGTCAGCCGTGCAACCAGATTGGAAAAATTTCACATTGGAAATTAGAGTTCGGTAGAATTCAACTTCTCTTTATTCGTAATGTTCCACTCAGACGTACTGCAAAAGCAATTTTAATAGTATCCACAATGTACATTTCCTTGTCAGCCCAATGTTTTCAATGTAGTTTGATGCATTCTGGCTGAGAGGCCTTAGAAGTTGACATTTCCCCTCTGTGTCTCTACAGATTTTGCCCTGACTTTATTGAATGCCTTAACAGGTAATCTGGGTGTCGGAATGTGCCTATCTGCAACACATGGTAAAAGGATAAGTTTTTGCCCTGGGAGCCTCGCAAGATTCGGGTGGACCAAAGCGAGTTGAAAGCCTTCCAGCTGCAAGTGATGTTTACTTCCATATACATCACTGGAAATTGCCCATTGAAAGCAGACTCCTGTATTGCAGAGCTATTCAGGATTAACTTTACCAAAAACCATTGCATTTTCTTTAAATCATTCATAGAATGAAGGCTTCACGAGTTGGACCAGCATTTCTCCCTCGTTCCCTAGCATCTGTGGTTTCCTTGAAAAAGTGGTGGTCAGCTGTCTTCTTGAACTGTTGTAGTCCATTGGGTGTAGGTACATTCACAACGTAATTAGGAGGGGAGTTTCACAATTTTGACCCAGTGGCACTGAAGGAATAGCAATATATTTCCAAGTCAAGATATTGTTCCATGCCAAGCTGCACTTACTGGTGGTGTTGTTTCCATCCATCTGCTGACCCTGTCCTTCCAGATGATTTGGTGATCATTTAGTTATTGGCTGGTTTGCAACACTGAGTAATGTCAACAACATGGGCTCAATTCCAATTCAAGTTAACGTTACCACAAAGTACTCTCCTTCTCAATATCTTCCTGTGCCTCAGCCATGGTGACCCATTGGTCAAACCGCTATCAGTTTTCTCTCTTTAATAAGAGAGCAGCCCTATGGTCTGTATGGACTATGGTGACTTTACTTTCTGAATGGTAGTAAATATGGGTATGGGAGGTGTTATCCAAAGAGACTTAGTGAATTTCTATAGTGTATCTTGTAGACTGCACACACTGTTGATAATGAGCATTGGTAATTTGATGGAGCAAATCTTTGTCCAGATTGCCATCTAGATCTTCTTTGTTAAGGCGCATTCCATGAGGAGATGGCCAGAAGTCTCTTCCCTACCTCAGTTTCTTCAATGAAGTGTGATTTTGGGCTTGTCGGAAGGATATGATGGAGAAGGTCTTTCTTACCCCGAATCAAGCTGTATGTTGGTATTTGCTTGGAGGGTCTGGTCATGAGATAATCAATCAAATGACTTCTGCAGTCAGAGTTAAGTGACAAAATAACGTGAAATGAGAAAGATGATGACTAAGGGATGACTAAGGGTAGTGAGTCCAACTGTTATTAACCTGACTGTGGAATTAAGCTCCCAGAATTAGAAACAAAACCAAGTATTACTCAGAAGAATGAAAAGTACATGAATAACTTTCCAACCAGAAATAAAGAAGGAAAATAAATCAAAAAAGCTTAAAAAAAACTTCTCCTCACAATTATAAAGTCCTTAGGATTTGATTGATGTTAATCCTCTTTAAGAATGTAAGAACAAGGAACAGAAATAGGCCATTCAGCCTCTCGAGCCTCCTTTGCCATTTTGTCTAATCATGGCTGCTCTTATCTTAGCCTCAACTCCACTTTCCTGCCCATTCTCCACAACTTTTTAACCCGTTATTTATTAAAAACTTGTCTATCTCCTCCTTAAGTTTATTCAGTGTCATAGTATCTAGTGCACTCTGGGGTGGTGAGTTGCATTGATTCACGACACTTTGGCAGAAATAATTTCTCCTCATCCCTGGTTTAAATTTTCTACTCCTTATCTTAAAACTATGACCTCTCATTCTAGATTGCCGCACATGAGGAAATATCTTAGTTATATCTACTTTGCTAGTCCCCTTTAGCATCTTATATACCTCAATTAGATCTCTTGTCATTCTTCTAAACTCCAGGCAGTGTAAGCCTAAACTGCTCAATATCTCTTCATAAGACAAACCCCTTGTTTATGGAATCAATCTCGTGAACCTCCCCTGAACTGCCTCCCATACAACCATAGTCCTCCTCCAATAAGGGGACCAAAATTATATGCAATATTTCAGGTGTGGTCTTACTGATGCCTTGTACAGTTGCAGCAACACTTCCCTATTTTTATACCCTACTTCTTTGGCAATAAATGCCAAAGTTCCAGTTGTCTTCCTTACTACTAGTTGTACCTGCAGACTAATTTTCAGTGATTCATGTGTGAAGAACACCCAGATCCCTCTGGACTGAAGCACTCTAAAGTTTTTCTCCATTTAGATCATAAGTTTCCTTTGTATTCCTCTGATCAAAATGAATAACCTCATACTTATCAACATTAAACTTCATCTTCCAAATGTTGGCCCATTCACCTAACCAATCCATCTCAATTTGTAAATTTCTTATTTCTTCATTACAACTTACTTTCCCAGCTGTTTTAGTGTCATCTGCAAATTATACTGCAATACTTTATGTCCCTGCACCTAGGTCATTCCTATAGATTGTGAATAGCTGGGGCTTAAGGACCGAACTCTGTTGCACCCCACTAGTTACATCTTGCCAACCAGAAAATGGCATTATCCTGACTCCTTGCTTTCTGTTGGTCAGCCGACCTTATATCCAAATTAATAAATTACCCACAACTCCATGTGATCTTTAAACATATCGGTTGGTAATTTTTCTGGGCATCCAAGTCTGGTTTGTCCTGAATGCAATCATTAGAGGAAACTGCTGAGTACAAAACCAATGTTGCAGGATGAGACACTGCTTCTTTTTTACAACACTTGATGCTGTAGTTCAGGAGTTAAACTGTTTAATGGTCCCCAAAACCACTTTGGCAGGTATTGAGGAAAGGTAAGTGGGTAAAGTAAGTGAGGTGGTCAGGCTGCAAGTAGGTAGGTAATGGAGTTGTGTGCCAGTTGGGGAAGAGGTTAATGTGCCAATTGGGTGAGCTGGATCGGATACCTGCTGGGTGAGTTGGTTAGGGTCCAAGGTGGGCGAGGGCCGAGAGTGCTAGCTAGCTAAGAGGGTATGGTGGCAAACAGGTGAGATGGGTGTGGTGGAATTAGGTGAGGAACTAGGGTGCCAAATGGGGGACAAGCTGGTCTGCCAGGTAAGTGGGTGAATGCTGAAGGAATGGTGGTATAGTGGTAATTGGATCGGGGACCTGTAGAACAGCAGGAGGCTGTTAGGTCTGGCAAGTGACTGAATATCGGGTTGGGTCTGCATGTGGTGTGGGGAGGCTTTCAGGTCTGCAGCAGGGAAGGTCAGAGGCATGTCCCAACTAGAGTGGGGTGGACCAATTGGAGGGATGATTTGAGTCCAGCAGAATTAGCTCTGGTCTGTGGGTGGTTGGGGATTAGATTGACCAGTAGTTCTGGTTGGGGTATCAAGGATCAAGGATTGCTATTTGGAGAAAATAGGGTCAATAGTTACTTAGGAGTAACTTCAATCATTTAATATTTCCATTTTAAAACTTACATTATGCTTAGGTGAATTGGAACCCTTGAAATTATTTGATTTTCAGGAGTTTTCTCAGCGTGTTCTAAATGCAAGGAAATTGCCTTTTCAATTCCCTGAGAATTTCCCTTAGACCTGGATTTCTTTACGGTCCTAATACACGGCTCCAGTTTACATTGCAAACACACCTATTTGGATGCTGGGATAACAAGGTGTGGAGCTGGATGAACACAGCAGGCCGAGCAGCATCATAGGAGCAGGAAAGCTTGATGTTTCGGGCCTAGACCCTTCATCAGAAAAGTTTTCTGATTGCAATAAAATTGCAATGGGCTCCTTTGGCTTTTTAAAAAGCAAAGTTTGCAAACGCCAATGTAATTGCACTTAGGAGTTTATTGCTGAAAAGAGAGATCCATTGCCAAAGTTGTTCCTTTTGAACTTATCAGGATAAATGCAAGAATGCCAAATTTTAAATGATCACACAAATTTATGCCAAGGGGTAAAGTGAGACGATTGGTTAAAAAAGTACTGAAGCCCATTTAAAAATACCTCGTAGGGGAAATGTTGTGAATCATTAAAAATCTTCGTTAAAAAGGCACCTTGATACATTAGCACACCAACCCATATTCACACTCAACTACTAACTATATTTATATTCACAGCATTAATTCAGCTTGACTCTCGCATTTATGTTATGAGGCACAGTAGGAATTGCTATTGCATTCGCTGATGGAATACTACCTGATCCACTCATAATTGTGAGGTTTGTTTTGGGCTGAACTCATTAAGGTTTACATCAGTAAGCTAAAGACAGCCAAAAGAATTACAAGGTCAGCAGATGTTGTTGCCTGAAATCCAATTACAGTATACAGTGAAGTCTGTGTATGTTCAGCTGCTTATGATCTTGAAATTTGCAAAAAGCCTGAATTTGCAATCACAAATACAGCAAGTTATTAAGATGTCCTAAATGCTGGATAAGGTGCATTATGGAAATTCACTGCCATTTTTCTTAATGTCTGGAATGCATTAAGAGCTACAAGTCATGTTTATATTTATTATTAACGAAACACACCACAGTACAGCTGTACGACCAATTTATTTTACAGAGTCCAGGCAACAAAAAAATCCCATATGGACTCAAGAGTTTTAAATGGACGATTAGAGTATTGAAAACGAGGAAATGGAAAAAAAAGAAAAGACATGTATTGAATCAAGTGAGACATAATCAGTCGGGCGGAAAACATCCAAACTAAGAGCACTTCAGGGTTTTTGGTCCACAATTTTGGTTGCAAACTGGTTTAGGCTGACAGCTGGAGAGGTGTGAAATCCTGACACACCAGCTGCAATTAGACATTATATCAGCCAGATTACTCTCTCAGGGCAGTAATAGCTTCTGGACAGATGATGATGGTGAGCTAAAAGTGCCATTATTCATTTGTCCAACTTCTCAACATTTCTCATTGGCCAGCGCTTGTGTGTCTAAAGCAGCATCAGATGGACGAGACCTTGGCAACCTCAGCCATTTGAGATAAAAGCTTCGGAAAGCAGATATCAGGAAAGGCCCCTAAATGATCTGAAGCATTTGTTTTGCTTTATGAGAGGATGCAAAGCACTACTTAACTCTTGGAATAATTTGTAAGGAAGACTTCGAAAGCCAAGACCTAACCTTGATGCAGCAGTTATTCATCCTGAATGGCTGTAGCAAATAATGTGAATAAGTTCAAATGGTAAGCCTAGTCCAGGATTAATTTCAATGCAGCCCCAGTGCTATTTCAGCCCTGAAAAGGATAAAAATGAGACTTGCGATTTAAAACAGAAGAATGCCATGAATTTTCAACATCTTGTTTCAATTTTCCTTCATTCACCTGATACTCCACTTTATTTAAAGATGGCGCCTTGTTGTCGATGTATTGTTGAACAAATGCACAATGCATGTATTTATTCCTGTTAGGTATCAATGCCAAACCTGAATTTTGAAGCATATTAATGATTGGCCAAACATTTTGGGATCTATGGAAACAAAAATTAGAATGTTTGGGGCACAGAAACTCTCCAGGTTCCCTTTTCCTCTTAAAATAAAAGTACTGAGCTCATGTGGAGAAAATACTTGCCAGTCAGATTCCTTAGTGGCATTGCATCTTGCAGTTTCTCTTCGTATGTTCAGAATGTAATGAGGGTGATAAACAGTTGGATATTTGTTCTGCA
Source organism: Ginglymostoma cirratum (assembly GCA_024137785.1). Taxonomy (NCBI): domain Eukaryota; kingdom Metazoa; phylum Chordata; class Chondrichthyes; order Orectolobiformes; family Ginglymostomatidae; genus Ginglymostoma; species Ginglymostoma cirratum. The sequence goes on along the minus strand of JAHRHZ010000078.1, from coordinate 15,638,739 downwards.
GTGTGCAATTTTCCATTTTATACTTTAGTACAGTATCCAATTTTCCCCTGCAGTGCTGGATAATTTGATGAGAAAGCACACGTAAACATATTTCGAGTGAGATATTTGTATTCCATAGGAGAATAGATCCTTATTTTCTGGCAATGTAGAAGGGGATCCATTATTATTTTACTATGACATTATTTTATTAGACTTCCTTTTGTTTCTATAGAGATTTCCTCCCCTCTCATTAACAAAGGAGCTTTATATGAGTATGCTAAATAATCATCCAGAAATTCGACTGCACAATGCTAATTTTTCATGCATTAAATGGCTTTCTAGCTATCAAAATGGCAGGCTGGTTATTAAAAGCCACAAGTGCACCTTAGTGGTGTAGGTAATGAAAGAGCTTTAAAGGTTCATAGCTGAAACAGGAGTTAGCGTTTTTGCATATCCAAATGAAGGTACTACAATCTGTTATGAGGCTCCTGTACAATATTGCTCTGCTTTGAATGCGTGTGGTTCCAGACCAACTGTGTTCAGATAAACTGGGCCTGCATGGGACCTAACAGGGAGCCCTTAAAGAAATTGCCAGGGGCTCCAGCCGAGAAGATAAATGAAATAGCTCCACAGAGGCCGGTATCCTTTCACCAAGTCACCCTTTGTTTACGCATAGACAGGCCTTCATTACAGTATTGCCTCATACAGAGTCAAGCACCAAAATGGCAGTATTTTTGACACTCACTCTTTTTATGTCAGCTAGGCCCCGAATTGGACAAGATTTACAGCCACAATCAGGGAACTCACGTTCAATGATGGCTAGCTGGCTGACCTTGTTACAACACTACATTAAGTGTTTAAAAGGTACTAAGTAAATCAGTAAGGAGCAGGCCTGATGCTATACTAAAATTACATGGGCTACTGTCATCCTTCAATACTCTCCCACCCCTACATCAACTCCTCTGATTGCCAACACCAGCTTCCTGTATGCTGGCCTCAAGCTGTTTTGAATGCACAACGCAGCAGAGTGTTCAAGACAATATCTTTATTTAAGTGAGTTTAGGATATCTGCCTACAAAAGGTGCGTGCCTTATGGTAGAGGTCACATGACTAAGGCAGAGTACAAGGGATGTTTCTACATGATTGCATTTCAATCCAAACATCACTCATTTTACACAAGCAAGAGAGAAAAAATTGCATGCATTATCATAGTCATTTTGAATTAACCAAATTGCCAAATATATACATGGCTACTCTCTTGCCTTGGTAGTCTGTTATTCCCATCAGCATATGCAGTTGCATTACACACAAAGCCCTTAAATTGTGGTGGTCTCTTAATGGTACATTATTTTCGTCATTAGCTGTTCATCAAGATGTTGTTGTTTCCCTAGAGAGTGTCATGCTTGTATCATTTGTTCTTGCCACAGTAGCTGTTGCTGTTCCATTTCTGTTATTGGATTGCTGTAGACCTCTGGGTCTGACAGTTAATGTAAGATCTGTTTTGGTGATGTATTATCACTGATCAGCTGCTGGAATAGCTTCTCCAGTTGGGTGCATCAGCCTGCAGTTGCGACTGTGTATCTGGTCATTCAATTCGGCTTTCTGCCATTACACCTTGATTTTGTCATTGACATACACTACGACTCTGGCTTCAGTATTTTTTTCCCAATGGAAGAGCAGTCTGTGTGTGGCATGACAACAAGCTTTATACTGGATTATGCTCCATGCCTTCTGTAGGTGTGTTTTTGCCCTCAGGGATTGCCTTGTATATAAATGGGTGAGATTTGCTGATTTCTTTATGATTCCTTCAGTGTTTTTCACTGCCACCTCAGTCTTTCCATTTGACTAGGAATAGTGAATTAATGATGTATGTGGCTGGATTTTCCAATTCTTTATGACATAACAGAATTTTTCACTGATAAACCAAGGGCCATTGTGACTCATGACAACGTCAGGAATATTGTAATAGCTGGTGTGCTAGGTGCGACTGATACTCTCAGACCATCCTTTCATCACTCCTTCTTGCAACACTTGGAGATTTGCATCTTGTTTAGTAATTTACTTGACTTGAATAAGGCACTTTTCTATTATCTTTAAAATCTCTGCTGGATTGATGATTTCTACAGCATGATGAACAATTGTTTCATGTTGAATCTGGAACATTTCACACTCTGTTGTAACATCCTTTATTTTTGTTATTGGGACCACTGCTCTTTACAGCATGTCTTGAATCTGCATCTGCTTCGCTTGCTTGAATACCACATCCAGATGGTATCTCTGGAACCAGAGTAACATTCTTTAATGATCCTTTGGAACAGATAGCAGCAGCTCGGAGAAAATGTTTTTAAAATGGCTTGTGGTCAGACTTGACAGTCACTTTATGTCTCCCAAATTGTTATTGGTGCAAATGCTCACAAACAAAGTTAATGGCCAGACTCTCTTTCTGAGCTTATTTTTTGCTCCATTTGTGTCAACACCTTGTGTACAAATGGTTGTCCTTGCTGTATTAGGGTTGCTCCAAGTCCTATCTTACTGGTGTCACACACTGCAGGGTGACTTTGTCAGTTACATTACAGTATTTCAGCGTTGGCATTGCGATCACTACTTACTTGAACTCAGTGATTGCTGCTTCTTGTCCGCAGTCCTAATACCACTGCATATCGTCAGCAATGATTTGGCATAACGGTTCCATAACCTGGTCCTATTGTAAGTATGTTAATACAGACAATTGTCTAAATTGCAGGATTTCATTTCAGGCATTTACATTTGTGATTAAATATTGACAAAAAGTAGTATGACCAAAAAGAGCAACATATGCAAAGTCCAATATGTTTTCAGAGGCAGCTCCGTGGTGGAAAGTGATGAGTAATGATGTGTGATTACTCTGACTTCTAACAATTATATAATTCTCATGACTGAGGCATCCCTGTGGAAACACAACTAAATTGGTAGTGGATCCTCGCCTTGTGGGACTTTTGGCTACTCAGCCTCAGGAACTGCTAACACCCGCTTCTGTGCACAGCTAATCTACCCTGCCTAATTGGACAGGCCTCCTGAAGGCAGCCTATTGATTTTCGGCTTCTAGGAAAATGGTGCAGGCTTGTGGAACCTGGTCATCATTAGGTCCTAATGTCAGGATCTCACTGTCTGAGGAATCATTTAGTCTACAGTGTCTAATTTTACATACATATGAGAGGCAGAAAGATAATTGCATTGTTGTTCCCTGAAGGAATTTGTTAAAACCGTAAATGAACTAAATGACCCTGAATGCAAACATTGAGAGCACATTTAAAGAATATGTATGTGTTATAACTTTGAGTGCAAGCATGTTAAATGTTGATCATCATTGGGCAACACACTGAATGTGATTGAGTTACACTTTGAATGTGAGTGTGAGATATACTGGAAGTGAATGTGTTACACATTAAAAGTGAGTGTATTACACACTGCGTGTTACATACTGATCGTGATTTTGTTACACACTGAACATGAAAATTACTCACAAAAGATGAGTTTGATATATACTGAATGAGATTGTGTTACACAATGAATATACATGAGTATGTTATTTACTGAACATATTCTTGCTTATGCTTTGTTTCTTAGAACACATAATCCATAATTTTTGTGTATTGTGGTCAAAACCATTCAAATGACCACATCTTTTGTAATAAGGAGGTGCTTATTTCAAATAAAGATCTTAATTCACAAGCTGAAAGCATAATATTAAACTTCAAAACTAAATACTTTTTAAACACACACAAATAAGAGTGACTTGAGTTCACAGTGAAGGTGACTAACAAATTTGCATGGCCATGTATTCAATATTTCAATCCCAGTGAAGTGAAGACGGCAGACTGCAAAATCTACCAAAGACAATGACCCCCTGAGGTGTATGAAACAGTTCATGTCTTTCCTCCTATTTCCAAGGCATCTACGGCAATCATTGTATTCAGCTGCTGGAGAGAGACCATTTTAGGCTAATTGTTTGGACATTGGGACCCAGGTTTAATTTAGTTTTCCATCATTAAGGTCCACATGTAACAATTAATAGCTAATTATTTACAATTGGAATATTCATTAGTTTACATTTCTGGTAATTGGAGGGTGTGGTCACATGACAAGCTCACATCTTTGTATGATTTCAGCACATAGTTTTTCTGGAGAATTGTATGTGTTAAAAAGAAGCTAAGAGGAATTTCCCTTGTCTCTGTCTCTCTTCTCTTCGTCTCATCATTCCACTTGCAAGTTTTGGGCCCTGCCTGCTATAGGTGACAGAAAAAGGAGAGTAAATAGAATTATTACGACCGACCAGGAAACCTTTTCTACAAAACAGGTTGCCATATGAGTTTTTAAATGAAGAGTATAACTTGTTCTAAAATATAACTTTTAAAGGTGTTATGTTAGAATCAATGAACACAGAACAGTGACTGTGAATAAAAGCCATTTTAAATTATTTGTTTTTCTTAGGATGAACACAGTGGATTGCAACAGCCTGGCAATATCCAGAATTGCAGTGGATGCAAACGAAATGCTCTTGTCACATCATTTTGGACAAATACCAATCTGTTAAACACAATTCCAGCCCCCAAGTGAACACAGTAAGAAACATACATCCCAGACCCCAAACATTTTCTCTGCCACGCTTACTTTTAGAGCCACCACCATAATTATTCCATACCAATTATTTTTAAGGAGTGGTAAATCACATCCCACCATTTCTGCAGTTGCAAGCTCATATGTCACTGATGAGTGGCAGTAGCTTGAATTAAAGGGTGGAAAGTGGGAAGAAAGAACAAACTGCAATTCTTAGTGATGGATTCCAGTGCCAGTTTGGTTGCACTTAGTATGAACTGAAGTTCAACCGAACATTATTGAAGCACTAATCAGGCATTCCAGCTTTTCATTATTTTTGAGCATTTTCATTGTTTGTATTGACCTTTCCCTATTTGTGACTGGCTTTTATTTCCTCCCTCAATGCTTTATAAATTTTGTCTCATCAAATGAATAATAAAAATGTGGGAAAATGTTTTAAAATGTACACACCTCACTAAACACGCTATTAACAGTCCAAATTCCACAAATAATGAAGTGATCTGTGCCCCTGTGCAGCAAGATCCAAAATACCTTCAGGTTCTAGCTCATAAGTGGTATGTAATGTTTGAGCCAAACAAGAGCCTGGCATAACTATCTCCAAGAAGAGAAAATCTAACCTCCAACCAACTACTATCAATACCTGAAAGGGGCTGGGGGTGATTACTGGTCAAAAGCTGAACTGGACCAATTATATTAATATAGAAACAATGAAAGAGGTTCAGAATCTGGATGGTTTATAGTGAGTCCTGACTCCTCAAAGTCTGTCAACCATCTAGAATACAAAATGCAGAAATGTAACTGAATACTCCACATATGCCTACTTGTAGGTCCAACAACACTCAAGAAGCTTGACACCATTCAAGGCAAAGCAGCCTGTTTGATTGAAACCTCACTGACCACATTAAACATTCGCTCTCTGCAGTAAGAGTGTAGTGTATACCATCTACAAGAATTAATTGCAGCAAATCACTAGGTCTCCTTTGACAGCACCTTCCAAATCTATGAACTCTCCCACTCTCAGTACACACTCTTGCCTACTGAAACTGCAGCTTTAGGTCATATTATTGTTCCTGGATCACAAAGAACACCAGCTGGTTAAATATATTTTTGGTTTTCATCACCCTTGACTTGTGTAGAAGCCCTTCATTATCTGGCCAATTGGACTTAACTGGTATAAAAACAGAAGTTGCTGGAAAAGCTCAGCAAGTCTGGCAGCATCTGTGAAGAAAAAAACAAGAGTTAACGTTTCTGAACTCAGGAAGGGTCACTGGGCCCGAAACGTTAACTCTGATTTTTTTCTTCACAGATGCTGCCAGGCCTGCTGAGCTTTTCCAGGAACATCTGTTTGTTGTTCCTGATTTACAGCATCCGCAGTTCTTTCAGTTTTTATTTGGAGTTAACTGGTGTACATGTTTACTGTTGTGTTAAATAGCACCAGATCATCAGATTCCACTGCTCATACTGGGCGTCAACCATGACCTGACATTGTCTTTAACAGCATCAGCAGTTCCTTGTGCTAATAAATTATAAACATGCCTGCATAGTGTGTTACTTAGTTCATTCCAATCTTTTGAATTTTAACACTTATAAATCTATAATCATTACTATACTCAACACTAAACTAGCATAATCTTCTTATATATTCAGGCCTTGGGTTTAGATTCATGCTTGTTTATAGAAAGATAACAAATATGTCATATATTATGCTTCTGTTGTATTTACACATCTTCAGCCCTGTGCCTAAGTCATTGCAATACAAAACGGACATGAGCGCTAGGTGCGAATTGATTATTTGTCACTTTTCATTAGAAAGTGCTCTCATAATTTAGGTCCATGTTACAAATTCACAACATTTGTAATTTGTCGAAGATCTCGTGTAATTAAGTACCAACACTGAAAGGGCATTTTGTAATCTAACACAAGCGCAGCAGATTCAATATCAGCGATTAAGATACTTTTTTACTCCCTCTATGAAATAGCCAGGAGCTCTCAGTAATGCTTGAATGGTTTAAGCTAGTAGCATGTTGGTTAGCTCGGTGGATAAGCTTTAGATCACCCTTGTTTACAAACATGCCTTGAGTCCAGAAAATTGCTGTCACAGTTCTGGTATCTTTTTAATTATCTTCAAGCTTGAACTGTCAAACTATTCCTGTGTTACAGAGATTTTACTCTCCCCATTAACAGTTCTGGCTTCTCTGGACTATATATGGCTAAAAAAATTTAATCACTCATTAATTTAAGCATTGCATTCCACTAAGCCTCTACAAATCTTTGATATCTGACATTCCCTCAAATTTTCTGATCATTTCCCAATCAAAATCATCTCTGAAATCTCCCACGTCTACCCTTACACTGTGTGCCTGGTTACTTGCAGTGATGTGAATCCTTGTCTGAACTCACCCAGTATTTTCACTGCCACTTTCTTTATATGTCTTCACTCAAATCATTGCAATTTATTATTTCACAATCAACAACCTGGCCAATCCCTTTGCTTGTTGTCTCAAGTATTGATGTTGCCATCTAAGTCTTTATCTTCGCGAAGTCCTTTTCATCACTTTGAAGCTCCTTCTTCATTGTTTCTGGAGGCCTTAACAAGTGCTAACCCTCACAAATGCAGCTCATCCAACAGCCTGTCACCTGCTTCTTAATCTAGTCCTCTTTAATTAATATCATTCCTAACTTTCACTTGCTCCCCATTAGTTATTATCTGCAAATCTCCATGTTTTATCCTCTTTCAGTTCTATAACCTTGCATAAACCCTTTGTCATTTCTACATTCATCTGATGGAGCAGGCTCAAGGGGCTGAATTGTGAACTCCCGCACCTAGAGCAGATGTTCTTATGTTCTATGTAAATAAATTATTTGAAGAGAGGTGTAGATCCTTGACCAACAAAGGAATCAAAGAAAAATACATTAATTCAAAGAAGGGGTAGGCCATTTGATTCCTTCCAGCCGGCTCTGTCATTTAATAAAATCATGGATAATTTGACTATAGCCTTAGCTCCAATTTTATATTTACATCCAATATTCTTTGATTCCTTTGTTGGTCAAGGACCTACACCTCTGTTCAAGTAATTTATTTACATAGAACATTAGAACATAAGAACATTTGCACTAGGTGCGGGAGTTCACAATTCAGCCCCTTGGGCCTACTCCATCATTCAGTATGATCATGGCTGACCACATCTCTGTCTAAACTTCACTTTCCTGCCTAGTCCCTACAACCCTTCAACTCATAACTAATTAAAATCTCTACATCTGCTCCTTAAACTTACTCAATGACCCTATCCCCACTGCTTTCTTGAGGGTGTGGGGATAGTTCTAAATATGCACAATACTCTGAGAGAAAAAAAACTCACCTCCCTTTTTAAATGGAAGATTTTTTTATTGCTAATCTGTGTCCTGCATGTGTGCACAATGCCCCATGGTACTACATGCTTTGCAGGTAGTTAGAAAAGCAGGAAAATGTTTGGGTTGGTATGACAAACCATATTTGTTACAGATTTTGGTACGCTTTACTGACTGTAACATTTATATTGACAGTACCTAAAACATGTAATTATTGTTGGAATGTCACTATCGCTTCATAGTTAGATTAATCTTCAATTAATGCAACAATGATTTTCTCTTTTTCTTGAGCAAAGATCTCTCCTAAAGGCTTTAATTTGGTGTAAATGTTATTACTAATCCAATTAGCCTGTCTGAGACATTCTCTTCAGAAAAGTCACACTCAAGTCTTTTGCTGTGGCATCTTCTGACAAACTGATCAATTGTCTCTTGGGCTTGCTGTCTATAATCCATGAGTTGGAGTCTGTTAATTCTGAAGTTAGTTCCCACTTTGAACAGATCTTTGAGAACTTTCTAGGTCTTTGCTAGTTCTTTCTGATTCTTCACAGAAAGACCAGATAAGTTAATTTTGTGCATCCTTTCTCAGTGATAGCAAGCTAAATTTTCAGAGCTGTCTTCTTGAGATCATCTATCATTTGATCTATGAAATAGAACTGCATATATTATTTCTGATGAAGGGTCTAGGCTCGAAACGTCAAGCTTTCCTTCTCCTATGATGCTGCTTGGCCTGCTGTGTTCATCCAGCTCTACAACTTGTTATCTCAGATTCTCCAGCATCTGCAGTTCCTATTATCTCTGCATATATTATTTGATCAGCTGTAATTCAGTAAGGGTGTTACTGGATGCCCATTACACAATGAGGTGTTTGCTATTCATACTGCAGCCTTAAACATTTGGGATTGTTTAAGAGATGCACCTTGGTTTTGCATCAATGGAAATTAAAAGTGCTTCTTCTTGAAGAAGAAACTCTTTAGCGGGTGTTGTTCTGAGAAAGATTGCTAATTTTGTAACAATTTTGGAACAGACTTGCAGCTCTCTAAAGTAGACAACACTGTTTCAGCTCAAAAGTGGACTGCAGCTTTTACCTTCAATTGAGGCAATTTTTGATGTTTCTTAAAGAACAGAATAAATTTCTATGCTAATGAAGCAAAAATAGCTTTGCTTTCTTTATGGTTACTGACCAATCTGCACATCTGTATAGTCATCTGTACTCATAGAAATTGATGCTGCTTCAAAGGTGAAGAGAGTGTTCCTTTCTTCAAATTCTCTATGTTCAGAGGTATTGTCTGGTTGAGCTTAAATTAGTTTTTCCAATGTGTTCCACTGAAAGCTTGGGGTATTTCACAGGTGGCCTCTGCTGTTAACCATAATGTAGGTTTTGCCACAAGCAGTATATTATAAACTTTGCTCATGTTATCCCTCGTAGCACATGATACCGATCATGGATGCCATGGTATTAAAGGATACAGCTGGCTATTGCATTCAATGATTATAGTCACTTATATATACATGTCTGGACTAGTACTAGTCCATTCCTTACAGCAGAAGAGTATACTTCCAGTACTATGTCATACTTCAACTGATCCTATTACAATGGTGCCTGAGACCTTTATGCCCTCAGGTCATGTGCTATGATGCAATGATGATATCATGAGCTTGCCTCTTAAAGGCATTTTGACATAAGGTGTCTCTTTTAGACAGGAATTGTGATTAGGCTCAGTACAATGGCAGATATATATCCATTTCTTTCAGTAGGAATGAGTTTTTGAATTTTGGTAATTGGGATGAATGTGCATCAATTTCTTCTGCTGATAATGTAATTGAGTACTAAGGTGTTTTGAAGAGATGTGCATGCTGCTTTTCTGCTTTAGAGTTTTGGCTGTGTCAATTATTAGTTCCAAAACCTGGCCTGGAGCTCAAAGCAACCTGAACATCAACTCCTATATAGCCAGGTGTATTTTCACTAGAGAGCTGAAAAGGGCAGCAACTTGGCAGCTAACTGTTAGCTACCATTAACTTTCATTCTCAATGGCAATGCTTCCACCAAGCAATGCCTGCTTACCAATCAATCAGCAGTCTCCTCTCATGCATTATAAGTTGTTTTCCCCTTAAGTTGGCATTCTTGTAAATTGTCCTGATGAGTGCAAGATGAAATGTTTTGACAAAAAGTATCTTTTTCAACAATACTCAAGCTCTGTACCACCAAATGTCTATTTTCAGTGTGCTTGATTCTGTCTCCTATTTTTGTGTCCTTTCTCTCCCTTATTTCATTTTCTTCACTGGTCTTTTTCAATGAAACAACAATTTGTTTTGGGCTTGCGACACATAGTAATCCTGGGTCACCTTGTTATGCAAGATGGAAAATTGTTCAGAGAGCAGATGGCTTTGCAAATACTGTCAAACCGCACCCTGAATATGATATCACCTAAATTAGCAATTGTTTTTAAGCAAATCTAGTGACATGTGGTGGAAGGTCCAACATAATTTTGGGAATGAAAAGAAATCCTGATTTTTGTACATTTGGAAGAATAGCACTCTTCACCAGTCTATTTGAATATCAGCTTAGAATTATGAAGCAATCACATTGTTCAGTGTTAGGACATAACAGTTTATTTCTTCTGTGCAATATTATGAAGAAACATCCAACCTGTCCAGGATTTAATCTAACAATGCCTGAAACCTCAAAAAGACACCAACTTTTTCCATTTTCAGGTACAGCTAATAAAGGTCCCTATTACAAATGTTTCATTGTGTTGCTTTGGGTATTACATGGAATATAGCCAGGCTGTAAATGATGCTGTTAATGATGCAGGATACTGAACTGTATGCAGATGCAAATAATGTCACTGCAGCAGAATTTTTGTTTTTCACTCGCAGAGGGCTTCACAATCTACTTAAGCGACTTTTCAAATTCAGAATGAATGATTCCCAGCCCAGAGGTGGAGTCCATAAGAACAGTTGTAGCACATTTGGATAGCTCAGTAAGCTTATACTTCGCCTTAAACCCACTCAGTGCTAACTCACCCTTGCAACCTAACAGACCAAAGCATTTCCCAACGTTAAGTGATCCACTCGTCCATTGGGATTCTGCAGAAGCTCCCAGCGTGACACTAAGCTCTTGCTGTCATTTTGCTGCTGTTGAATGTTACAACAATTGTGAATAATTAACAGATATAGGGCAATCATTTTGTTGAAATTCATTTGGATCACATCTGTTTTATGTATCTTTCGGTCACATAGTGCTACGATGGGGAGGATAGCTCATTGATTTATTGGGGGGAATAAACACTTGAAAAGAACAGCTGATTCCATTCAGGTTAGTTAACAATACAGTAAAAAGCAAGGATTTCTATGGCCTTCCAATGTACAATCAATTCCCTATGACTTTTTTTGGAGTGTAGAGTCTTGTTAAGCATCACCAGATATGCACATTGCCACTCCTCACATCAGCGCAGAACAATAGTACACCACTTTTATATTGACCTGACCTAAAAAAACTCATAATTTCAAGGTGTCACTGTTGACTACAGGTACTGAGCCTAAACATGCTCTTTTTTAATCATTGTTCCTCTTTGACTTTTATCAGCTAAAGATGTTTAAAAAATGAGTTTTGCTTTTGCTTCCGAAAAGATTTAGCCCTCTGTACCACAGGGCAGTGAACTAAAAGATTGAAAGATAAGTACAGCTATCTTATGCAGTACTGGAGGAACATGGCACTCCTGGTGATGTGATCTTTTGGATAAGGTGTTGACTGAGATTTTGTCTGTTCTTGCAGATGGATATAAAAGATCCTACAGCATGATGTTTCAAAAAGAGAGTTCTCTAATCAATATTTATTACTCAACCTAGTTTGTGAGAGCTTGCTATGCACAAATTGGTGAGCATGATTCCCTCATGATCACAGTGACAATGCTTTACTGCACTTAATTGGCTGTAAGACGATTTGAGGTATCCTAGGCTCTGTCGTGCTGTATAAATCCAAGTTCTTCTTCCTTACTACTGATTGCATATTAAGGTGAACAGATTATGTAGTGCTGTTACATAGTCAACATCTCATTAAAAGCTAAACTATATGAATGCCCTGGTGCTGCCTGGAAATTTATTGTAGCAGTATGTTCCTGCACAGTTTCACTTTTCCTCTGAAACAGATTATTGTGTATTCATTCCCCAAATTTCTCTCATCTAAATCTGATCTTTCATTTACTTGTTATGCCCCTGTTTGCTAGTACAATTTCTTCTTACTATTTGTCTTGCTCCATCCTCAATTTCAAAAACCCTCAAAGTTGTCCCTCTCTCAACCCTGCGTCTGATCTCCAATTAACTCAATACTTATTATTTTGTTACCTTTTTCTCTTCTGAGATTATGTAAAATTATTTCAAACTTACCATGCAGCGACATGTCATTCAACTGAACCCATCCATATGTTTATCCTTCATATGATTATTTGTCCTCATCCCATACCCCCACTGTATTAACATTTTCTTTATATCTCTCAATCCATTTTTTGATAAATCTCTTCTTGAATTATGAGCTTTGATAGTGTGGTACACCATACTAAAGTAAAAAAGCTTCTCGTCTGATCAGAACCTTTTACATTTTATCTAATCTTAATACCTATGCCTCATTCTTCTAAGCTCATCAATCACTGAAAATCATCTTTTTCCATACAATCTGTGCGATCCCATAATATTCTAAACATTTCGCTTACCCCTTAATCTGCTCCAGCTATAATGAGACTAATCCCAATTTATCATGTGTTACTATGCATCTGTATTTTATCACATCAAACAGAATCCTGATAAATGAGCGTTGAAATTACTTAATTGCTTCACATCCTTTGTGTAGAATAGAAACCAAAACAATACACTACACTCTAACTGTAGTCACATTTAGACGAATTAATAAGTTTGAACTTTAATGTTTTGACTTCTTGTTGTCATAGAATCCCTACAGAGTGGGGACATGCCCTTTGGCCCAACAAGTCCACACTGACTCTTGGAGCATCCCACCCAGACCCATCCCCTAAACACGACGGGCAATTTAGCTTAGCCAATCCACCTAACCTGCACATCTTTGGACTGTGGTATGAAACCAGCGCAGACATGGGGAGAATGTGCAAACTCCCCACAGACAGTTGCCCAAGGGTGGAATTGAACCCAGGTCCCTGGCACTGTGAGGCAGCAGTGCTAACCACTGAGCCGCCATGCCACCCTTAAGGTTGTCTAAGATCTTTCATAGCCTGATCTACCACTGTAGCTGTTTCTGAAGTACTATGGAAAGCCACAAACAATGCTGCACATCACCAAGGAGTGTCCGCACAACATACTAAGTGGCACACTAATCACCTTGAACATAGCAAAAGAGAAGGTTGGTGCTTAACTCAAGGAAATTGCATTCATTAAACAATAATAAGTACTGCTTTAATATCTTCTCAGCCAACTTGTCCCCCATTTTTAAAAATTTCATTTGCCATTGATTGTTCACTTTATTTCCAAGTTGATTACATCTGTTACAAAGGTCTCAACATGAACCCCATATACATTTAGTATGAAATCACTCATACACATACTGCTTCATAAAAACACAGTAATAGCAGAACGTTTATCCTTGAACTGCACGATTCAGATTGTACTCAGTTGTGTCCTGCTCTTACAGATACAAATAAAATTAGAAATGATCCTTAAGTTAATGCTTCAGGTTTAGAGCATAGTTCTTCACTCTAGAACCTCTCAATATTGTATTGTCCGAGTATTTGTAGCTAACTCAAACTTGACATTTTTCAGTTTAAATCATGGTTCTATGATAGACCCTCACTGTAAATCAAAAGATGCATCACCAATTCATTCAATTGTGGAGAAAGGCTATGGTTGTGGTGAGAAATGGTTGTTCCATTGATTTTGATAATGATATTCATATCCCTCAATGTAGGGTCATGCTTTGGCTCCTGTTAAGCAGGAGGTTGTATTCTATAACATAAATGCCTGATTTTTAAAATTCATTTTAATACAATTGCTAGATATAGCAATGATCTAAAGCAGGTTTACTTATTTATCTCAATCGGGTATGGGTTAACAGCAAATGTGAAAATGATTAACAACACGATGTTTGCAAGGTACAGGGCTAGTGCCATATAGAATTTGTACAGAATTAAATGAAATTAGTGTACAGGGGTTTTTGCAACATGGCTGGTGTAGAGTGCAAATGCAACAAAGTTTTATTTTAAAAATTCAGACAGATTATTGAACCGAGCCATGTTCATTGTAAGTGGGTGAAAATAGTCAGCATTCTGTCAAACTCCTCCTACTTTAGTCATTACTCCTCTTCCAATTGACTTCCTTGGCAGGTAATAAATTAACTAATTGAAGATTAATCCTCTCTGGACTCTGCTTAATCCTTTATGGAGAATTGTTCTGTGTCTCCATTTTATCACATGATGTAAAAAGCATATTTATCAAAACTGCTGAAACAGCCAGCATCGTACAAGATCGATTTTTTTGTTTTAGGGATATACTGAGTGCTGCAGTAGCAATATCTTGGGGATTAAGTGATATGTTAGGACAGAATAATGGCAGTCTGATGCAGCCTCAGGGGCTAGTAGTGAAATACAGATTTACTGCATCTGTTTGAGGCGGTGGTATTGTAGGAAAGGGATAATGCTGGGTATTGATCATTATTTGAGGACTTTTGTGTTTGGTACTCAGAACCCCTCCTCAGAGGATGGCAGTGACCCATGCTTGGCAGGACCTGCTAGACAGGCTCAATATTATTCACCTCATCTGCAGAACCTGTGAATAGTTATGGCTCAAGACAGAATATTTTAAGGAACCAGGCAGACAAATGGCAGTAAAACCAAAAGAACTGTGGATGCTGTAAATCAGAAACAAAAGCAGAAATTGCTTGAAAAGCAACAGCAGGTCTGGCAGCCTCTGTGAAGAGAAATCCGAGTTAACATTGTGGGTCCGATGACCCTTCCATGGAACAAATGGCAGCACCTACTTGACAGACACCCAGTCAAATTGTTATAATTGAAAGTCTTGCCCCATTCAGAACTATCAAATGCTGGAAACATCAAGCTATTGACACACCACCAAACACTGATGTCCTTACTGCATGTAGGCTACTAAGGTGCTTGCTGCTTTTGGTGAAACTTTGTGACTGATTTAATGTTAAATAGTAAGTTGAAACAGTTGATCTCAGCCATTGGTCTGTTGGTGCACAAGGTCTGCAGGTTTAATCTTGCACCTGTATATCTGCCTGCTGGGCCTTTCATTGGCAACATGTAATTGAGGTACTTTAAAACAAATTTAAGATAAACACTAGTTAACAAAATTAGTCCCCAAACATTGTTCTGAAAACGCAGAAAAATGAAAGAAATCTCAGGAATAAAAAAAATCAAAAATTATTTTAAATATGTCATGACTCACTTGGATCAACAAAGCTCCATTATTCCTGGTGTCATGCAAGGTTAAAAAAAAATTAATCAAACCATCCAAAGCCCCAATTTATCTGACTGTAAAAACTCAGATTAATGGAGAATGCTCACTAGGTCTCTGTATTTAACAAAAAAAAATAATTTGTTATGAGCAAATTGTTATTAATCAATGGCAATTCGAAAATAAGAATTCCTAACTTATACTGCTATAACTTAAATTCTACCCCTATTTAAACTCCCCCTTCACAAACAGGTAGACACACAAAGACATGAATTTTATGGGTGGAAAGGAAAAGAAATTCATGGAAATACAGTTTGATCACACCAGTCTGGACAACAGGAGCTTATGAATTGTTTTATTTCTGTTTCTTTCAGTTCCTTTTATTTTAAGCCTAAGGAGACAAAATTGTTTGCACACCATTGCTGTCTTTCAAGGTCTCTGCAAATTCCCTATTACCGAACATGTAGGACATATTTTACAGAATTACAATATTAAGGAAAGGCTGGACAGGCTGAGACTGGAGGGTTGGCGGTTGAGGGGTACCTCATAGAGGTTTATAAAATCATCAGGAGTACAGATAAGGTGAATGGCAGGTGTCTTTTCCCTACGGTGTGGGATTTCCAAGACTAAGGGCATATTTTTAAGGTAAGAGGAGAAAGATTCAAAAAAGACATGAGGAGCAACTTTTTTTACACACAGAGTGGTTTGTGTGTGGAATGAACTTCCAGGAGAAATGGTGAATGCAGGAAGAATTACGATGTTTAAAAGGCATTTGGGTAAGTACATGAATAAGAAATCTTTGGAGGGATATGGGCCAAGCGCAGGAAGGTGGGACTGGTTTAGTTTGGGAATATGGTCAACGTGGACTAGGTCGACCAACGGGTCTGTTTCTGTACTCTATGGCTCTATCTCCTATGAGTTCTGGTTCAAGTAAAATGACTGTTTATTGATATTTGAGGTTTCCATATTCCTACATGTCTGGCCATAGGTGTTTCATGTGATACTTGCAATAAGTCCTTATGATGTCTGGACAATACCACCATCTGACGTGAAACCATCCATTCCTCATCACAGGTCTGTGAGGGTGTCTCCAGTTCCTTATCAAATCTCTGTTTTCAATGTATTAGCATTCGAGAAGTCTTCAGCCTCGGCTTTAGTGTGAGCTGACTGCGCAAACCTGTTTAACTTAAGATCTGCTTTCTGACCCTGAATTTATGTAAACATGCTAATGCTTCCTTTGATTTATTCTCACTGTTAAGGAAAATTTCAGTTACTCAAATATCTGCCTGTAGTGTTACTTTGGCCTTTGGTGATGGATTTTGTTCAGCCATTATTCTGGTCACTACACCCAATGGAATAATACCCAGAAGTTATTCTTGTAGCTGTTCCATTACTTTAACAGCACACCCACTTCCCCCAGCCCCGAGCTTTCTGTGATTATACACAAAGCCATAGCCTTCACTCTAGTCAAATCATTGCTGAAGAGTAAGTCCACTCACTCCATGGGTACTTTCTTAGCTACTCCTACAACAGGTTGTACGGATAAAAAGGCACACTCCAATTGCACTTTTTACTTTAGAATCAGGATATATGCACCACTTATTCTGTTTATTGAAACTTTTGCTTTCATTTCACTTTCTAGAGGGAAAATTAGATCCTACTCCAGCAAAAGAGTTTGGCTAGAGCTGTGTCCCAAAAAAAAATCCTTCATATCTCTTATCTACTCTATGCACCTCTCCTGCACTGATAGCAGAGTCACTCTCTCTTTGACTCTACCTCTAGGCCTGTGAAACTGCATTTCTCTTCTTCTCTCTGTCTCTCTGAATGGTCAGTTGGTCTCCGTCTCTTCCCATGCTGGTCTCCTCAGAAGGCCTCCAGAAGATTCAAGAGAGATCGACCTGTTTTTCACCTAAAAACAGGGGAGCCCTGGATGATTTTGGATGATTTTCTGGAACTTTCTGTAGTTCTGACCAATCAGGAATACTTGGTAAATAGTTTGAAGCATTATCAGTCATTTGGATGGCTTGCCGCGATTTGTTTCTTTGTGTAGCAGGACCCAATGTCTTTCTGTCTGGGTCCTCCTTTGTCTGCTAGATAGTCTGTTCGGGATATGCCTGTTGCCTTTTTCATAATACTAATGTCATTAGTACCTGGGCGCTGTGTTAGCACTGTGTCTGGTGTCTAGGCTTTGCGACTTCAGAGATTTACTTGGCTTATTACTGAGCATCCCTTGCTGTTTAGCAAAGTTAACAATCTCTTTGTGTTTCAGCAGCCAGGAGGCTGCTACAAGGGAAACACAGCTCAATAGCATCAGGAATTGATGAGTTGTTTTCTCTTGGTTCCTTCCAATTCTGATTAGTTCCTTGCTGAGGTGATGAAGTTCTTTGCACACTCTGCTGTCTTTCATTCATTGTTTGAGAATACATCCTTTTCAGGATCTCTGGAGATAATTTTCCTATCTTCCCTTTAACAAGGGTTTTTGGAAAATAAGTTGTGTGGGAGCTAACTACTTGCTACTGGAGACTTTCTGATACCTCTGCACAGGAGAGAGGGGTGGAGAGGTTGTTTTGATGCTTTTACTGTGCACTTTAGGTGTTTCTCTGTTACATTGGCCCCACAGGAGCCATAGTTGCCTGACCAGGAGCCAATCAAAACATTGCTGTCAAGCAGCTTGTCCCCTCTTTCAAAGCCCATTGGCTCAATGCTGTCTACCTTTTCTCTCACTGTTCCAAGGGAAAGTAACATTGCGCCACTCACAATGGGCTCCAGGAAACGTCAGGTCTTTAAAAAGATAGCCATCTTTTTGTGCAGTCTTCCTTGTCTTATTACACAGTCCAAAAGTAAATGAAACTTTTTAAAAATTGTCTTTACAAATATCATCAGAAAGATTAATCTGAAGTCTTTGACAGTGCAAAAGCATTTTTGATTGATTCCAAAGTCATAGAACAGAAAAAACTCCAAAATAAAAGCAGTAAAGTGGTTTATTTACTATTTAATTAAAAGCCAATTCATTAAACTTGGGGCAGAGCCAAATGGGAGGAAGAAGTTCAGCTTTACTAAATGTAGCCACAACAATAAGGTACAGGGATAACAAGGTGTGGAGCTGGATGAACACAGCAGGCCAAGCAGCATCGTAGGAGCAGGACTTGTTCTCTGAATTCTGTCATTTCCCTGTATCTGTTGTAAACCTGCTGTCTAACACAAAAACCATTAAATATCAGCTGACATAAAACCATATCACTCTCAGCCTATGTTGTGTGGACTCAAAGAAACATGGAATCACGCTGCACAGAAGGTGGCCATTCAGCATCATGTGTTCTGGACTAGCATTTTGAAAGAGCTATCCAATTAGTCCCACTTGTTTTCTCTTTTCTTACTGTCTTGCCAAGGTTTCTTTTTCAAGTATTCATCCCACTCTTTGTTAAAGTAACTTTTGAATCTACTTCTACTACCCTATCAGACATTACATTCCAGATCATAAGTGTTTGCTGCAATAAAAATCTTCTCCTCACATCTCCTCTGGTTCTTTTGCCGATTACCTTCAGTCTTTGTCTTCTGGTTACTGACCCTCTTGTCAGTAGAAGGAGTTTCTCTGCAAGACATCTGGGATCTGGAATAGTGAGCCCCGGGGCATATGGTTTCGAAGTTTAGAAGAGATGGCATCTAAAAGTTATGGATCGTGATCTCTTTCTGTTTTAAAGCCAATGATTATGCATAGATGTTAATCATATATAATAATTATTAAAGTCTTTAAAGTTGGTTTCAATCTGTACATTTTTCCAATTTTTCCCCAGTATTTCATCATATTGCAGCATGTAAAAGTCAAGTATTTAAATGTTTCATACCATACTCTTATAAATATAAATTACAATTGCATCAGTTGCATTTGATTGTTAAATGCAGAATTAAAACAATAATTGGATCATGGCATATGTTGTGTTGATGTGAATACGGGGCAAATAATGAATATTGAATACTAGTAGAATTGATGTTTCATAGGGTGCATTGTTGAATTATCCATTTGAAAACTTCAATTCACTACTTCAAAATGAAATCTAGTGACATGACACTTCACTGCAAGGTGCTGCTATTTCTTGTCACCACTGATACGCAACATGACATGTATCAATTCACACTCATAATGCTTCAGCAACTTAAGCGTAAAACCCTAAGTTCCTTGATATTGCAACACCTCCAGTTGAAAGGCAAGAGCGAAATCAACAAATTGCCAAAAAAAAGTATGTAAAGGAACAGTACTCCTTTTGTTTGAACTGAATACTATATTGAGATGGAAACTGTTTGCTTACCTCATAAAAAAGAACAAGATTAAAAGTGTTGCAAAAGGTCAGCATTACTGGAAGTGGGATAACAGTATAATGGCTGTTTTTACTAAACTAGTCTTCAGTTCTGATACTTCATATACTGATAAACCAACAACCTCAATTTTCATTCATCTACAAATAAATAGCATCATTATTTTGTTAGTGCTGTTGGCCCATGTTACTTATTAATGGAAAAATCATGTTTGACAGAAATTATGTCCAATTCCAGCGGAAACTTGGACATGAAAATGCTAAATTTGAGGGGAAAAAAATCAACACTGGTCTCTTCAATGCTGTTAACTACCAACACCTCAGGCAGACATGGCCAGGCTTATTACACATCTGATCCCCATCTTACCGCAGCTCACATCTGGCTTGCACTCAGCTTAGCTGTGAACTGAATGGGTCACATCACTGAAACACTACAGTGCCAATTACTTCACCACCTGAGCCCACCTCTGCTCTTTAAATAAGCTGTAAGCCTTAAAAATCCCTGATTTTTTAAAAGAAAACGTTATTAGAGTGATTAAGTTTTAGAGCGAGATGTTGTACTAGGTTTCAATTTGCTCAAATGTTTTTTGGTTAGTAAGCAGTGCATTGTTGGACACAATAAAACTGGTCTGAATCTTTCACCGCTGCAACTAAATGTATTTTCAAACAGCTTTAGGTGAATAGCTTCTTTTAACTTTGGGTCATGGAGCCTTTCTGGTTTCCTAATATGCTGGGCAAAATGACCACCACAGAAGTAAAATATGCAGTTGCAGCACATTAGACTCAGCAGTAAGTTTACATTGGGTGCCGGAAACTTCTTCAACCAAGCCTTTACATTTTCAATCTTGGCTTAGTGGCATGCCAGATGCAAACAATTGCACGAGGACATTATGATGCCTCTGATCACTCAGTGCAAACAAGCTCAGGATGCACCTAAGGCAAAGTGGCCTGCAAAATCATCGCCGACAAATGACTTGATGTTTCTCAGAAGTGTCTACACCACCCCCACCCCCACCAACTCAGGCACTGGCACATTTAATCATCTCAGAGACTTTTATGCAAAACAGAGCTGCGTGTCAGAAACACACTGGGGTTGTTGTACGTTAATACTGCATCACATCAAATCAGTTGCCCTGATAATGATTGCAAAAGTAGAGGCAACAAGTAAAACAATACAAATTAATTGAAAATTATGGAATTTAACGGATTGAGCTGTTTCCTTGTTCTCATATAATGATTCCCCAGTTCCAGTAGCCTTTGGGTTTGCTGAGCATTGCTGAGATGTGACATAATGATATCAGTTTCCACAAAGGACACAGGTGGAGCCTTGAAATGTACCATACCTGAGTGACAGCTAGCATCGCTGTGGGCTCACCCATGTGGCTCCACAATCATTTCAAATGGAAACCTTACAGCTATAGAATGAGGGGAGACATTCATCACTGTCAGTCAAGGCTGGATTTAAATACATGCCATAGAATAAAAGGACAGTATACGCTGCACAGCTGACTGATGCACAGAGACAAGAAACAAAATTATAACTCCCGTCCTGATGGAGACAAGCCAGAATGGGAGTTAAAATAAGAGTGGCACATTTGATCCTGTCCAGGGCTGTTTTAACACAGTTGGTTTGTTTTAAACGACTGGAGTGCCTGTAAGATTCAGGCGAAGGTGTCAAAACTAAGTTACTTAGAGATAGGATCCTCAATGAGACTTATTTGTCTGCCAAGGGTCCCCTGCTTTGGGAAAACTGGCAAACAAGAAGCCGAAGGCTTTGTAAGGTGAGTGTCAGCACTGCAGGTGTGCATGTCTGCAATGTTTGAGCCAGTGCCGTCCCAGATTCCACCTTCCGCTACCATCCCCTTTCGCACCACCTAGTAAACAAACTTGCAGCCCAACATACCCAAGTCTTAGCCTGACAGTCTCTGATTTGTGAAAATTTATTGGTGAGATATGGGCATCACTAGCATTTGCTACCTTCATAGCACTGACCTTTCTCAGCTTCAAATAACCCCTTCAAGATATTAATAATACATTTCTGCTTTGGAACTTTATCACTAAACACATTGCACTGAAGTAATCTCCTGGTTAACAACTCTCAATTATTTGCTTTCTTTAGAATCAACTGTTTTAAACATCCAGCTTCAGCAAAAACTTTTGCAAACCTGCCAAGCTGAAACTAAAAGGTTTTATAATCAATGGTTTAATCAATAACCTTAACACTAAACTAAAAAATAAAATTCGCAATCTTCGAACAGAAGCCTAATGCGCTCTTCTGTTCACTGTGTAGGTAAAACTCTCCTAATACAAACAAATTCCCATGGACTTCCAAGGAATATCTCTCTCACGAGATGACAAGGTGTAGAGCTGGATGAACGCAGCAGGCCAAGCAGCATGAGAGGAGCAGAAAAGCTGATGTTTCGGGCCTAGACCCTTCTTGCTGCATTCATCCAGCTCTACACCTTGTTATCTCAGATTCTCCAGCATCTGCAGTTCCTACTATCTCTGAAACTATCTCTCTCATGATGTTTTTTAAAAAATTCACCATGTTTACAGAAATACTTACAAGTTAATCAGTAACTCTCTTCTCAAGCGCAAAAAATTCACATGCCACTAGTTCAAGTTCTGAAAATTTGAAATAAATGATACTCAAATATATACACCTTAAATTTGTGAATGATTGAGATGACAACTATTCTACATAATTCCCAATTTGCCGCAAGGGCATTGAATGATTGCACTTTGACTGGCTTTCCAACATTCAGTTCTTACAATTACGATGAACTTTGTTTTAATCTGCACCCTTTTGACCAGCACTCTTGATAAACCACCAAAAGTTATATCCTTCAAATACCATGACGTCCACGTAAATAAAGTATAACAGTAATGTGTATACTCCCTGCATTTATGTTACTTACTCTGTGTTTTTACGTTGATCATAGGAGCTGTATTGACATTTTAACATGGATTTTTTGAGGGATGTTGATGTCTCAAAGCTTCACTTTGTCAGGGTTTATTGCTGTTATGCGTAGCTCTCGATTATCTTGAATATTTGATCAACCAGCATACTCCCTGTCCCATAGGCGCTAATTAATAAAAAGTTTGCTGTACTTTACAGATTTATCAAAGTTAAATCAGTCCTTCTGTTGTTTAAGTTTGATTTTATCACTCAAGTCTGTTATTAATTCCAGCTTCAAATTCTTAGCTGTTGAAAAAACAGGTTAGGTGCAGCATGACATCAATATCTGGACTGGACCACTTTCCACGCCTTCAGTCGGTGTATGATTTTTCACTCAGGGATGCTGAAGTTCACACATTTCCAGGATTTGCTCAATTTCTTTAGGAGCTCTTTGGCAATTTTCATTGCCACCTCTACCTTTCCATTTGACTGGGAATTACAATGAGTTAATGCATGGTGTTGAATTTCCCAATCTTTTATGAAGTGCTTGAAATTTTCACTCATGAATTGACGGTCACTGTCACTCATCACATGATCTGGAATGCCATAATGACTGAAGTGTGCTTTCAGGCATTATAAAATCTCAACATTAGTAAATAATGTCAGTTGATCTAACTCCAAGTTGTCAGGATAGTAGTCCCTGGTGGCAAAACAATCAGCTTTTGCAAGAGGGAACGTGTCTCCTCCAAATTTCATTCCTCGTCTGTCTAGGCTTTTATGTGTCACAAGTACCCCTTTAGCTTCCTTAGCTTGGTATTCATTATAAGTATTGCAATGGCTACTGTGGTTTCTAATCTCTTCCCTCATGTTCAGCCAGCAGAGCAGAACTCCGATTTTTTTTCTTCACAGATGCTGCCAGGCCTGCTGAGCTTCCAGCAACTTCTGTTTTTGTTGCTGAGAACAGTACTCTTGCCTTCCTCAGACTAGACCCATTCCTTGAAGAAAAATCAGAGTTAATGTTTCAGGTCTGGTGACCCTTCCTCAGAACTGATGGTGGCTGGGAAAATGTGGGTTTATATGCAGAAGATAGGGTGGGGAAAGGGATATGGAGTAAATAATAGGTGGGGACAGAGAAGAGCAGTTGGATAAACAAAGGAATTGATAACGATCTGGCTAGGAGGGTGAATAGCTGTTAATAGGGACTGTTAGTGGTTAACAATAGGTAGTGTGTAATGGCAGGCTATATGATAACAAGGCCTAGTGTGTGTTGTAGGGGTCTCAGACCTGGGGGAGTTTAGGTCCTAAAATTATTGAACTCAATATTGAGTTCAGAGGGCTGCAGGGTCTCCAAGCAGAAAATGAGGTGTTGTTCTTCCAGCTTGCACTGAAGTTCGCTGGAACACTCCAGCAAGCCAGAGACTGAGATATTGGCGAGGGAACATGGTGATATGTTAAAGTGGCAGGCAATTGGAAGCTCAGCGTCTATTTTGCGAGCAGAACATAGATGTTCTGTGAAGCGGTCACCCAGTCAATGCTTTGTTTCCCCAGTGTGGAGGAGACCACATTGTGTGCAGAGAATGCAGTAGTCCAGATTGTGGGAAGTGCAGGTAAAGTGCTGCTTCACCTGGAAGGTATGTTTGGGTCCTTGGAACCTGGGGACAAAGGAGGTAAATGGACAGGTGATACACCTTCACCTCTTGCAGGGGAAGGTGCTATGGGGCTGTGGGGGTGTGCTGCGAGTGAAGGAAGAGTGGACCAGGGTGTTCCAGAGTGAATGGTCCGTGCGGAAGGCAGACAAGGGAGGGGAAGATAATATTATCTAGTGGTGGCATCTCACTGGTGGCGGAAATGGCATCTGATGATCCTTTCTCCAACAGTATTTCTATTCCAATCTTTCTTCTTGCCCACCGACATTAATTTCACTGTCACTCCTGGTGCTTGACCAGGTATTGGGTAAAACTTGTTTCTACAGCAATATCACATTCCTCAGTGACTGCATCCGGTTCAGACTCACTCCATGTGGATTCCAACTGATGTTTCATCTCTCGTGTTTTGAATCCTGCCAGGATCACAAATATCTCCGGGATGTTCAGCATTCCACGGACAGCTGTTCTCGCCGCATCCTGAGATCAACACTCAGTGCCGTGAGCACTCTCGACCTTTCTCTCCCACAGCAACGCATTACACTGGCTCAGGGCTGCACTATTCCACAGTTCCACTTCATCCTCCAGCTCATTCGCTATGCCAACAAGAAATTTTCTCTCTTCCTTTCAGGCATCAAGGCCCACAAAATGCAATAACGCAGAGATATCCATGGCCCTCTGGATTCTTCCTCCCCTCCTCTTCCCTCTGACTCCATCCCCTCACCCAACCCCACCTCCTGTTGGATATTCACCATCCCTCCCAATCTTCCGCTTCCCAATGCTGAATGTTCTGTACTCAGCAAAGTTCTCAGATTTATCCAGACCTTAACAAATTTTGGGCACGACACAACATTGGACTCTTCTTCCACCATCTTCGCCTCCATGCCCATTTCTTTGGACAAGAGTCCTCTCCCTGTCCCACCGACCCCATCATCCAGTTCCAAAACTGTCCCTCTACCTGGACCCCTCCCTCTGACCTTTCACCTGCACTTGATTGTTCATTGATAACTGTCGACGTGACATTGGTCACCTCAATTTCTTTGCCCCCCTCACCAAATCGAACCTATCTCCCTCCGAACTGACTGCACTCCGTGCACTCAGATCTAACCCTGACTTGGTTATTAAGCCTGCCGATAATAGTGGTGCTGTTGTAGTCTGGCATATTGACCTCTAAATTACAGAGGCTGAGCGCCAACTCTCAGATATCACCTCCTAGCTTCCCCTGGACCATGACCCCACCATGGCACATCAGGCCATTGTATCAATTACCCTTAAATGACATCATTTCATCTGGTGATCTCCCTCCCACTGCCTCCAAGCTGATAGCACCCCAGCCGCACACAGCTCACTTCTACCGCCTTCCAAAAATCCAAACCCATTGTTTGAGCCAGCTCCCACCCCACAGAACTCATCTCTTCCTAACTTGACTCAGTCTGCTCACCCGTGGTCCAGTCTTTGCCCAGTACATCTATGATTCTTCTGATGCTTTGCACCAGTTTCAAAATTTCCATTTCGCATCTCCAAACACCTCCTCTTTACCATGGACGTGTAATCTCTTTATACATCCATCCCCCACCAGGAGGGTCTTAGGGCTCTCTGCTTCTTCCTGGAGCAAAGGCCTGACCGTCCCCACCCACCACTACCTTCCTCCACTTGGCTGAGCACGTCCTCGCCCTCAACAACCTCTCTTTTAACTCGTCTCATTTTCTTCAGGTCAGAGGGGTGGCCATGGGTACCCGCATGGGCCCTCGTTATGCCTGTTTCTTTGTTGGGATACGTGGAAAATTCCTTTCTCCAGTTCTAAGCTGGCCCCCACCCACAACTCTTTCTGTCTGACTCTTCATTTCCCTTCCGCGACATCTCTGTTTCCATTTCTGTGGACAGACTGGCCACTAATATCCATTATAAACTACCGATGCCCACAGCTACCTGGGCTATACATCCTCGCACAGTGCCTCTGGTAAAGAATCCATTCCATTCTTTCAGTTTCTCCATTGCAGTTGTGTATGTTCAGATGAGGCCAAATTCGACAAGGGAGCCTTTGAAATGTCCACCTTCCTCTTCAACTGATGATTCCCCAGCTCCGTTGTCGACAGGGCCCTCAACTGGGTCTGACCCATCTCCCACACTTCCGCCCCCACCCCATCTCTTCCCTCCCAATATAGTTCTCTCTGTCCTTACCTACCATCCTACCAGCATCCATATTTTGAAGATCATCAGACACCATTTCCGCCACCAGCAGCAAAATACCACCACTAGGCACATATTCCCCTCCCCTCCCTTGTCCACCTTCTGCAGGGACCATTCCCTCCAGAGCACCCTGGTACACTCTTCCTTTGCTCATAACACACCCCAACTGTCCCATAGCACCTTCCCCTGCAACCACCAAAGGTGTAAAGCCTGCCCATTTACCTCTTCATTTCCAGTATCCAAGGATCCAAACATACCTTCCAGGCGATCAGCACTTTACCTGCTCTTCCCACATTCTACTCTACTGCATTCACTGCTTACAATGTGATCTCCTCTACATTGGGGAAACAAAGCGTAGACTGGGTGACTGCTTTGCAGAACATCTACGTTCTGCTCCCAAAAAAGACCCTATGCTTACAACTGCCTGCCACTTTAACACGCCACTCTGTTCCCTTGCCATTATCTCTGTCTCAGGCTTGCTGCAGTGTTCCAGTGAACTTCAGTGCAAGCTAGAAGAACAACACCTCATTTTTCACTTGGGGATGCCGCAGCCCTCTGGACTCAATATCAAGTTCAACAATTTTCGAAACTAAACTCTCCCATGTCCCAGCCCCCTATTCCACACACCAGGCCTTGTTATCACATAGTCTGCCATTACACACTAACTACTGTTAGTGTCTAACAGTCCCCATTAACAGCTATTCACCCTCCTAGCCAGATAGTTATCAATTCCTTTATCCATCTAACTGCTCTTCTCTCTCTTTGGCCTCTATCCCCACCTGTTATTTACTCCGTATCCCTTTCCCCACCCTATCTTCTGCATATAAAGCAACATTTTCCCAGCTAATATCAGTTCTGAGGAAACATCACCGGACCTGGAACGTTAACTCTGACTTTTTTCTTCACAGATACTGGTAGACCTGCTGAACTTTGCCAGCAACTTTTGCTTTTGTTTCTGATTTACAGCATCCACAGTTCTTTTGGTTTTTAGACTTAATCCTCTTTTCTCATCTGCTTAAAGATAATGACTCTATTTGCTTTGTGTGAGTTGCCATCTCACTTTATCACTTCATCTCCATTTGCCCAGTACACTCTCAAAACAACAAGTGAGTCCTTGATACTTTCAGACCATCTTTGCAACACTACTTCCTACCATTTGGAGAATTGCACCCATTTGAATTTTTTTTTTAAAGGAAGATGCTTTGAAATGTCTCGTGGTTGGATTGTATACTCACTTTGTATCTCCTAAACAAGAAGTGCTGAAAAATGATCACAAGCAAAGTCACTTATTTCTCTATTTGAAAGCAGCATTGTTCAGTTTGCCTTAGCACACTGGATGTAAATACAAATGGTTGTCCTGGCTGAACAGAGGTTGCTCAAATACCTGTCTTTCTGGTATTACACTGTAAGATGATATCATCACTGTTCATTATATTACCTGAACACTGGAATTGTTATATGTAGTTGCTTGATTCGAATGGGAGCTCCTTTGGACTCTGTACCTTAATAGCACTGCCCATTCTTAGTAGTAACGACCCAGAGGCTCACACTTTGATGACAACATAGGTGAAGAACATACCAAATAGCTCAAAAACAAAAAATGCTGGAAAAGCTCCGAATAGGTTTGTCGGAATAGGTTCTGAGTGTCACTGGACCCGAAAAGTTAACTCTGATTTCTGTTCACAGATGCTGCCAGACCTGTTGAGATTTTCCAGCAACTTTTATTTTTATTTCTGATTTACAGCATCTGCAGGTCTTTCGGTTTTATACCAAATAGCTCACAAGTCTAACAAATTCTGACACTGGTTTCACTATCTGTTAGTCACTGCATCTGCGCTCTGCTGTCATCCTGCCAGGATTGAAACAAAAGTCCCTTCACACTAAATAAATCACGTGTGCTTCACTTCAGGTATTTCAATTGCATCTTTTTCTTTTTCACCTTCAGGTTCTTGCAATAGGGTTGGGGTTAGTGCTAGGGTTGGAACACTGTTTGCCCCACACTGAACATGTTTCCTTTTCTCTTGAGTGACATGTTCTGCAATATTCGCATCCTGTCCTCTGTCTGTGATCTTTTTTGCTGGCTCTTCTTTCTTTTTCCCAATCCGTTGGTCTTGTTCAGGTTGGAATATCTCTCAAAATAATGCAATTCCTTTTGTTAATATGCTTTAACTGATATTTGACAACTTCTGCAATGCTGATTCTTTTCCTGAATGTACATTTCTCCTCCTTCAGCAGATGTGATCTCACGCCAGGTTCGTCATTCATAAAACACAATTCTATCTCCTATGAGGTCATCTTTCAATTGTCCAAACTCTTAGGATTCCGCTAGATGCATCAAAGTGGCCAAATACTGATCAGTCGTCTCTCCCTTTCCTTGAGCTTTGATGATGAATAAATACTGTAACATTAATATAGGTTCAGAGTGTGTCTTCAAATCTACAAACTCTTTCCTGCTTGCTCCTCAGTGAGATCAAGGCTGCAAAAACTTAATTTATGGTCCCTGATAATAGCATTGCATATGCTCAGGAATTTAGATTATTTCCATTGATATTTCACAGTTTTACTACAGTTTGTGTAAAAATTGCATCTCTGCTTCACATGTCCTTTAATATTCACAGCAGCAAGCAATGGAAAATTGCAGCGAATCTGACTTACCCACTAATTCAAAGTTGCAGACTGTTTTTTTTTGTTTCCTTCTTGCTATTTATTTCTGTAGCTGGCTGTTTTACTGCTCTGTGAATCCATATACTTTCAACTCATCATTTCTTGCTATCTTTCTCTCAGTAGCTGACTATCGTACAGCTTTACAAATCCATACACTTGCAGCTTCACCATGTCACAAATGGTGTGTGCTTCTTGGTGCACAAACTCCACACAAAGGTACTTCCAGCAAACATATAGTCACATCACTGTGGCAGCCAGCTAGTAAATGAAGAGTACAATTACATTTCTCCAAACAGAGGGCTGTGTGTCTCCTGACAAGATCATCTTTTACTCTTTCTTTCTTTAGATAAAAGATAAAGCTAGCCTATTTTAAATGAAGGACCTATTCTACTGCAGTTGATGTCAGAATTCAAACATGAACATCGATGAAAGTATTATAGTTCCATGCTTACATTGGTCCCAAGGTGAAATACTGCTGATGTTGGAAATCTGAAATAAGAGCAAAACATGCTGGGAAAAGGCAGCGTCTGTGACCTTTGGCTTGCCAATAATGATGTGTTTGGCTCGCAGGTAGTTGAACAGCCTGTGGCTGTGAACGAGATAGGCAGAAGCTTTGGACTCCCAGAAAAGAAAGTACCTTTGTCTCTGCACTAAATAAATACGAAAGCCTTATGAAAGCTGGTTTATTTCCCTTCATCAGTTGCTGTAAACTTTCGCTTTCAACCAAGACATCAGAGACTTTATAAGTTATGAACCAGTTGCTCAGTGCATACTCCAGGCAAGTGAAAGTGCTTGGTGAAGAGAGATCAACAAACAGCAAGTCTTACGAGCTGGAACAATCACCTCAGGGAACCCTGTTGACAGAACTATTGAACAGCATTCCCAGTTTTTCCTTCTACCCATAACATCATTTCTTTTTGTTTCTGTCTTTATATTTACAAGTTTTATAAGGGTTTAGGGTTTTAACTACAAAAGCTTTATGTCACCAGTTCATAGTTGTTTACCTGCAGCTGGAATCTGCTTATTTGTAGCAATAGTCATTCTTGTTAAGTGCAGAAACCTGGTCCATTATTTCTGTTAACGTAGGTCTGAAAGGCAGGTCAATTGTGGAATTTTGTATATCTTAATAAAATCTTTAACTTTTGTGACAACTCTAGGAGAAATGCAACTTGATTTCCAGGGCCCGCAGTGAACCATGACACACCTAAGACAAGGTTAATGAGGCGAGATTGGGGAATGATGTGTCTAGGGCTGGGCATATTCTGTCCCAGGATGGGGTACTATCTCGGCTGGAAAAAGCTGGAAGGGGGAGATCTCACAGCTATTTCTTACTTGTCTTGCCGACTTTGGAGCAATGACTGGCAAGAGAAAGTCACAACGAAAATGCTGTGCAGGGTGTGGTTCTTGCTGTGGGAAGTTCAGCTCTGGCATAATGTCTGAAAATATTGGGTTGTAGAGGGGTAAAAAGTGTGTTCACATTCAAAGTGGTGAGTTGGATCTGGTTGGTTTGGAGTATGTCGTTCAGAGCTGGGAATGTCTCTTGTGGGGGTCATCTAAGCTGATGGTGCAGGTGATCTCAATCTTAGGAGAGTAGAGGGTCAGAAGGGGCAATGGGACCTGGATTGTTATGGGCTCTGGAGATAAAGTGGGAATGTTAGTAATTGAATGGGATCAGTGGGAATGGGAAGGGGGAGGCTTCAGAGTGACATTCTCTACAAGGCACCCTGGGAGGTAAGAATGGAGGAACTTAATGAATGATAAAGGGGTGTCAAACATACTTATTCAACAATAAAATCATAACTCATCATCTTGAATTACTTCTCCAAGATCTGTTTTAATTTTGAAAATGTAATGCCCAATGTGGGAGGAGGATATCTTTTGCATGGATAGAATTGAGACAAAGCAATTTGGTCTAAGTGGAGGGACATCCATTGTCCAATGGTTCCTTTCCCAATAAACCAACATTGCTGCAAACCTCATTCCACTTCATTCGGTTCCAGGGAAAGGTCATTGACCGGAAACATTCTTTCTGTTTCTCTCTGGTGATGTTGATTGCCTTGCTAAGATTTCCCCACATTGTTTTGTTCTTATTTAAGATTTCTGACTTCCCTGGCTGCTCTCTAGTTACAGGCTGGTATTCACATTTGAACAGCTACAAAACCTTGTCAAGAATCTGATTTATTTTGTGATAAATAGAATTTGAATGATTCTAAGCATTAGGTAATAGAAGTAATGAAGTTGAAGATAGGCATTAGCGGTGACTAATGGACAGTGGATTCGGTTGGAACGGGTGATTTTAACTGACTGTAGAAAGAAGCACAGTATTTTATTCATCAATACTGCATGTGTTTAGATTAATTATTTCTTACATATTTTGCCATTTACAAAAGGATTATAACACAATGAAGAGGCTTTGTTTGTATTATATTTAAGGTATGACATGCAGCATGTATATAGAGGCAAATTTGCTGAGAAAATTTATCACTTAATTATGCAAATCCTGATCATTTTATTCAAATGTTCTCATTTAAACCCATGGACAATCTGAAGTGTGACCTCTCCAAAGACTGCTGTGGCATTAAGTGTCACATTAATAATTACTTTGTAGCAAGATTGCCATGAGGGATTTGATTGAAAATTAGAGTAATTATAATGATTGGTTGATGCAGAAGTTTCTGCTTTGGCCTTTCACATCTAAGACCTGGGTCAAAATCTATTGAACTACAGAAGTTTGCGACACAAGAGAGAGGTCATTCTGATGATCAAGTTAGGGTTGGATCTTTTACTTAAGCACTCCAGAAGTAAACCTATTGCTCATACTCTCCCCAGTGCTGAATACCTTTGTCTGTTTCATCAATTAACCACTTATTCCTTTTTAAAAAAAAAAATGCTTCAGAAATTCATTGCAGCAAAGCACACAAAACTCCAATTACTTCCGACACAAAAGAAAATCGTTTTGATTTCACTTTTCACTTATAATAATTTTAGATCAATGAACTCCCTATCTAGAGGAAATTGTCCTTATGTTCTGGCTCGACTTTAATTTTAAGGGCGTCAATTAAATCTTTTGAAGTTGTTTGGGGTCTGTAAAAACAATTTCATGTTCCTACACTCTGCTGCATTTTTAGCAAAACAGAAACTGGAAATGATGGGAAAAGAAGGCAGCAGTGAAGGTTCTCGCAAGCTTTCAGGGGATCTTTCAGAATATAATTACAGAAAAAGTAACCAGCATACAAGCACATTTGTTTGGTCAAACCTGAAACTTCAGACTCCTGTATTTTTGGTTTAGGTTTCTGAAAACCCAGTTGCCCATTTTGGGGATGATCAATCCTTTCTGAAGAGGTACCATTGTCCACTTATTGCACAGAGTCTGAGCAATGAAGCAACAGTAAATGCAATTGCATGTAGATAGAGAGGCGTAGGGAGATGTCATTCAGCTGAAGTCTGTACCAACCCTCCGAACAGCATCCCACCAGACCTCCACCTGCAACCCTATATTTACCATAACTAACCTACATCTCCCTGGGCACATTGGGCAATTTAACATGGCCAGTCCACCTAACCTGCATATCTTTGGACTGTGGCAGGCAACTGGAACACCTGGCTGAAACCCCTCCCACCCCGATGCGCAGACATGGAGAAAATGTGCATACTCCACACATTGCCTGAGGCTGGAGTCGAACCTGGGTCCCTAGTGTAGTGAGGTAGCAGTGCTAACCACTGTGTCACTGTGCCACCCATGGTGAAGTTCCTCCCTGAGTACAGAGCCAGAGTACTGCTGGGAAGAAAATAACATTCTACCAATTTGATCAGTAATGAAAGCAAGTGAAGATTTAGAAATTACTGCAGCCAGAATGTGAGACATCAAGAATTGTGCAGCTAAAAATACGTCCTCATTCATGCAAGGAAGAGGTCTCGGAGCTTCAACAAATTTAACATTAAAGCTTCAGTCAGGATGGATGATACCACACCTGCACTTACAGAAGCCAATGATATGTAACAAATCTTTGCAATCATGCATGGAGAACATCATTACGAGCTTGAAATGTTTAGACAAAAGCTTCAATCTCCAGCAAAGGCCCATGAAGGAATGATACAATTTCCAGTAACTAATAAGAAGCTTTTCGGAGAAATGGGGCTTTGAATTTCAAAGCGCAAATATTCAACATGCAGAAATTGTTGATCTACATATTAGACGACTGCAGGTTGCAAGAAAAAAAAACCCTCAGCAAGCCCAATGAGTAGCCATCATCAAAAGCTGTTTTTCCACTCCACCAACATGTTAACCTCCAAGGAAACAATACAAAGTGTATAAATCCTGCAGATCGTCTAAAGGAACTGGGAATGTAATTGGAAATTAGTCCGTCAAGCACAAGAGATTTTTGCTGGGGCAGGGGTAAGAAGGCAATGTGGACTAAAAATATTAAGTGTTCATAGTTAAATGTTTGTCATAAAAAGGAAGATTTGCGGAATAAAGGGAAGAGAGATTTTACTCTAAATATAGGAACTGAACATGTGAGAAAGGAGCTGTGGCATGGAGATGGCAAATCGAATGAAACTGAAAGCTGAGACTGTGGAGCTGTAAGTAAGATGTCCTGTCTTACCATCCTCTGTGTATAGTTGAGTTCTAAAAATATGTTGCTGTTCACTCCCAGTGCAGTGTGAATCTCATGTAATTCATTCTATTACATCTTTAATGGATTCATCTTGATTGTTCATGATTGGAATAAAATAAAACTCATCTTCTTGTCAGGTAAATTTCTGCTGAATTTTGACAACTTGACATGATACACAAACTGTCTGCTGGACTTGGACACATACCAGCACTGGGGTTAAAATGGATCTCTGCCAACAGTGTAAAATGGGCTTATAGGGAATTGCCAACACTTTATTTTCCATTGATTTCAAAATATTTCCAGGGCTTTTTAAGTTCAAACGAAGTAGAAGTGACAAGGAGACTAGGAAATGAGTCTCCAAAATGAGTTTGAACTACTGTTCTGCGATATTCAGTGGAAAGAAGATCAGTCATGATGAAAAGTCAGATCCCGATTCAGTACAAGCTCATTTCGCCCTAGTGGCATAAACTAAGTTCACCCAATTGACTGCATTACAAAATAATCCATTGTCTGCAAAATACTCTGTGACATTCCGCGAACAGAGTCTGGCACTATAAATTGATTGCTTCTTGAAAGAGCTTTACAAATGCAGACAGGTTTAATTGTTAGTCTTAGTTATTTTTCAAGTCTTGATTCTTAAAACAAAACAACTTGATGTCTAAATTTTGTGTGGTGAAACAGTGGAATGATATAATTACAAAGCTGCTGTACCTTTGTAAACAAACATGGTGCAGGGTCCTTTACTATGGTAACACTCCTGAATACCAGGGTCAATCAGGAAATTATTTTTCTGGTGGTGTGGTAAGTGGGAAATGGGAAGATGTAAACTGGACAAACAAAATGAAGTGAACATTTTTAACATTTTAATCTTTGCAAACATTAAACATTCATTAATGTCTATTTTTATTTCCATGGTGTTGGCAGAAAGCTGTATCATGAAATAAGATGGAAGACAATGGCTTAGGAATTGTGAATGGCACCGGACATTGGGTAATCACCAGCAAACCTTAGCAATTCTGACATAAATGATAGAAAGAAGGCCATCGAAGAAGTAGCTGAATACCTGAAGAGGTTTGAGTAATTCCTGTAATCATGCCCTGGAGGTAAGATAATTCAAAATTTATAATAATCAAAACCAACTTTCTTTTGTTCTAGGTATGACTTCAAACAATAGAGAATTTCCCACCCAGTTGCCATGACTTCAGTTTTGCCTGGCTTCTTGATGTCACATTTGGTCAAACACTGTCTTAATGTTTACTTCTTTGTCCATGTTTGGACCAAGGCTATAATAAGGTCAGGAGCTGAATAGCTCTGGAGGAACCCAAATAGAGGGTCAGTGGGCAGTTTAAGCCCTGATAAAGGGTGTAAACCTGAAACATCAACCTTCCTGCTCTTCTGATGCTGCCTGACCTGCTGTGTTCTTCTAGCTCCACACTGTATTGATTGTGGAGTAATTACTATTTGATACGATTTTCCTTGGCACATTCTATCACTTTCTTGGTGATTGAGTGAAGACTGATGGGGCAATAATTAGCCAGGTCAATTTGACCTGTTCTTTGTGGACACAACACATTTGAACAATTTTCCAAATGGTCAGGTTGACATCAGCATTGCAGCTGCAATGGAACAAATTCAGTGTCTGTAATCATGTTTGCAATAAATGACAGGATGGCTCATTCCTTAATTCATGTTTAGACTTTGCGCTCTAGCACTTTGCATAGACATACCAATTAATCACATCACATCAAATCTGTCCTTTGAGAAAATACACTCGATTTTTATAAAGAATCATGAAGTATTGCCAGCATTAATTTTCTTCATAATATTAGATAAATGCACTCTTTGGTCTGTAAGAGTAATAAGTAGTGAGTATCAGAGATAAAAGGTACTGCAGATGCTGGAGAATCCGAGATAACAAGCATGGGGCTGGATGAACACAGCAGGTCAAGCAGCATCATAGGAGCAGGAAATCTTGACGTTTCGGGCCTAAACCCTTCATCAGAAATCTGATGGTGAGTATCACTTTCCTTGACCTCAAACTAATGCCTGACTGGATCTGCAGATTCCTGTCATGGTTACCTTCTATTCTTCTCGATCTGAGTCTATTATTTTGCTTGGATTATCAATTAATGGTTTTCCATGAAACTGAGGCAAAGTGAAAGTTGTTAGTGAAGACATTTCATTAAAATCACATGCCACCCATGGACTAGGTTCTATGGAGTATCAGTTAAAATGCCCAAGTGGAGAGCCTGTCCAAGATTCTGACAGCAGCCCAGCAGCAATTTCATGTCGGAAGTGGTGTTAATTATTCTGAGGAGAGATTTCTGCTTCTCCATAGGGGATAAAGCTGCCCAATCAGATGGCCAGCAGCTCTCTCATCCCAGCAGCGCCACCAAGAACAGTGGTCACCGCTAGGATTATGAACAGTCCCAAGAAGCTGAGGAGCCGAGGTAAGTCAATGGTCAGGGTGTCACGAGGGCCCAGCTACCTGACATTGGTTAGGGGAGCTAAAGTGATGAGGAGGTGGGCAACTAGGTTCAAAGGTCATGTAAAAGGCTAAAAGGGGAGCTTCTGGGGAACTTCCAAATTGCCTAGGAGGTCCATAAAAGTAGATATATCTACTCCCCCTCCAAATTCTGATGGCAAAAGTTGCAGGCATTCCCAAATGGCATGAGCCTACCTTCGTCATTAAAAGCATTAGCAAACTCAACAACAAGCGGAATGCCTGAAGCCTCTTCCACTTTGCAACCACTACTCCCATCTCCTAAATGAAGAACAAAACCCCAGTCAGATGTGGTTAGGTGGAACCAACTTTACACTCTGGATTTTAAATACCTCCCTCCCCACACTCCCATTCCTTCTCATCCACCAGTGGGAAGCATAATAAAAAACAAAAAAACTGCGGATGCTGTAAATCAGGAATAAAAACAAAGCTGCTGGGAAAACTCAGCAGGTCTGGCAGCATCTGTGAAGGAAAAAACAGAGTTAACATTTTAGGTCTAGTGACCCTTCCTCAGTTACCGGACCTGATGAAGAGTCTTTGGACTCAAAACAATAACTCTGCTTTCTTCCCACAGATGCTACCAGACCTGTCAAATTTCTCCAACAATTTCTATTTTTGTTTCAGATTTCCAGCACCTGCAGTTCTTTATTTTATTATATTCATTCAGGATTAGCATGAATAGTCATAGATTCAATTGTGAGTCAAGAAGAAATCCACATTTAGAAATGCAGAAGGAATTATCTGAAGTGTTAAGTTAGGAATGGAGCAAATTTATTTAGATTGAAATAAACCAAGGATTTAAATCATTGCCTTGCATTGAACGCATTTGTCTTTAATTAAAGAAGCATTGAATAAGGGTGGAGGCAAATGTTGTTCAACTGCATAGTGGAGCATATGTCATTATTTTTAGCTTAATAGTTAATTTCTAATAAAATTGCTCTTATTTTCAACAAGCAAATAAGCTGCTTGACTGAGCATTGAGACAAAGAGAAAATTTAGGGAAAAGATATAGACATGTGATAATGGCTCGATTCATAAATCACAGGGGTGAAAAAATCAGAAAGAAAGACAAGTGTAAAATAAACTAATTGGATACCTGCCAGCTCTGACAAACGAGAAATATTATTTGCTACACTCATGCAGTGCAAAACTAATGACTGAGGGGGTCTCATTTTCTCCTCCAACCTTCCTTTCAATTTCAAAACATCAGTAATACCAGTTTGATCCACTAATAAAATAAATCGAATGTACAAATCCGTCTGTGTTGCTGTTTCTTCACTCAAATATTTCAAACAATCTTCAGTATTTCTATCTCAATTTTGCAAAGAGTGCAGTTAATGAAAGTAAAAGGTGAGTTCATGTAACACCTTATCATGCCTTTCAGAAAGACTTCAACCAGCTTCACTTACAATGAATTACTTTGATGTGTAGAGTTTGTTGTTGTGTTAGACCATACAGCAATTACTCTGCACCCGGAACCTGTCAAATCATTTTGTTTTGGTAGTGGTGATTGAAAGAGCAACACTAAGCAGGAGAGTACAGCACTTCCGGCTCTTCTCTGAATAGTGTCATGGGATCTTTTAACATGTATGTGAAGTAATAACGTGGGCATGTGGGACCCAATTTTAACATCTCAGCTGAAAGCAGACAGTGCTTCATTTATTTAGAGACTTGATTGAAACCTTTAGGGTGCATCACTTGTACTTTGAAAGATGACATTTCCAGAACACAGGGAAACTGCAAGAATCAGAAAAAGAAAATACTGTGGCTGCTGGAAATCTGAAATAAAATAGAAAATATGAAAAATATTACTTACAAAATAAATTCACCGACAGCAGATCTTTCAAAGGCCAGGTTGCAGGTCTTTTGCAATTCACTTTGTGTACACTTCGGAATTTTTTACTATGTCTATACAGTCACACAAGGAAGGTATTGCTATTTTGATATGACACAGTAAATGGGTTATTAGGCTTAACAGATTCAGTTTCCATGAGCAACCGATCCTCTTGATTATATACAGTACTGGAAGAAAGATGCCGGACCAACCATGTAAATTCTGTAAGTCAAAATGTTAATTTGAATGGATTCTGTTACATGACTGCAACTTACTCTTTCCTTGGTCTGAAACTATGTCAGTCCCAACGAATTCTCTCACTTCCAGCAAATAAATTATCCATTTTATCAGTACTTCGACAGTGAAGCTCAGCACAGTTATAATACGATGCAGTGTATTGATGTAATGCATTTTAATCTTTTATATAAAATGTGAAAAACATCTACAACAATATTACTTCTCCTGTTCAGTGCTTAGCTTGGATCCTGTCGCTGTGTACGATTAATTACATCCATTGTTGGCCCACTTGCAACTGAACATCTGCTTCACATCTTCCTTTGACTTCTACAGGGTATTCATTTTTCATTATGGATACCACATTGAGAAGGTGAATTGTACATTTGCTTTTCCATCCACTCTTTCAAATCACATTACTAAATAAATATTGAGCAATATTGAGCAAAACCAAAAGAACTGCAGATGCTGTAAATCAGGAACAAAAACAAAGTTGCTGGAAAAGCTCAGCAGGTCTGGCAGCATCTGTGGAGGAGAAAACAGAGTTAACGTTTCGGGTCTGGTGACTCTTCCTCCAGTTCTGAGGACTGAGGATACTGCAGGGCAGTATCTATAATTTTGTCTGTCAATTTTAAATAGTGGAAGCTGTAATGAAGGTATCTTATCTAAAATATGAACTTATAACACAACTTCTTGAAAAGAGCATTCAAAAAACAAAAGACATTGGCAAGGCAGCAAAAATGTTGTATTTTGCAATGAGCACTTTGCTGGGACAGAGATGCTGAGACTACAGCACATTCAGAAAGAGGAGACATGACCCAATCCGTGGGTGGTGAAAAAGTTTTGAATTTGAACAAAGACACATGGAGCAATAGCCTTTGTCCTTTTGGATGACTTAGATGAGGAAAATGAATGTATTATCACCAAATTTGCAAATTACACAAAAATAGATGAGAAGACAAGTGATGTGGCTGATTCAAAACGTCTGCAGTGGGATAAAGACAAGTTAAGCAAGTGTGAAATAATGTTATTTAAATGGAGGAAACCTGCAGAAAGCGACAGGGCAGAGTGATTTGGGGGCTATCATGCATAAATCACAAAAAAACTAGCATCCAAGTTCAGTGAGTAATAGGGAAGATAAATGGAATATTGTCCTTTATTTCAAAGAGAATGTAATTCAAAGATAGGAGAGTCCTGCAAATTAGAATGCCACATTATCTAAGTTGGCCGAAGAGACTTATTATCTTTCCATGATCTATTGTGTTCATGTGAAAATCTCAAACTCTTATGGTTTGCCTTGGTTCAATTTGAGATAACTATTTGCATGCTTGTTGACCCAGATCTTCAACCATTTTCTCCCTCATTTCCAACAATGTGCCATACACATGTGGTTGGGTAGTCTAAGTGTGGGAAGGAAGAAATATATAGATCTGATAAACATGAAAGCTGCCAGTGAGGCTAAACTGATGCCTTGAGGAGTAGCACATCTAACATAAATCCAAAAATCTTGGCAAATTGCTCTAAATTTTAATGATCATGGCTTTTACAATAGAAACATTGTGACCTTCAAATCTGTTAGACTGAGGGTAGAGAGCAATGGATGTGATATGTCGAACACCTCATTTCCAGCATGTTTCTTGGAAGGGGGCACTAGTGTACTGTGAAAGCTTGTTGCAAACAATGTGTTAAGGTACACTGAATATACTGTATATGGAATTCAATGGGTCAACAACCGCTGCACTAGTGGTATCTTTGATTTGCCACACAAAAGGGAATTTAATAAAGTAGACAGTCACCAGAATGTAATTACGTATGTGATGATGGAAAATATCAGTCTTAATCTTGTGCCATGATTTTTTCGTGTGCCCATGGTGACCTTTGAAGCATACAAGATTCTGAGGAGGCTTAATAGTGCAGATGTTGAGAGGTTTCTGCTAGTGAGGAGGTCTTGAACTAGGTGCATTGTTAGAGAATAAGGGGACACTCATTTAAAACCGTGATCCGAAGGAATTTCTTCCATCAGATAGCAGTGTATATTCTGGATTTCTCTACTGCAGAAATTTGTAGGGGCTAGATCACTGAAAGTAGTTAAAGAGGAGGTAGAGAGATTTTTGAAATATCAAGGAGCTGTGGACGATGTGGAGCTGACATGAAAGATGAGTTGAGGCCTCGGATAAATCAGCCATGAACTTCGAGAATGGCAGGGCAATCCTGAGGGGAGGAATGGCCCCATCCTTTTCCTATTTCTTACTTTCTTATGTTCTAGTCATCTAAGATCTGGCATGTCTTGCCGAATTACAATTTGTTTGCCTTTGAAGAAAAGGTTGTTGAAGAATCTTAGTTTGTCGCTAAATGCAAAATGATGCATTACGGAAGGACAAACAATGAATGATAGGTCCCTAGGGAGTACTGATGTGCAAAGGGACCTTGGTGTACAAGTGCAAAGATCTCTGAAGGTGTCAGCACAGGTAGACAAGGTGTTGAGGAAGGCATACAGGATGCTTCCCTTCATCAGCCAGAGCGTAGAATACAGGAGCAAGGAAATCTTGTTCCAACTTTATAAAAATTGGTTAGGTCACAAATGGAATTCTGTGTATATTTCTGGTCACCACACTATAGCAAATATATGATTGCAATGGAGAGGATGGAAAGGAGATTCATCACCAGGATAAAAAATCTCAGTTATGAGGAGAGACTGGATTGGTTGGGTATGTTTTGCTTGGAGCAAAAGCAGCTCAGGGGGATTTGATTTTGGTACACAAAATCATGAGAGGCAAAAACAGAGTAAATTGTGGGAATTTCTTCTCCATGGCAGAAGGATCTAAGACCAGAGGGCACAGGTTTATGGTG
Organism: Ginglymostoma cirratum; assembly: GCA_024137785.1. Classification (NCBI taxonomy): domain Eukaryota; kingdom Metazoa; phylum Chordata; class Chondrichthyes; order Orectolobiformes; family Ginglymostomatidae; genus Ginglymostoma; species Ginglymostoma cirratum. The sequence continues at coordinate 15,597,636 of JAHRHZ010000078.1, read as the reverse complement.
AGGAGCAAGGCTTTAGAGGAGATCTGAGGATAAATATTTTCACCCAGAGGGTGGTAGATATGGGGAAGATGTTGCCTGAAAGGGTGATGAAGACAAGTAGTCTCACAGCATTTAAGAAGCATCTGGAAGAGTACTTAAAATGGCAGGGTATAGTAGGCTATGGACCAAGTGTAGGTAAATGGGATTGGTGTAGTCTGGTGTTTGTTGTGCGGCATAGACACAGTAGGCCAAAGGGCCTATATCTGTGCTATATGATACTATCACTCTGTGACCAAAATAAAGGTTAAAGCTCAGGGACATGTCGGATGCATTCTGGCTGCCCTTCGATAACCTTTCTGAGCTGCTGCAGATTGTCACCATCTGACATATCTATTCGACTGTGACCAAAATGCACGAGATTGATGTTACAGTATGGAACCACTGGTGTTGTAACTAACAGATTTGTCACCTTGTGGATTGTGACTACATATAGATATGTACAAACTTGTAGATCATTACTAAATGGTGCATCTGTTTCATGATGGAAAAGGTTTCAGACGTTGGCATACAGAATAAAAAATGCCAATTTGGGGATGTCGTTCCATTGTAAACAATTAACTTATCTTGTTGGTACTGCACAATATATACCAATTTCCAGAGCACATCTCCTGCGAGACACATCAAAGGATGATACCTGCCGTGGTAACCGTGTTGATTTTGGAATTTAGTGCACGTTGTCTGTTTCTTTTGGCATGTATGATCGTAGTAAGCAGCTTTTCTGATGGAGTCCATGTTGTGTGTCCAATTGACCACATGCGTTGTCTGAATGGTGTCTGTAAGCTGTAACATGCTGTGTTCAAACCCCTAGGCTGAATTTGACTGACTGTGGTGGGACTCCATAACTGCTAACAATCCTCCTTTATCTGACTGAGGCCTGCTCCCCTTATAATTTGAGTCATGACCATTTAGTTAAAGCACATTCAGTGCGTTTGCCATGTGCACATCTGGGATGTGGTGCAGGTGTGACATTGACAATAACGTGGTGTCATTTAGCAACAGGCCCTCCCACTTGATTGATCGCTCCTGACAACCATGTCGAGTTGCTTAGATTTGTGTTGATAACAAAACGCGTGGCAAGACACAAGTACTATGAGAATTCAGCCCTGACTTAGGGGAAAAAGTGCAAAAAGGCAAGGCTGGGCAGAAATACAATGAAGATGCAAGCTGGTGCAAAGTGAGTAAACGTAAAAAAGTGATGAATTCTGCTCTGGTGAATGAGGTGGGTGCCTGGGTCAGCATAATAAACTTAGCAACAGCATTACAATGTAAAATGCTGATGTGCCCCAAAGCGTAGCACTTAAGAACAAAGAATGACAAAGAACAAATAAAATTATAGCACAGGAGCAGGCCTTTTGACCCTCTAAGCCTGTACCGACATGCTGCCCATCACAACTAAAGCGCCCTACCCTTCCAGGTACCATATCCCTCTATTCCCATCCTATTCATATATTTGTCAAGACACCCTTTAAAAGTCACTTTAGTATCTGCAAAGTGGAGGGAACTGTATTCTAAGTCATACAGAAATTTCTTCAGCAATTTCTGTTTTTGCTACAGCCTTCCAGCAGTTCTTTGTCTTATTTGAGTGATTTTAAAGTCAACTTAGTGTCAAATATTATGGCAACATTACAATCAACTTTATTCCAAAGATGTTCATATCTATGGTTTGGATCAGGGCAAGGTTGTAAAGGTTATGATGATGGCCAATTTCAAAATGAATATAGAGAGATTATGACTCAGCCAAGTCTTGATGTTGGATCATGATATGCAGATAGCCAAGAAAAGTAATGAAAGCCCATATTGAGTATCATTGATGTAGATGTGAAAGCTGTATCTTTGGTTATGAAAGATATCAGTGAGGGGCTACAAATCTAAGGAGCTAATGTGATGTTTTATATTTCATGCTTCTTTCTTTCTACTTAAACAAAAAAGACAGGGAAATAGGGAACTCTACTCAGCAATTCTTTCAAGATTTCATTGATAATGGAGAATACAATAAATATTAAGCAGTCAGAATGACACTATCTTTACATGCAGAGGATAATTAGGTTTACTTTTAGTATTGTCAGCACGTGTTTTCTGCCTTGATCCTGGCATAGAGCAGGCAGCAAAAGCCTGGAAGAACTTGATGCAAACTGAACCAGCTGTAAGCTGTTAAATTTTGATGTCTTACTTTATGCTATTTACACTAATTATATTCTAAAGGCCCTTAACCCAAACACAGAAGTACAGAAGGATGTTTTTGAAATAATTTTTAACAAGGAATCCAAAACCTGATGTTCAATTAATAACAGATAGTAATTAGACTGATTTTTTATACCCTACCAAGCATAACTGTAAGGGATTCTAGAGCAGTTGGACTCATTCAGTAATTCATGGGCTGCCAAAAGGATTAATCAAGCTGAACATGTGATCGATGTATGCTGGCTGTAGATTAAAATGTTTTACAGGTTATCCGTATTTAGTTGCCATAGAATCAATTGGCACAAGACAGACCAGAAGATCTATGGAAGAGAAGATACAGATACACAGGAAATCAGCCACATTGTTATTATTTGTTATCAAATCTTTAAGAATTGTAAAGGAGTAAGAATGAATTGGCATTTACCTAGCAGATTCTGTAATGTAGATTCTGCAGATTCTGTAATGCAGATTCTGTAATACAGAACCTGCTAGAACCTAGCAGGTTCTGTAAATTCTACAAAGAACTTTACAAATAGCTATGTAATTTTGAAATGTGTGTGTGTACATGTGTGTGTACTATATGTGCATGCGTAAGTGTGTGTGTGCGTGCGCGCATGTGTGTGCGTGTGTGTATACGTGCAGTTGTGGTAGTCTTGAGGAACAAGAATGAATTTTATTCTTCAAAAGAACCTGCATATGGAGTCTTTCCAACATTGGGTGACTGTTGCACTATAGTTACCATATGCTACTAGCTGACTAGGAAACTATCTAGATTTTATCACCTGCTATGGGTTTGTCAGAATAGTTCACAGATCAATGAACTTGTTTGACCATATTATAACACACACTCATTGTCCTTGAAGCTCTATGGAGAGACTTGAACCCAGAGGTAGGGATGATACCACTGTATCAGGTGACCTCCTTTTGAACAAAATCAGGTAGTACTGAAGCATCTGGAGAGAAAAAGCAGATTTAGTGCTTCAAATTCAGTAATCCCATCCTCAAAATGAAAGTAGTTAGGAAAGAATGGTATTTATGTTGATAACAAGGTAGGGTTAGTGAGTAGAATATGTGGAGATGGAGCCCAGAGAAAAATGAATAGGCAGATAAAGAGACAGCTGATGATAAGCTGAGAGAGTGATAAATGGGTGCTAACGAGAAGCGTGAAGAGGTGAAAATGGGTTGGCTGTGCAGGGAACAATCAATACCAGAGAGGACCTAGTGGTGTGGGCATAGGTAATGAACATAGAGGAGCGAGTTCATCTTCTGAAATTGTTAAACTCCAATGTTGAGTCCTAATGACTGTCAGGTGTTTCCTTTTGAAGGGTAGACACTGTTGCTGGAATCATGCCAACTGCCTTGCACAAAGACGGCTCTAACCACTGGCAATGTGATAAAGACTTGCTAAACCAACTTGAATTCAAATCATACAGGTCACCTATATCCATTTGAAATTGAAATCTGTCCCAATTTAGATTGTGCAGAATTAATGCATCATTAATGTGTGCTGAATTTTGGCATCTTTATATGTAATATTTAAGATGTTGCAACATTTTACATTTCACATTAACGAGGCATATAACAGAAAAGCCATGGAGTGCATCTATTTCAAAAAGCATTATCTATATCAATGATAAGAGATAAAAGGTACTGCAGATGCTGGAGAATCCGA
>JAHRHZ010000078.1:15578435-15593344 GCA_024137785.1 Ginglymostoma cirratum | reverse complement strand
GTATGAGGCATGATTAACAAGGTTGCGGATGACACTAAAATAGACAATATCGTGCACAGTAAGGAGGGTTATCAGAAATTGCAGCAGGATCTTGATCAGCTGGGGAAGTGGGCTGAAAAATGGCAAATGGATTTTAATATAGATTAGTGTGAGTTGTTGCATTTTGGAAAGTCAAATCAAGGTAGGAGTTTGAGGGTGAATGGTAGGGCCTTAAGAGGTGTAGTGGAACAGAGGGACCTTGGAATTCAGGTGTATGGTTCTCCAAAAGTGAAGTCACAGGTGGCAAGGGCAGTGAAGAAGGCTTTTGGCACACTGGTCTTCATCAGTCAGGGCACTGAGTATAGAAATTGGGAAGTTATGTTGCAGTCATACCGGATGTCAGTGAGGCCACACTTTGAGTATTGTGTTCAGTTTTGGTCACCTTGTGATAGGAAGGATGTTATTGAACTGGAAAGAGCACAGAAGAAATTTATAAGATGTTGCCAGGGGTCAAGGGACTGAGTTATAGGGAGAGGTTGGACAAGCTAGGGCTTTTTTCTTTAGAGCGCAGGAGACTGAGGGGCTATCTTAAACATAGAACAGTACAGCACAGGACAGGCCCTTCGGCCCACGATGTTGTGCCGACCTATTACCCTACTAAGATCAAACTACCCTGCATACCCTACATTTTACTATCCTCCATGTGCCTACCCAAGAGTTGCTTAAAAATCTCTAAATTATCTGACTCCACTACCACTGCCAGTAGTGCATTCCACACACCCACCACTCTCTTTGTAAAGAACCTACCTCTGACATTTCCCCTACACCTTCCTCCAATCACCTTAAAATTATGCCCCTTGTAATAGTCATAGAATATAGAACAAGAGGTTATAGAAGTGTGTAAGATGATGAGAGGCATGGATAGTCTTTTTCCCAGGGCTGTAGAATCGAGGACTAGAAAGCATCAGTTTAAGGTAAGAGGGGAAAGAATACATGAGATCCTGAGGGGCAACCTTTTTACACAGAGGGTGGTACGCATATGGAATGAGCTGCCAGCAGAAGTGGTTTAGGTGGGTACATTAACAACAATTAAAAGGCAGTTGGACAAATGCATGGAGAGGAAAGGTTTAGAAGAATATGGGCCAAGTGCAGGGAAATGGGGTTAGCGGGGATGGACACTTTGGTTGGCAACGACCAGTTTGGGCTGAAGGGTCTGTCTTCGTGCTGTCGGACTCTCTGACTCTACGTGCAACAATATGATCAACATCCCAATGAAATAAACAGCAAATCCAATGGCAGGATGATTACAGAATTTAATCCACAATTTATCAATCCATGATTTAATTGTATCTAATTGTTCGATTAGCATTTCTATTTTGTGCTGATTAGACTATTGCAGTCCTTCTACTGGTCTTTAACCCAGCTAGTAACAAGCTTTTGATTCTGATAAAACTGTCTTTCAACAATTGGTGCCTGACATCTTATTGGGTTTCACAGTTATTTTTCTACCTTTTTACCTTGCTTTGATTTTCTTTTTGTTTTTGACAGGCAACCTTGCCGATAAGAGAACATAGTTTGTTCTCACAATTATGGTCACAGTGATTAAGTGGCATGGTTTGTTGCTGTACCAATATATTACACCACTCTGTAATGGGACATGGTCTTGTGCCTGCAATTTTCTGCACGGAGGGAGTTACCTGGGGCACCTCTTGATTTCCTCAAAGAAAACTGAGACAAATGAAGAGGACGTCGACAAAATTCGATCAAAAATCACGCATTATTGGTGTTTGGTGCCATCGACACAGGCACCAAGAAAACCTCCGTTGGAAAATCCTGCTGATGAGGGGAGTTAATGCAGATATTTTGGTGACAATCTTTCAGTTAAGGTCAGCAGGTCTTTCAAAAGAGTCATTTTCCCAGCTATTTAACTCTGACTGTAAGGCTTCTGTTCCAAATGAATGTTTTCTTTTATTAGAGCTCCTATTAGGCAAAGCTGAACAGTGTTATTTGTGAGCTCATGTTACATCCATAATAGACTCCCATGGCATGGTGCAGCATTATAAACCCTACACATACAATAGGTGTTTAAATTAATAAATGGGAGTTCAACAGCAAAAAGATGTTCATTGTAGATAAAATGTTAGTACAATTCAGAACAGAAATTAGCCCAGAACTCAAACTTGAACATTCTAGCTGAGAGTTTTGCATTCATTAAAAGAGCAATAGCGGTCACAAAATGTCCAGCAATTATGCACATCTTTAAACTTACTTTGGAATGAAAGAGAAATTACACTGAACATATTGATAGCTTTTCAAGATTATCATATAGTGAAAACATCTAGCGTGGATTAGGGTGTGTATACATTTCCAATCTGTAAAATATTTCTTATATAACCTATTGCATCTTTAATTTAGAAGCAGAACTAAAACAAATACAGAAAATTCTGGAGCTTTATTTTTAGAAATATCTGTTTAGTTTTGGAACTGTGGTGGTGCTTACAGACAAAACAGGACAGCGAAAAGATACCTGTCCTCTCTGCTACTATACAAAATAATTACGAATCATTTTATGCCAGATTCAGAAATTCTTTGCAATGAAATTGAATGTAAGTAGATTTGGTACTAAACAAGAAAGTTCCATGTTGAACCAACACTGAGGTTACCCAATTACTATTCAACATTATAAACGTTTTGTAGACTTTGATTGAACTGACAGTAGGACATGGAGTAGTAAGAAATTTTGCTCACAAGGGTTAAGAAATTGAAAGTTGATGATGGTCAATACAAAGGCTTGAGTTGGTGCCATTTTACTCAAAGAGATTTTCCTTACTCTTGTACATGTCCTTAGCTGTGCTCATTTCCAAATGCACAATGCTAACTATTGAAGAATTTACTCTCCAAAATGTTTATTTGGGTTTTGAATGTTGACCATTTAGGTGAAATTTGTCGAGAGAAAAGGAGTTCTGTGAATGTGATACCTGATAGAGATGTTGTGCTGTTATTAGCACAGATGGTTGTCATATGTATGCAAATGAGGAGAAAATTGAATTTCGTGTCCCTTCTCACCACCTGTCCTATCAGTGCCCACTCCCGCAGGGAGGAGAAGACACACCAAGTGCACCATTAATCTGTCACTGCATGTTAATTAAAACCAACACATTAATCATCGTTTGTTTCTTTTACAAAAGAAGTCCATTTTTTTTCTGCTGAAGAAATAGATTTACATGTACAGACAAGGTGTTCCATGCAGCTAATAGAACAAATATAAGATTACATTGCCAACGGTCAGCTAATAAGATTAGAATCAAAGGTTTTGAAAATTTTAAATAATATTAAAGCAGCGGTCAAAAAAATTAGTCTTCTGGTATGATGGCCTCTGCAAAAATCATCAGCCAGTTTCTGAAGGTCATTACAATTTGAATCAAATTTAATCATTTCTTCAGGACGGAAAATAAAGTGTTATTTTTATACTTGTTGTTAGAGGCTGTGCTGTAACTTAGTTACTGCTGCTGTTTAAACCTGGGAACATTTGGATAAAAATGAATGGGGAGAAATTATTTTCACAGTCCAGTGAAATAGAACTGGAGGGCTTAAATTCACTCCATGATTAAAAGAGGCAGGCTGTGAGATTTTGGTTTTGTGCAGACAATGGTTCAGACATGACGTCATTTAACAAAAAGAAATAGTGGAAGCGAATGTCATGGTTGGTATTAAAAATGAAGCGGATAAATATTTGAGAAATCAAAATATGAAATAATATGGGCAACAAGTAGGGGATAAGCCCAATGGATAATTGTTTCCAAGAACCAGCACTGCTATAATAGATCAAGTGGCTTCTTTCAGCTTTATAGATCTGTAGCTCAACTTGGGAGGAATTGCAAATTGGGTTGTAATATATTTGTTAATTTACCTCAAGTACACCTCACCCTCCTAATGAGTCCACTGCCTGCCACTAGTTGACTACCAATGGTAGCAGAATAAGGACCTTAGGCCATCCTGAAGTGTAGGCATTGTGTCATGGATTAATTGAAAATATTTCTTGCATTAATGTCAGAGACTTAGTTCCCACCTGCTTATTTTAACAATAGACATAAAAGACGCAATATGGAGATCACCAAAATTGTCATCAAGCTAAATAGTAAATCACAGAGAAATTCCAGTATATAAAGTCAGTAAAACTCAGAATAGATGAAATAAAATTGCTCATTCCTGTCAAATGCTGAGAAAGAGGCAGCCCCAGTGTCAAGGAAAGGGTGTTCAAGGAGGCTGTACACAGCTGTCTCTTATTCCCTGGATATTTCCTCAACTGTGAGATTTGTCTCTGATTGCAGTGCTTCTGATATCATTACAGTTGCAAGTTTTAGTAGGAGATTTTCAAGTTGCAAAATGAAGTTGTTTCAGAGGTGAGTCATTTTGACTATTGGCCTACAATTTTGAGATTTTAGTTCTATACCGTTCTGTCTCTGAAAGATTCCATGGCTCTGGAGTTGGTGTATCTGTTTTACTGTAGATGTGAATCCATATCCATTCATTGTTCTGTTTCACTTTCATCTGATCACCTCTTTGCAATTGTCTCACTTTCTTTGAGTCTTACACTTGGTTTGTATTTTATTCTTATTTCTGTTGATCGTTTCCGAATGTTGTTTCTACTGTTTACCATCCACGACATAAGGGCGACTACTTTATCGGATGAGAAATCAATGGCTGAGTACATGTGAGATCACAGAGATAGAGATGATCGTGACCAATAAAGGAAACTGGAACAAAAAGAAAAATTGCTGGGGAAGCTCAGAGGTCTGGCGGCATCTGTGAGGAGAGAGCAGAGTCGGTGTTTTGGCTAGAGTGACCCTTCATCAGAAATCAGGAATGAAATTTTACCATCTTGGTAAAATAAAAGGAAGAACTGCAGATGATGGAGATCTGAATCAAAACTATTTCTGAGGAAGGGGCACTAGTCTTAGAGTGTAGACTTTATTTTTTGTCCTTGGATGATGCCAGACCGGCTGAGTTCCTTCAGCAATTTGTATTCTATTCAAAAATTTTTATCAATTTTAACCAGGAGCCTTTATGGATCAGTGAGCACAGGGGATTGATGGTTGAACAAGACTCAAATAAGCAAATAGGAGCAGAGTTTTGGATGAGCTCAAGATTACAGGGAGGTTGATCGTGGGAGATCGGCACAAAACGTGTCAGCTTAGTTCAGTCTGGAGAGTTTACAAAGGAATGGATGAGAGTTTTAGCAGTAGATGAGATGAAACTAGGGTGGATTTGAATGATGTTACTGAGTTAGAAATAGGCAATCTTGATGATGAAAGGGAAATGTACATGAGAACTCATCTTGATGTGATATATTTCACCATGGTTGTGAACAGTGTGGTTCAGCCTCAGGCAGTTGACAGGGAGAGGGATGGAGTTATGGCTAGGGAGTGGAATTTGTAGCAGATACTGGAGACAATGGCCTCTGTCTTCTTAATGTTTAAATAGAGTGCTGGATGTCAGACAAGTCATGACATTGTGTGACCGGGAGGGAACTTGGAGGTGATGGTGTTCACATGAACCTAGTGCAGTGGTCTTTCTGGGTGATGCAGACTGTGCATTGGAGATTCTCTCAAAATCCTGACTGGTCATGTAGTGAGAAAAAAATTATCATCTTTACCCCATTTTTTTCTCTTTCTCTCCCAATCTGTCTCTTTCTGTCCACCTTCCCGGAGAGGTCAGTATCTCATATAGGTCCAGACTGGTAGAAGTTTTCCTTCCCTGAAGAACATCAGTGAATTGCCAGATTATTTATGACAATTCAGCAGCTTTTCTTGGTCATTTTTTTTTCCTTCTGTCTGCCTCACAAATTACCAGATTAATTTGACTCTATCTCACAATCAGTGTTTGTGTGGGCTCTCCCTCACTTTATAATTTTAATCAATTGACAGGGCATGAACAGTTGAGAAACTGAAAGCAAACATCACATCAGCATCTGTCAGAGTCATCCAAATAATCATCATTGACAGGAATTTAAACTAAAACAGGGCCAGGGTTCAGGTGAAGGGAGGTTTTGAAATACAAAGAAAAAGGTTGAGGCATCTGAACAGTAGAGTCATGGTATTTTACAGCACAGAAGGAGACCATTTGAAATCTCATGTTTGTATTGGCTCCTGAAAAAAACAACTCAGCTAAACCCATTCTCCAGCCTTATCTCCTTAGCTGTCTGAATTCATCACTTTCAAATAAATATCCAGCTCTCTTTTAAAAACTCGTGTGGAAGCCACCTCCCAGGTAGTGTATTCCAAATCCTAACAACTCTGAGACATTTCACATCACTTCATTCCTAGCTCTCTTGCTGACAATCTTGAATTTGTGATTCCTAGTTACTGACATACCAACCAGTGGAAGCAAGATATCCTTGTTTACCCTGTTAAAATTGTTCATAATTTTGGACACCTAGATAGGATCACCTGTTAATCCTCTCCAAGGAGAACAAACCCAATTTCTCTCCTCTTTCCTTGTATCTGAACTCCCTTGTTCCTGTTATGATTGCAGAGAGTTCCCTTTGCACTGTCTCCAGGGCTTTAACATCCTTCCTTAAATGAGGTGCCCAGAACTGTGCACATTACTCCAAATATGGTCTGACCAATGGTGACAACGTGGTGATGTAGTTAAAGACAGCTGAAAAGAGTTGGAAGGGACAAAGAGTTTAACTGAAATTGGACATGAGCAATTAAGTACATGACAGAAAATAGTGGTAAAAATATATTGAAGGTTTTTTTAAAATTTGACTGCGCAAAGTATCTGCAATAAAATGTATAGATTAATGATATTAAAACAGGGAAAGGATTTTGATCTCATTACCATCATGGAGACATGGTGACTGGATGATCAAAGCTGGGATGTAAATATTCCAGGGTATACAACACTGTGGGAGACAGCAGAATGGGAGAACAGAAAAAAAAGGAAAACCCTTTTTGACTCAGCTATTGGATTCTTTCTGAAGATTTATCTCGTCTGGATTTGTATTTTGTGTGTCAAATTCATTTTATGAAACAGATTTTCATGGAATGATGTTTGCCCTGGTAAAGTAATTGGTTTTCCAATCCCTCTATTGCCTCGTTCCTCACTTTCTTTAATTGTCAACCCCACGACCCGCTGAGATATCTGCACACCACTAATTCTCTCTTAAACATCTCAAATTTTAATTCCTCTACCATTGAGACCCTGTCCAGGCCCTAATCCAGTTGTTAGAAGGAATCCTGAGGGACAGGATTTACATGTATTTAGAAAAGCTAGGACTGATTAGGGATAGTCAATGTGGCTTTGAGTATAGGATATTGTGTCTCACTAACTTGATTGAGTTTACTGAGGAAGTAACGAAGAGGATTGATGAGGCAGAGCAATGGACATAAAATATATGGACCTCAGTAAGGCGTTCAACAAGGTTCCTCATGGCAGACTGGTTAGCAAGGTTAGATCACATGGATAACAGGGAGAACTAGCCATTTGGATACAGAACTGGCTTGAAGGGAGAAAACAGAGGGTGGTAGTAGAGATAACAAGGTGTAGAGCTGGATGAACAAAGCCGGCTAAGCAGCATCAAAGGAGCAGGAAAGCTGATGTTTCGGGTTTGGACTCTTCTTCAGAAAATGTGGTAGACGGTTGCTTTTCAGACTGGAAGCCTGTGACCAGCAGTGTGACACGAGGATTGGTGCTGGGTCCACTGTTTTTCATTATTTATATAACTGATTTGGATGTGAACATAGGAGGTATAGTTAGTAAGTTTGCTGATGACACCAATATTAGGGGTGTAGTCAACAGCAAAGGATGTTACCTCAGAGTACAAAGGGATCTTGATCAGATGGGCCAATGTGCCGAGGTGTGTAAGATGGAGTTTAATTTGGATTAATGTGGGGTGCTGTATTTTGAAAAGGCAAATCAGGCTGGACTTATACACTTAATGGTAAGGCCTGGGGAGTGTTGTTAAACAAAGAGACCTCTTGGAGTGCAGGTTCATAGTTTCTTGAAAGTAGAATCGCGGGTAGACAAGATAGTGAAGAAAATGTTTGGTATGCTTGCCTTTATTGGTCAGTGTATTGAGTAAAGGATTTGGGAGGTCACGTTGGAGCTGTACAGCACATTGGTTCTGCCACTATTGGGATACTACATGCAATTCTGGTCTCCCTGCTATAGGAAAGATGTTGTGAAACTAGGAAGAGTTCAGAAAAGATTTACAAGGATGTTGCCAGGGTTGGCGGGCTTGTGCGAAAGGGAGAGGCTCAACAGGCTGGGGTAATTTTTCCTGGAGCATCAGAGACTGAGGGGTGACCTTATAGAGGTTTATAAAATCTGAGAGGCATGGATAAGGCAAATAGACAAGGTCTTTTCCCTGGGGGGGGGGGGGGAGTTCAAAACTAGAGGGCATAGGTTTAAGATGAGAGGGGAAAGATTTAAAAGGGATGTTACGGGCAACATTTTCACGCAGAAGGTAGTGCCTGTGTGGAATGAGCTACCAGAGGAAGTGGTGGAGGCTGGTACAATTACAACATTTAAAAGACATCTGGATGGTATTTGAAAAGGAAGGGTTTAGAGGGATATGGGCCAAATGCTGGCAAATTGAGCTAGATTAATTTGGGATATCTGGTCGTCAAGGATGAGTTGGACCAAAGAATCAGTTTCTGTTTTGTACATGTCTATGACTCTATGATTCTAAGTAAGAAAAATCAGAACTGAGTGTGGAAAAACTGCTGAGCCATTGTTATAAAGAAGCAGCTGGACCCAGTTAAGCACTAACCATTAATAAAGAGAAAGTGTTTTGAAAGATGAGAGAAAATAATAAGCTACATCTCCAACAAAATATCAGAAAAAAAACTTTAAAGAAAGAGGAGAGATTCTAATATTTATTACAGCTATTGTTTAAGACTGTTAGTACCTGAACAGTTAAGCAGCATCATAACAGAAGCTCTGTGCAACAGGGTATAAAGGATTGCTTCTGGAGGGATCAAACCAACGTTCTTGTTTAGTTCCAGTTAAGTGTTAAGTCCATATAGCTAACCATAATGCGTACTTACTCCTAAGTATAGCCTGGGGTCTTACAAAAGCTCTCACATAATTCAGATGTAATATAACTAGTTATTAAATTCTGCGTAATATATCTACTCTGTTCATCAAGACCTCACTTCTGCTGAAGGTATCATGTGGGTATCCTCGGTGTCAGTAAGTTCAAATTAGTGGCAGTGACTCTACCCAATACATCTCCGATGATAACCTTGAACATGATCAGAAAATATGTTGCAATTGCAGAGCGGGTGTCTGAAAATATACCAATAATTATTTTTTATCAAATTCATAAGTGCCCAGAGATAAAATAAAATTTCCAAGCTGAATGATTATTGAATGTCTCAAAATGACAAATAATTTGGACGTACTTTAAAGTATTAAATGACATCGCTTGTCTGGACGGAATTGCAAAAAAGTCCTGTGAACAGCAAAAGCATATGCATAATAATTTGCAACTAAATCTACTTGTATACTCAGAAATCCACAGAGAGTAACACAGTTAATGTTTCAGGTCAAAGACCTTTCAGCAGAACTATCATCGATCTGAAATGTTAACTGTTTCTCTCCATAGACGCTGCCTGATGTACTTAGTTTTTCAAACTTGGCTTCTTCTTAATTCAAATTTTCAGCATCCACAGTATTTAGTTTTTATACATTCAAGATGTCGTTAACAAACACCATACATCCATATAAATTGGAATCTGTTGGCATGAAATTAATGTTTTAATTTATTTGCACAGTCTAAAATTAATTGGTACGGATGAAACAACATAATTAGAACCACAATCTTAAGAATTATTTCAATTGATGATAAAAAATGAGAAAAATAGGTCAGTGAGCGCAGGTGGTTAAACACAATAGGATCAGAATTTGCCTCCTGCGGTGGCACAAAATGAGTAGTATTTGATTGGCTGCCAGTAAATTCAATCTGTGGAATTAAATATCAGCCTCTGAGTTTCATCAATGGTTTATTCAATATTGCCAGTTTAGTGCCATTGCCTGAATCAGTTTCTACTTCCATACGGATTCAACAAATTTTTTATGGGATAAGAAGACAACTTATGAAACCATGATTTATCGTCATGGGCTACAACACTAGGGTTCCTTGCATGGTCAATATTTGTGAGGGGTGCAATATCTGGGAATGTTCAGAGTAAAAGTGAGTTGCTTCTGGAACTCCACCTTGATGCATGCAAGATGACTTGGACCAGCATATGTCATTCACAAACTTTACTGTTTGTTAAATAAAATAAAGAACTGTGGATGAAGGAAGCCTGAAACAAAAATAGAAATTGTTGGAGAAATTTACCAGGTCTGGCAATATCCATGGAGAGAAAGCAGAGTTAATGTTTCAGGTCCAGTGACCCTTCTTCAGAACACTTCTGTTTTTATGAACTATTTTTTTTCCTTCTGGTGAAATCTTGCATTCTCATCACTGCTACTCTACCAGTTTTCCACTTATCAATAAAAGCAAATTACTGCAGATATTGGAAATCAGAACTAAGAATAGAAAGTGCTGGAGAAACACAGCAAGTCTGGCAGCATCTGTGAAAAGAGACACAGAGTTAGTGTTGAATCAAATATGACTTCTTTAGTACTGTCATGGACTAGAAAACAATGAAAACATAATGTTGTTGATCGAGGGAGAAGAGGAACACATGGAATAGATTTTGAGGGAGCCCAGAGAAAAAGACAAATGAAGTGAGAATGGAAGGAAGGGAAAGACATGGATGTAAAGTGGTGTCAAAAAAGGTGTGGTAATGACAAAATTGATCACAATGCTGAGAGCAAAGCTGACAAGACATGAACAAAACACAGCTGGAAGACAAAGTTCTGAGGAAGGGTCACCAGACCCATTTTTTCCTTCACAGATGCTGCCAGACCTGCTGAGCTTTTCCAGCAACTTTGTTTTTACAGAGCTAGAAGAGGGTGGGTAAATGTAACAAAAATTGAGAATAGGGTCTTTAGAGGAGAGGCAATGGCCTGTCTGTATTGTTGCTTGATTAGTAATCATAGAATCCCTATGGTGTGGAAAGAGGCTGTTTGGCCCATTGAGCCTGCACGAACCCTCTGGAGAGCATCCCAACCAGACCCAGACCCCTACCCTATACCCATAACATTACATTACCATGGCCAATCCACCTAACCTGCACATCATTTGACTGTGGGAGGAAACCCACACAGACACAGGGAGAACATGTAAACTCTATTCAGATAGTCACCTAAGGCTAGAATTGAACCCAGGTCCCTGGTACTGTGAGGCAGCAGTGCTAACCACTGAGCCACCATGCTGCCCCAATCCAGACACCAAGATCTGGGAACCTACATTTGAATTCTACCACGGCAGATGATGGAATTCAATGTCAGTAAAATTCTGGAATGAAAAGTCTAATGGTGACCAAGAAATTGTTGTAAAAACTCATCAACTCAAATGTCTTTTGAAGAAGAAAATTGCCAGGCTTACCTGGTCTATCCTATATATGACTTTTAACTGCCCTTGAAATGGCTCAGCAAATCATTCAGCTGTCACATGCACATATGATGCCTAAAAAAAGGACTGAAATTGACAACAGAAAATACAGCCCTTTCTACCCTGCAAAGTCCTCCTTACTAGAATCTAGCATCAAAGTTGGGAGAGTTGTCTAGTTGTAGGATATCACCTCATCAAGCAACAGCCTGACATAGTCATACTCATGGGATCATACTTTACAATATCCCAGAAATACCATCACCATCCATGGTATGTCATGTCCCATTGCAGAACAGGCCCAGCAGAGAAGGCTGCACTGTAGTATTTAGTCAGGAAGCTGATGCCTTGGTGGTCCTCAACATTGACGCTGGGCAGCATAAGACCTCATGGCATCAGGTCAAACATGGGCAAGGAAACCTCCTGCTGATTGCGATGTAACGTCCTCCACCCACCCCTTCTTGGCTGAATACTCCTTCATGTTAAACAGCACTTTGTGGAATTCCTGAAGATGGGGAACTTCACTGTCCACCACCAAGACTAACTTGGCAGCTGGGTCTGCGGTAGGAGATGAGGGAAGCAACAAGCGGGAAATACTTATGTGACCTCAAGCTCACCAATCTATCATCTGTCCATGACAGTATTTGTCCTCCATACAGTCTTGCGGAGATGAAGTCCAAAGTGTTGTATGGCAATATCACTGCACTAAATGGAACAGGCTTCCAACAAATTTGTGGTTCAAGACTGAGTATCCATGAGATACCGAGGGCCATTAGGAGCAACAGAATCTCTAATACAATCTGCAAATGCATAGCACAGCATCTTCTCAACCCTACTATTACCATGAGCCAGAGGGTCAACCCCAGCTCAAGGAAGAATTCAGGAGGGCATGCCAGGAGCAGCACGAGGCATATCTAAAAATTAGGTGCCAAATTGATGAAGCTACAAAACAGGACTACTTGCAGACCAAACAGTGTAAGCAACAAGTGATAGATTGAGCTAAGTTGTTCTACACAACTAACAAATCAGATCTAAGTTCTGCAATCTGCCAAAAACAGTCATGGATGGACAATTAATCAACTCACTGAAGATGGATGTTCCATAAATGACCAAATCCTCAATGTTGGAACAGCCCATCACATCAGTGCAAAAGATAAGGCTGAAGCATTCACAGCAATCTTTAGCCAGAAGTGCCAAGTGGGTGATTCACCTTGGCCTCCTCCAGAGGTCTCCAATATCACAGATTCCAGTTCTTCAGTCAATTTGATTCACAGATGATGAAACAGCTGGAGGAACTGGATACTGCTAAGGCTATGGGCCCTGACAACCTTCCAGCATGCTGCAGAACTTGCTGTCCCACTAGCCAAGCTGCTCCCGCACAGCTACAACACCAGCATCTACCTGACAATGTAAAAAATTGCCCAGGTATATCCCATACACAAAATACAGGACAAATCCAACCCAGCCAGTTATCACTCCATCAGTCTGTCTCAATCATCAATGAAGTGATAGAAGGCGTTGTCAAAAATGCTATCAAGCAGCACGGACTTAGCAACAACCTGGTCTGTGATGCCCAATTTGGTAAGTCAGCTTCTGACCTCAGGGCAGTCTTAGTTCAACAAGGACAGAAGAGCTCAATTATAGAATTGATGTGAGAGTGACTGCCCTTTACTGAATATGGTATGAAGGAGCCCGAGCAAAACTGGTGTCTATTAGAGTCAACAGAAAAACTTTATGCTGATTAAAGTCATACCCGATGCAAAGGAAGATAATTGTGGTTGTTGGAGTTCAGTCAACTCCATCTCCATGATATCTCTGCATGAATTTCTCAGGTTAGCTAAGTAACATTCGTGCCACACAGGTGCCAGGCAATGACCATCTCTAACAAGAGACAAGCTAACCATTGTTCCTGATATTCAATGACATTAGTATCATTGAATCCCCAACTATCAACATGATGGGGTTTATCATGGACAAGAACCTGAACTTGACTGACTATATAAATACCATAACTGCAAGAACAGGTAGCAGGCTAGGAATCCTGCAGTTAGTAACTCACCTACCTGCTCCCCAAAGCCTGTCCACTATTTATAATGCCCAAGTCAGGTGTGTGATATAATACTCCCCACTTATCTGGATGAATGCAGCTCCAACAACACGCAAGAAACTTGACACTATCCGGGACAAAGCAGTCTGCTTCATTGGCACATGTCTACAAATGTTTACTTCCTCTAACATCAATAAATAGCAGTAGCAGTGTGTACCATTTACAAGACGCATTGTAGAAATTCACCACACCTCCTTAGACAGCACCTTTCAAGCCTACAGCTACTACCATCTGGAAGAATAGGGCAGCAAATTCATGGGAACAGCATCACCCCTCGAAGACACTCACCAGGGTAACTTGTAAACACATCGCTATTCCTTCAGTGTTGCTGGGTCAATACCCTGGAATCCTCTCCTTGATGACATTGTGGTGGGATCTACACCAGAAGGACTGCAGCATTTCAAGAAGGCAGTTCACCACTAAGCAAGAGGAATGGACAATAATTGCTGGTGTGGTCAGAGATGGGCCCATTCCATGAATTAATAAAGAAAAAAATACTCTGAAGTTTTGGAACTCAATATTGAGTCTGAGAGGTTTTGAAGACTCTAATTGAGAAAGGAGCTCGGCCGTCATTGAGCTCCATTAGAACACTGTAGCAGGCCCAATATGGGATCAAAGTAGTTTATTGAAATGGCAAGCAATTAGAAGTTTGGATTCAAATGGACAGAGTGAGCATGTCTTTCATTCATCCTGTCTGCATTAGGTCTTGACCAATGTGAAGAAAATTGCATTGTCAGCAGCATATGCAGTAGATTAGATTTAAAGAAGTACACGTAAAATTCTGTTTTACCTAGAACATGTGCTTGGGACCTTGGGCAGGGAGAAAGGATGAATTTAATGGACAAACTATACACCTTCTGTAGTTGAATGACAAATGCCAGGGTTTGGGAAGTGTGATGGTTGGTGAGGAAACATACTTCCAGGTCTGTATATTATTGGATGCATTGTTGGATACAGTTGTTACAGAACTTTACGTTCCAAAATTGCAGGTTTGCTTTTCTGTCTGAAACAAACAAAATTGCAACTTTCTTGAGGCAAGTTAATGGTACATCCTGACAGACATCAAAAGTTATGTACAGTGCATGGCCTCTGCATAAGCATGGCCCACTTTCACAAGCCTCCTTCCTATGATGCCGATCAATGTAGGCCACAGCTAATATGACTAGAAACAGGCCTGCCACTATTACTGTATCAGAGATAAAAGGTACTGCAGATGCTGGAGAATCTGAGATAACAAGCATGGGGCTGGATGAACACAGCAGGTCAAGCAGCATCACAGGAGCAGGAAAACTTGACGTTTCGGGCCTAAACCTG
>JAHRHZ010000078.1:15512614-15578035 GCA_024137785.1 Ginglymostoma cirratum | reverse complement strand
CAGGTTTAGGCCCGAAACGTCAAGTTTTCCTGCTCCTGTGATGCTGCTTGACCTGCTGTGTTCATCCAGCCCCATGCTTGTTATCTCTGCCACTATTACTGTTCCTTAAAGGATTCCATAGACCAAGACCAGTGCTACAATGCCCAAGCCCGTGGTCTATCTGTTCGGCTGTCATTAATATTCAGGCACCATATTCTATAACTTATGAAGATAGTGTCACAGACTAGAGCTGTTGCATTTTCAGTTGTATAAACTTATACAATGATTTATATAGCTAACTAATGCTATCACTTGGTACTGGTTCATATATAATGAATGCTGTGAAGGGCAATCCAAGGCAAGAAGTCTAGCATTGTCAAATAAAACAGAAACATGAGTCTCTCCTTCCCTTTCAGATGCCGAATAAATGTAACCTGAATAGGTTACATTCCCAGCATTTTTTGTTCTGTTATTTCAGGCATCCAACAGTCACACTTGTTTCATTCTATTCTCATCTTACAAACCCAGTAATCACCTCTCTTCGGTTTCACTCACAGTTGAACACAGATCAAAACTATTCTGGAATAGGAAAGTCGAAAATACTTTTAGTAACATTTAGTGCAATTCTTTCTAAGATATCTGCGCTTTTGGACAAATGTCTCATTTTGCTCAGAGAGCTGCAGAGCCTTCATTTAATGGCAGATGACTTAGCTTATGCCTTTGAAAAATATTTTTCTTTAGTCGTCATAAAAACAAGAGTGTAGGTCTAGATTTTGGAACACTTGACCACTCTGTGATTACATATAAAAACTGTCTGAAACAATGGCAAAAAACCGAGGCATGGAAGCGCAGAATTTCTCAGTGGCTAACTCTGACATTACAGATCAATGAGAAGGGAGGTTTAGGTAGGCAGTGGGTTGTTGAAGTCAACGATTATCTCAATGGGCAGCTAATAAGTTAACCTGTAATACTCACATTTCTGATTAAAACACAATTTTTTTTATGATGTGGATGTTTGTAAATTATCTGATCTATAGTTTGATATCCAAAGAATTTGAGATTCTACCTCCACAATGTATGATATTAATATAAACTGTCTTTTTTATTACCAATTTATAAAAAACTAATTTTACAATAAATGGGAATGATGTTAAGTAGAAGAGGCCAAGCTGTGTAGAATTGGCTGTAAATACAGCTGAACTAGCAATGGATAAAATCAAAATCCTCATCTGAAATTTGGCTCAATAATGCCCTTTCTGTGGGCACTAGTTGGCATTTGGGAACCAAAATGGCATCCACTGCAAGCATGCACAATTCTACCGTGACTAAACATCACCTTGGTGAAAGTGTTAGCACACATGCAACCGAATGTATGCAGACCAAGCAGATCATCGTGCCACCCAATGCTTCTATTTTGAAGTTCTACGTTCCAGCCCATGGCCTCTTTTCACCTCACACAGCTGAACATGCATTCAGCAGCAGCAAGGACCACCATCATTGCTATTTAAAAGGCAAATCAACTACTTGCAGGTTAGTTAATGATTGATTTTTAACAATCGTTGTTACAATTAGTGTTTGGTCCTTTCCACAGTTGTTTCAAATTGTAGAAGTCTGCAGGGAATGTTTTGTTTGGTGAAGAAGATATCAAGACCGTAAGAAATAGGAGCAGAATTAGGCCATTCTGCCTATGGACTCAGTCCACCATTCTATCATGGCTGATATGCTTCTCAATCCCATTCTCCTGTCTTTTTCCCGTAACCCTTGTTCATTTTACTAACCAAGACTTTGAGGCTTCAGCATATTCAGTTGCTCTCAGATAGGGGTGCAGTAGTAGAAGTGGGCATTCTCCTTGGAGTACAGTATGAATGAGAAAATGAAAACAGGCCATACAGAACACAACAGGACGCAGGCAGAGAGAGGAGGAAGAGGAGAAGTGTTCTCCTTAGCAGCTTATATCTACTCGGGGTGCTCAACAAGCAGTTGTCTTGTCTGGATATCAGTGAAGAAACGTATGAAATGCCCACTTCTACTACTGCACCCATATCTGGGAGCAACTGAATATGCTGAAGCCTCAAAGTCTTGGTTAGTAAAACGAACAAGGGTTACGGGAAAAAGACAGGAGAATGGGATTGAGAAGCATATCAGCCATGATAGAATGGTGGACAGAGTCCATGTGCAGAATGGCCTAATTCTGCTCCTATTTCTTATGGTCTTGATACCTTCTTCACCAAACAAAACATTCCCTGCAGACTTCTACAATTTGAAACAACTGTGGAAAGCACCGAACATATGTGAGACACCTAGCAAGGACATCCTCACTGAAATCTGTCACCTGCTGCAACCATGAATCCAACCTCAGGTTGAGGCTTCATCTCCAGCGCCTATCTGGTTACTGTAAGAATATAACCTTTTGTGTCTAGCTCCATTGAACATCACAGAGCACTTAACATTTATAGCTTTGAGGAATTTTGTTGTGCTTAAGATTTCCAAGCTTTACAACATTTTGAATAAAGAGATAAACACAAGTTGAAAATGATTAGGAATAGTAATAACCAAGTGCATTGTGTGTGAAAGCTCAGGCACTATCATTTTTCACTTTAGTGGCAAGTTTCTCTGTAAAGTGTTGAATCATGATTGTAATGTGAGAAGTAATGATATGAAAACAATATTATACAGATGAGTCATTAGAATTTTGGAAAAACCAGAGCCATTAAAGCAGAACTTCACTGCCAACAGATCCCAGTTCAAGTTTCTAATTTTAGTGCTGTTTACAATTTTGATCAGCAAGTAAGCAAATTTTCCTTTGATTGACTACTGGCAGAGAAAATGTTGGCTGTTTGCTCAGACTTATGTTTACCAACTTTGTTACAAATGGAGATCGGGAATTTTGGAAGTTCACAGCTGTTCAAGTTTAAATGTTCTGGCAATAAGGTATTTACCTTCTGTACCTATACACACCTGGGCATAATGTCACTGAGGTAGTGGTCACATCCACATCAAGGCAAGGAATGGTGAAGCAGCAACTGAACCAATGTATGACCTGCAGCATGTTAATATATTCCATGTTCTACTGTTGGTTTAGTATTTAAATGTACTGCATAATATGAAACTGAAACATACAAAGCCCAAAGTCATTCTCTTAACTCACATGCATATCAGATGTTGGAAACCTGTTGGGATCCCTGCAGGATCCTCTGGGCTGTAAAGGCCTGGAGAAGTGAGCCAAGATCTGTGCTCCCGAATGTAGTGATTGGAATGAGGTCAGCCAGGTGGACCTCATAGAATACGAGTTCCCTGATTGGGTCTGTTAATTTGGTCCAATTAGGGAGTCCTGGCTGACTGATATAAACAAGGGTCCTGTTCTTCCTCGGAGCTGGCACTACGCTGGCTGGGTCAGTGACATGTATTATGCACATGTAAATAAAGGGTGACTTGGTGACAGGATACCAGCCTTTGTGGAGTTATTTCACGGATCATATTTTTATAGATGCTGCCTGAAATGTTAAATGTTGTGGATATGTTGAGGACAAGGTCATACTTCTCAGTGATTCTTTCCCCAATGGAAGAATAATCTGCCAACATAATTGTTATGCTAGACTTGGCTGACTGGGATCTTACTGACAAGGTGTCAAAAACTCTGACTGATTGTGGGTCCTCGCAGTTGGGAGGGAATTCGTGCTGACATCCAGGACAAATGTGCCTACACAGTCCTAGATTTTGAATCTGCAATATAGAATATCGAACTTTCTGTGGAAACCACAGGGCAAACGTAGTGAACAGGTGATAAAACTAGAAAAACAGTTTTCTTTTAAAAATTGCGGACTCTTCATGTGTCACAGGATATATTCCAAATCGGTCGAGTAGAATAAAATTTAACATGCATTTGATGCATTGGTATATGAAAATCTGATGACCAAAGAATACTGCACAACACTCTGGAGAAAATAAATGACAAGGAGAGAAAACATGGCAGAATGAAAATACAAATGACAGTCAGTAATGCAAGATATGGGAGGAGCACGGGGGCATCAAGATTACAGCAGAAAATGTCGTGAAAGCTGCCATCAGTTTCCAGTTCATGATACCAGAAAATGGCATCTTTCTAAAGGTTAAGATATTCACTGCACAATCCTGTGGTGGTGGATCTGAATCCCTAACGTCTGATTCTCTAATCCACCAGTTATACATTTGATGAGTTTCATTACCCAGCTAGGCTGCTTTGTTGGGAGAGGGCAAAGTGGCACAGAGCTGTCTTGTCCTGCAGCAGGTGTTCTTTCCAAAGGAACAAATAACACCCAGGCTGTCAGAGGCACAAAGAAGGGTAAATCTGTGGGTTAAGCAGGCTGAAACAAAGAGAACTGGAGATAAAATTTAAAAGGAACTGGGCAAAATATCTTAAATAAACAGGAGTGAGAATACTATGAGTCCGACA
Source organism: Ginglymostoma cirratum (assembly GCA_024137785.1). Taxonomy (NCBI): domain Eukaryota; kingdom Metazoa; phylum Chordata; class Chondrichthyes; order Orectolobiformes; family Ginglymostomatidae; genus Ginglymostoma; species Ginglymostoma cirratum. Next base: position 15,573,624 of record JAHRHZ010000078.1, on the reverse strand, counting down.
GCTGTGTTAAACCTAAGTCCCAGAGCTGAATACAGATTGTATACCAATCTTCTCCAACAACAACTATCGCTGCATATTTTCCTGTTGTAGATGGTCTAAGGCAAGAGAAGACATCATCATTTTATCTTTCTCTTCAATTTTATTCTCACTTCCATCAAAATCTTCCACCATCTCTACATTTCCTTTTATTCCTCTCAATGGTGGCACCTATTACCAATGTTGAGACTGCTGTGTATATTGTGTTGGTGTACATTCTGTTGTGGAGAATTGCTGAAGGACAATAGCCATTTGGAATTGCATATTCTATTATCAAACTTCAAAATCATTCTGTTCAGGGAGATGATATTACACACTTCTGGAGCAGGTGGGATTTGAACCTAGGACTTTTGGCTCAGCGATGCAGACCCTACCATTGAGTGTCACTAAAGGGTTGCCTGGGATGGCATATTATGTACTTACTAGCACGGGTCAAGCCACTCAAAGAGACTTTTGGAATTTGAGCTTGCCGGTGATAATGCAAACACTGGTGCATAATTGTGACAATTTGGTTCAGGATCATTAATGGAGCTTTAAAACATTCTTAATTGTACTCTCTAATTGTATCCAAGTATCAAACCAGATTAAGAGACATTAACATAAAGAGTTATTATTAATTGTTCACTGGTTAGGTGTTTAAACACCGATGGTGAAATGAAAACAAAATTTCTTCCCAGCTTCATCACTGTAATGATGTGATTACATGAATGTTAAATAACAGAGATCTTGTCGTGCAGCAATAGTGCACATAAGTCTGAACTAGAAGATCCAAGTTCAAGTCCAAACCACCATGGAGGATTTCATAACAAATATAAATGTTCGGACATAGGGCAGAATTTATCATTTGTGACAGAGAAATTGTTTGCTCATTGACTAGAGAACGAGTGGGAGCCCTGCCTCAACTCTGTTGGGAGACACCCATGAGAATTAAATATCCATTGGGCCCTTATGTCATAGAATCATAGAATACCTACAGTAAGGAAGCAGGCCATTCAGCCCACTGAGTCCACACTGACACTTCAAAGAGCATCCCTTCCAGACCCACCCCCTATCCTATCCCTGTAATCTTGCATTTCCCATGGCTAACCCACCTAGCTTGCACATCACTGGACACTATGGGCAAATTAGCATGGACAGTCCACCTAATCTACAGATCTTTGGACTATGTGGTGAGCATTAGGGGCTTTCTGGAATTTAGAAACAGGTGGGTGGAAATTCTGTCCCCCGAATTTGCCAACCAACCCAGCATAGCAATCTGTTGTCCATTAGCCCCAGCAGGAGCAGTGGCTGTAGCCATTAATACATCCAACCACAGGCCTATGATCAACATGGCCATGCCACCTTTGGGTGATGGCAAGATGGGGTTCTTAAGGAATGGGTCCTTAACTGGGAGGAGATCATGAGGTTGAAAAGGCAAGACTCTCAGCAGTCTCTCTTCCTTCCCAATATAGGGTGCCTCAAACAGGCACTAACTGCCTTTGAACAGGATCCCTCCATCATCCTGGCATCCCTCAATTCAACAGGGTTTGCTTTTGGTCTCCCTGGATGGTGACAATCACAGCAGTTGGTAGTGATGGAATGCTGGTCTTACCTTAAGGGCATGAATTCACATGCAGGTGGAAAGCTGCCTCAGATTTCAATGGGTGGAAGTGGGAAGGCAGCAGGGTCCTCAAACCCACATCCTTAAATCCCCGTTAAATGCACCCCCATCATCATGCTCACCCTTGAGTTGGGATGTGGGGAAGGGCACTACATGCTACTTGTAGTGTGGATGTACACTGTGACTGCCTCTCGCCACTAAAACATGACTCATCTGTCAGCATAAGTTTTTTTCAGAAAGGAACACTGGAGATCAGTGACCAGACAAATACTTTTGTCTTTCCAGAGCTGTTACTATGCAATGATTTCATTAGAAGTCCTGCTACAAGAATCTCTGTCAGAGCTTCTGTTTTGGTGCTTCAATACTTCTCTAATAGACGGGGGAAGACTTAAATTCTCAGGGTGTTGCTGTTCATCCAGTTGCCATTTTAGTCAAGTTATGCTCATACTTCATAGTCACTAGGTGTACAATCCGACAGCTATATATAAAGTTGGGAGACTGAGGTCATGACACATAAGTTGCTCTCTTAAGAAAGTTATTTTTCATCCCATTTCCTGTAATAAAAGGCTTGTCAACGTTCTGAGTTATTGAATTTTATAAGCGGTGGAATGTTATATCTATTGATGAATAATGAAACAACTTTTCATCGCTGGTATTAGTCTGAATAATGGAGGATCCTGACAGTGTTTAAATTTTGTTACCATCTGCGCAGAGCAATAGTTCAATATGAGGTCTAAGTGATCATAACCCTCTCACTTCTAGTCATCATTCTTGCGTGCTCACCTTTTACTGAGCAACATGCAGCAAGAGAGTAAGTTCTGGCTTTGGTGGATTTGCTAGTTAACTCAAATAATAATTCACTTTGCAAACAATCAGCTCTGGATTAAACTTCCTTAACACTATCCAACTCTATGGGAAATCTGAAGAGGCACCACCTCTGTACGTGTGACCATGGTTTTATCATAACACAAAGCATGTTGTGGAAATTAACTGTCCTTTATTGTGTGTACATAATCTATTGCATTTACCTGGACTAGCAACTGTTGATATCTTTCAAATTCCCACATCTCATACTTTTCATTGAAGAGGTCATGTTGGGAAGACAATATTCAGAGCGTGAATTATAATTTGGACTAATGAGCAATTCCACTTAAAAATGAAGTTACCTCCTTGCTGAAAATTGAGCTGTAAAAGATGAGAATGTTAAAAGAATGTGCAGTCAGATCGTGAAAGTTATTTATTCCCCATATTTACCTGCCAATGCTATATAAATGGTATCTTTTAAACTAACATGGAATCTTGCACTGTTGAGTCTAGTAACAGAAAAATCTCCTTCAATATGGTTTCGTGACATTTATACTGCACCATTTACTTTTACATGTACTTTATGCTAAAGATAGTTCTCCTTCAAAGGGTTGGCATCCAGAGACAGTGATAGAACTGGAGATGCAGGTTAGTATATCATTGTAAATTCTTTATAATTTTTATTTGACAGATTAAAAAACATCCCACTGCAACAGATGTAACACCTATTGAAATGCAAAATTGCTCTGACACCTCGCATGATAGAATTTCAGCAGACTATTTTTTTTCCTGAGGACTTACTTGTCATAAAAAAGCCCCCCACACACAGTACTGGTGCTCCCATTTTAACTGCCAATTAGCAACTCATGTAATTCAGAAACCAGACAAACTGATGAGCATTTGTTTAACAGCTGTCACACAAAGCTGCTTCAGAAACAAAAACATTCTCCTCTCCCTGAATCATTTTCAACACAATTGGTGCAGATTGCAAGCTTTCAATTCTGTGGTGTCATTGTGGATCATTGCAATCGTAATGCCCCCAGTGCTATATTGAATTACATTATACACATCGGCGCTTGACCAGTCAGCTAACGGTTGTTATATATACAATCGAAACATCGGCCTGAGAATCGTTAAAAAATATCAAACGTGCAAAAATGTATCACCCAATGTTCCTAAGGACTATTACACAACAGTACACCTTTGTCCCAATACTCTCAGTTGTATTTTGTTGTCCTCTAGTCTTATTGAAAGATGAACACACAATTAATAGGGTAATACACTGGCAACGCTTAACTGATTTTATATTACTTGTAACAAAGACTGGCAGGATTTATTCAGGATGTGCATTCCCAAATTATAAATCTATCAAAACTATGCCACAAAATCTAGCAATGTACTGCTACTCACATTATATAATGCATGCCTAGCTATGCAATAAAATATGGCAATTCTCCCCTCCCCAAATCATTAGCTTTTAAATTGCACCCTGTTCCACAAGAACAGTGAGAGCAAAATCCTTGCAAAGCTGTGACATTGCAAGTTCAGATAAGAGGAACATCCATGTCGTACAGCAACCAACTCACAGATAATTCCAAATCCCCAAAGTAAGCGGCTAAGAGAGGCAGAAATCCCACAGGACAGTCTCTGATGTCTCTATTCCAAACAAAAGAAACAGAAGAATGTAAACAGTTCTGTTATTAAACATACAAGCATTAAGCAATGGTAGGTTGTGCAAAACCCTTGCCAAGTTATAGACAATTTATTATTGAGGATGAAGCTGAGCTTGACACTGATAAAATGCTGCAAAATCCAGCAATATAAGATGCATCAGTTTAATTGCAGTAAATAAGGCCAATTTGCTTTTGGTGTGACTCACTCCCTACAGCACAAAGCACCACAATCAGAGGAAATTAAAATTACTCCAATTAACCATGCAAATCCGATCATCACAAAATGAATTTCAAATTAGATTGCAGCAGCAAGTTGTCCAAATTCCAATTTTATGAAGACCTGAATATAAATGGGAGACATTAATTGTTGTCAGTGCAATATATTTCTTGTTAAACACTCATAACTCATGGGCTGCCCTTATCAGAAGAACCTCCTTTGAAAATCATACGTCCTTGGAATTAAATCGAGTGTCATACTCTTCATTCTTCAAAGAACACTAATTCCAATCTCCTTATAGTCCTCATATGTGTTTCATTATATATTTGATGGTATTTAATTCTATTATTTGAAGAAAGTCACTTGCAGATATTTTGAATGGATCAGTAGAGTTCTGTGCCTGCTCAAATTTTAAGAAATCGTATTGAATTTAACTTTAGCTCTGCCAAGGGATGCTTTGAAATCAATGGTAGTCATAGATTTTTTTTCAAGAAATGCTTCAAATAAAAATGATATGCTGAGTTGTATTCAATTGCACATCTTTCTCCCTACATTTCCTCAAAGTAGAGTTTTCAATTTTTTTCTCAAATGTCAAAGGAAGCTACACCTTTCCATTTTAAGTTAAATGATTGACAACACTAAGACTTTATAATCACATTTTCAATTTTACATTTTCAAATCTAAGCTGCTATTGCTGGAGTTCTTAAAACTCTTTGAAACTCCAATGTAACTCAAAATGTTTCGTTGACTCAAGATCCTAGACTCCTGTCTTAGTTTGAGCCCAAATCATTGTTGAAAGAGAATTCTCCATCAATGGTCAAACACCTATCTTCAATATAAGCTAAGCTTCATCCATTCCAATTGCATCAATCAAGTAGACGCAGCCCTGGCAATGCATAAATGAAATGAGATTCTGCCAGTCTGCATTACATCTGAGATTTCTTGTTGCATCATTCCAGATGTCTGCATATCAAACAGACAATGCAGGCTCTAAATTCTAAACAAAAATTGCAGCGTACATTTGTGATTAGGAGGGTTGTCTAATAATGTGACATCAATTCTAAAAGTTGAGTAATGAAATATCTTATGACCTGATTTTTATTCGTTATTCATTCACAGGATGAGAACGTTGCTGACCTGGCAGCATATATTGCCCATCCTAATTGCCCAGAGGGCAATTAAGAGTCAACCATATTGCTGTGGATCTGGGATCACATGTAGGCCAGACCAGGTAAGAATGGCAGTTTCCTTCCCGAAAGGACATTAGTGAACCTGATGCACCCAAGCAAATAGCTATGGATCATCAGTAACAACAAAAAAAAGTTGCTGGAAAAACTCAGCAGGTCTGACAGTACCTGTGGAGAGAAATCAGAGTTAATTTTTGGGTCCAGTGACCTTTCCTCAGAACAGATCATGGATCGTCACCCAGAAATTCTTAAATGAAATAGCAACTTTTCTCAGCTTGGCTTTATCCAAAGCATCAAAAGAGATAATGTTTGCACATTATTTGAGGATAAAACATAATTGAAACAGGAACATTAAATTGTCCTGTACAATAGCCAAAGCATAATATATGACTTAATTCCACTGGGAATTATTTTTCATGTTGCTACAGCATGCAACGATGATAACATTTGAAGTGACTATGCCAATAAGTACTTTTTCCCTTGTTTGGATTAATCTTTTTTTTTTGTTGTAAGAGGTTGGTATCAACTGTAGAGATGATTCTGTGAGATAGAAATGATAACTAAAAAATGTTGGATAAATAATAGTGGGTTGTTGGCACCAACCATTATGAGTGTTGAACAAAAACAACATTATTTTGGTGAGGAAGAGATTAGTTGTGAGTTGTACATCACTACAAATTATTGGGTGAATTGTCTTGACATTAGCCTTGCAAGAATAAGTTCTCACTGTCAACCTTCCTATGAATTTCCCGAAATTGCTTGATTTAGGTTATCATTAAAAATGAATTTCGCAACAACCATTTTAGGCTGATAGTTCATGTCAGACCCATAAAGAAAACAATAGAAATCGAAAAACTCTGCTCCTGCACATAGTTAACTGTTCTTGTACATTCTTCAAATTGCGTGAGAGATAATAATGACTCAAATAAAACAGAATATATCATTGTACTTGATGTATTTCATAAAAGGTTCCATTAATATTTTTGATATTGTAGTCAACTCCTCATTTTATCTTTGATTATTTTTCACTAGTAAATATCGTCATAAACCGCGCTTTATAAAAATAATTCCTGCTTTAACAGACTGCAAATCCCTTTTCTTAATAAAAATAAGCCACATTTCCATGTCTTTGGATCACAGTCAAAGGTAGCTATATATTTGCATTACTCTGCTTTCCATATTCTAACACCATTGTAATGGAGACAACCTGTATGCACTGCCACACCAAGAAAAATTGACTTGAAGGCATTTGAATGAGGAATACTGCCAACACCATCAGAAAAACAGCTGGATAATTACCCAGGTATTTGACTGGGTGGAGACAAACCATTAGACATTATCGCTTGAATAATAATATTCTGATTGCAATGTGCACACAATCTCATAACGTAAACTGGGATAACTGGAATACACTAACTATGACCATACTTGCACCAGGGGTCAGTTGGAAGGAGTAGTAATGTGACAAGCCAACTTGCTCTTTGTGCCTTTAAGCATCTGTTTTCCCTGAAGAATGGAACAAATGACTGAGATACCATGGGAACAAGGCCCAACCCGACTCACTAGCTTTCTCTCTAAACAATGTGCAATTGTTTAATCCTGTCTGCTGATTTTGACTATCCAGGTACTGTTGACATGATTTCAAAAAAGCAAATGGAAAGAGCTGCTGTCTCCAGAAGAACAGATAAATTGTCCAGCTGCATCGTTGAATCATATTGATGCAAAAAGAAGCAGGACCACCATATTCAGTTGGAAGCCAGCCAAGTCACTAACCTTAAAGAGCTCTATATCCCTTTAGTTCTCCTGGACTCTAAATTGCTCCATCTACTGTCCAACTCTGTAATCTATTTGTGTGATTGTAAACTTTGAGTGTGCGCGTGTATGAAAATCATAAAATTTGTTTTATTATTTTACTCAGATCAGGTTAAGTATAATTCAAAAAAATTCTTTTTTCAAAAACTCAAGAAAACTGTTCAGATTGTATACTTTACAGTCAAAACATGTAAACAGTTAAACTCTCACTGAATTTGCAAGTACATCATTTTCAAGAAAACCTGTTGCACTCAAACACAGAGGGGCAAAAGAGTGATCCATTTGACCCTTCCTCACTTGATCATAACAATATGAACATAACATTACGATCACAGAGTTGCTTTCATTTTTCCATGGGATGTGGTTGTCACTGGCAAAGCCAGCATTTGTTGCTCATCCCTAATTGCTCTTGAGTAGCTCGTGGTTAGCTGCCATTAATCAACATTCCCTATTATCAACATCCTGGGAGTTATTATTGACCAAAAATTTAACGGGCTAACCATACAGACACTGTGATTAATGAACAGGATGCTTACTTATTCATGTGTTTTTAACATTGCTTAAAACGTGAGCATCTTTCCATATATAAAAAAACATAAATGGATTCACAGATACCTGGGAGAATGTTCCAAGACTGTAATCCAATTAGCAGGTTCAATGATGCTATTAAGCACAACAGACACACATCGGAGCATTCTAAACTTCATCTGAACTCCCAGATTGGATTATAGCCCTCAATACCCTGGTAGGTGTCTATTTTAATTTGTTCAACCAGCACATCCATATCCAGTTCCAAAATAAGCTAATCCCTGTGTATGTGCTGTTCATGTCCAAGAAAGTATATTGATAGTCTACAAAATACTAATGAGATTCCAATCATATTATTTTATCCAGCGCAGGTGATACCATCTAACAACAGGGGTCATTGAAAAAGAATGGTTTCAGAACTCACATCACAGAGCTATGAAGAGAAGATTATGAAATTCAACTTGTTCTAATTTCAGAAAGAAGATTGAAGGTCTGATTGAATGGTTTTAAATGAAGCAGGGAATTAATAAGGTGGAAGTTGAAAAGTCCTTTGTGCAACACTGGAGAAGCAGAGAATTTGAGAAGCAGGGAAACAGAGAATGTGCTAACATGATTAAAAGAAAATCTCAAGATAGATGTAACTCTGACCTTAACGTCTGCACAATTACAAACATTTGAATAACATGCCAGCAAGTCTGCTGAGTGGAATACTTCAGGAATTGGATAAATTCCCATTTAGGTTGGGAGTATTCAGCAAACCACATGAAGAAATAGGCTCCAGACTGAGGTTGGATGGGTGTCTGCATGCAGAAGAAGGAAAATGTTGGTCTGGATTTTGAGGTCGATGGTAAGGTAATATGATGCTTTCCGTTGGCTTTGAAAGGAGCTGACAGCAAAAACCGGTGAGTTCTTCATTAATTACACCTTTCCTGTCATAACTTCACTCTGGCGCTAGCCATGAGGAATCTCTGGCATTCAGCAACAGAAATATTCTCACAATCAAGAACCCTAGCAGAAACAATTAATGATTAGCAATCACTTTTTAGAATTTTATAAATTGCCTGCACCAAGTGGTAGTACGTTGCAATTAAGACAGAAGATGAAATATCACAAACAGGGGTGACACGGTGGCTTAGCAGCTAGCACTGCTGCCTCACAGTACCAGGGACCCAGGTTTGATTCCAACCTTGGACAAGTGTCTGTGTGGAGTTTGCCCATTCCCACCATGTCTGTGTGGGTTTCCTTCCGCACTCCAAAGATGTGCAGATTAGGTGGATTGGCTGTGCTAAATTGCCCAAATTGTCCAAGGATGTGCAGGCTAGGTGCATTAGCCATGGAAAATGTAGGGTAGGGGGAATGAGTCTGGATGGGATGCTTTCCAAAGAGTCAATGTGGACTTGGGCCAAATGACCTTATTCCACAATGTAGGGATTCTTTGAGACAAGCTTTAATAAACTATTTTTAAAATATATGGATAATCTTAAAGCGGGAGTGAATATAAAATTAGTTCTTTCATGACAAGAGATGTTGTCCAGTTGTAATTATGAAGTTGTACTCAATTAAAAAACAAATTCCACCTCAATCAACAAAATGTAACCTTTTCAAGGCTTTAACAGCAAGAATAATAGCAAAAAACTGTTGGTTTACATCAATTCAGTGAACTCTGAGTTCTATCTGTATAACTGCAGCAGTGCTTCTTGTGAAGGATTGAGCAATCTCTAACAGCAAGGTCTGAATTTCTACATTTAACTTGTGTACTTGCAAAAACCCTAAGTTGCTATGTCTCGCATTCACTGCCATTACAATGCAAAATCTGTGCTTTTGTCTCAATTTAGTGACATAAATACACACATTAATGGATTTACTACTTCTTATGAGGGTGCTTCTTGAAAAATCCAGTGTCATTAATATATGTTATTTGATAAAACTTCAACGTTGCCTCCAGATACAGAAGAAAACAGGAAGATAACACAAACTCTCAAATTCATACAAAACCACTATCAGATTTTCGGCCAGATTTTCTGAGGAGTAGCAATCAATTGCAGAGTACCATTCAGGGGGTTCGAAGAGACCTGAGGGAGGTATAATTGGGAGTGTATGAGTTAAATTGGGTGTCAGGTAAATAGTTACTCAGAATTTAGTCTTACCTTCCCTGAGTTACTACTTTCTTAACTGCAGTGAAATCCTTCAAATTCTCTAATTTAAAGGGATACTTTCTTTGGCAGTCTGCTCTTGTGGGAGTCCCATGGAGTCCCTGTGCACAGATTCTATCGAGGCTTCAGAAATGACTGCCCAGCCAACATTATGTTCAAGCATTCACTTGAAAAAGAAAGTTTGACTAAGTGAAGAAATTCTCATGCCCTCGCATAAAACAATAAGACTCAACAATTCAGTTCCAGAAAGCAACATACAGTCTTCAGCCAGCTAATCAAAGGACCATAATAAACAAGAGCAGGAGTAGACCATTTGACCTCTTGAACCTATCCTGCCATTCAAATGAATCACAGTTGAGAGTCATTTTCCCATACTATCCTGGTATCATAAATTCCTCCTCCTCATCTCAGACCTAAATGACCCCTTTCCTTTATTATGAAACATTTTCCTTTAGTTCTAAACCCCCACCTCCTCTCCCATAACACTGAACGTACAAGTTGAGGTTTACTTTCCACATTTTTGGGGACCATTTCAATGTTTTCATTCTTAGGTAACTATCCAAATTTGCTGTCTTCATAATCACCTGTTTATGTAAAACTGAGTGTAGATGACTGTGTGACAATGAGCATGGATCTTATGAACACCATCTGAGTTTTTGTTGCAGCACTCAAAATTTGGGAAGCTTCTGCTTGCACTGCATTAAAATCTATGACATCCTCCAGCAGACCCTGCAATGTGGCTTGATTCACAATTACTGTCATGAATTTGTGCAAAGCACTGTGCCAGCTTGGAACCAGAGACGACCACACTTTTGGTTACTTACACATAGCTTTCTGACAAGCCTACTAATGGACTGTGATTCTCAAGAGCATCCCCATCAGCATTTTCCCTCTATATTGCCCCACTGAAATCCTCATCTGAACCCTCTGCTCTAGAATTTACTCTCACCCGACATCACAGACCACTGGCATACATACTGACCTGACTCCCTGAGCTGGCTGCAGCTCACTTAATGATTTAACATGTGTTAATCTTGCCTTCTGATTACCCTTGAAAATATGAAGATCGTCAGTATCTGAGATTGTGGCTGAAATTGTCAGATTAAGTGATGTATTACATCAACAATAGTGTCTCACCCTTCATCATCAGACTGCACAGCAGAAGTCCTTGGGCATCTGAAACTGTAATTGCAGAAGGGAAGAGTTGGAATGAGGTTTAGGATGAGAGATGAAAATGAAAAGGTCTACAATCACGTTACCAGCCGTGTACTGCCATGACAGATGGTGAGACAAGGTTGGAATGGGATTTGGTAAAGTGCAAGAGACAGGAACATATCTGCAAACTGTTGGTTTCAGCTACATTGGTTGCAAAGACCTGAGTGATGGTTGTGTCAATTATTTGCAGCATTGTCTCATTCAGGAAGTTCAGAAAATGCAATTGTAGTGGCCTTCACTGCTGTTCCCACATTATTATGTTACACACTAAAACAAAACGAAGAGCTGCAGATGCTGTAGATGTGAAACAAAACTAGAAATTGCTGGAGAAACTCAGAAGGATCACTGGACTTGAAACACTAACTCTGCTTTCTCTTCATGGATGTGGCTGGACCTGCTGAGTTTCTCCAGCCATTTTTTTTTTGCTTTTGTTGTGTTTTATCTCAGTGAACAAAAGGAGAGCAGAATGTTAGGGATTATGTTACATCTGTTAGGATGATAAATCTGTCATAGTCCTAACTATTTGGAAGCGTGTGAATCTTCCAGCAGGAGTAACTTCATGAGGATGAGGTGAAGCATATGAATGTTCAGCATGAGTCACTATCATTAGAATATGGAATTTGGAGATGTCTTCACTGACATTAACTGCTTCTGTGAGGTCATTGAACATTTAGTAGCAGGCAGGTCTTCAGGACCAAACTCTGTACTAACTTCCACAGCTAGCTGCACCATTCCTGTAAGAACTGAATGTCAGGAGGATCTCCTAGACTCTATGGCCATTTCTGTTCCTTTCTCCTTCAGACCTCCAATACTGCAGTGGGGAAGGTGACAGGCCTCTGTCTAGCCTGTTGCTCCATTTCTTCTCTTTCTTTCTTGTGAAAAACTCTTTCAAGGACAGTTCCAACAGCTGGTAGAAATGCCAGTGCTACTTTTTTTTAAAGAGGTCCAAGTTGATTTTAAATATTACAAGCTTCTTTTAGCTGATGATAGCCTGGGGCCCATGTGCAGCCACACAGCAGTGCATTCAACATCGTTGCACACTGCAGTCATAGAGATAAGCAGGTAGCACAAAATTTTCACACTGCCTGCATCAATACAATCAAGCATTGGATAATTGCACAATACAATTCCTGAGCCTGTACATGGGTCATGTTCACGACTTAGCCCACAAATTCTAAATGTACATTTGAATATTTGATTCAGTGTAAAGTCACGTGCAGAAAGTGAAGAGAATGGAAAGAATACTGGACTAAAAGAAACAATGAGGGAGACAGAAAGAAAAGTAAAGATTTATTAATCTCCAACACAGTTAAATTCTAAAGGAATGCAATTTGGCAAATTAAGATTAAAATTTCATTTAAATGTGCTAGCCATGAGATTTTCTGGTTTATTTAGTAGCTGTCTTTTGAGAAAGGGCTACAACTTTAAGCCCTTCATTTGTTTGAATGCTGAATCTCCAGGGAGGTATTAGCAAACCCTGTGGAAAAGCAGGGAAAATTGGACGCTATATCTGCATTTCCACATTTAACTGTGTATTTGTGGACACTGAAGGGTGCTGTACAACTATTTTTTCATAATATTGAGTGCTGATAGCCTCACCGTTATCCTTGCAGTAAAATCTGGTCCTATTAAATCAGAATTGTACAAGATGAATGGAACATTTATTCCTACTTTCTAATGCACTCAACATATAACTACGAAAAATCATGTTTGATCAACTCTTATAGCATAATTTCTTACTCAGAGATATTTATTTTTCTTGGATCTTTGGGAATTTTTCCAGATTATGTAATACATCTAACTTAATAACTAAATTACAAGCGACATGCATCACATCCCAAATTAAGTCAAATTAAGATAATAATATAAATAACCGTCTGTTCTAATTTGTCAGTCCTTCTTTTATGTTCTTCCCTTTGCCATGTCTAAATTTCCAGCTGACAAAATGGAAGTGAACATAATATTGAGTTTCTTCTGGCTCTATTCTGCAACCAAATGCAGAGTGCAATAACAGAGACAGTTAGAAGGTAAGGACGAAGGATAATTAGGTTCTCTTGTAGCCCTTCTCCCAGAGACATGTCCAAGGTGATGTTATGCAACCCAAACCTACCGCAATGTGGTACAACATAACACCTAAAAGAGTAAAAGCCATCCATATCTTATGTGACATTGCATTATCTGCCTGTGGAATGCAGAAAACTTTAGGATATCATTAGGTCTGTTTGTTTTGCTGCCTATCAAATCAGCTTACAGTTTTCACTGCAAGGTAATTTGTAAATACTGTGATAGGAAACAGATCTGCCATGATTATTGGGCCTTCTAATCATTCATCAATAAGTCAGTCTTAGATTTATCATGCCACAATATTGACATGTAAACTCTGCCTGTTTTCTTTCTAATTGGAACACATTCTTAGTCGTCTACTATCAATTATGTGCAGCACTTGCTATATATGTTGGCATTGTGCACACAGCACAGTTATTTAGATATTCTTCTCCAAACATGCAATAATTCTCCAGAAGTGTCTTTTAATAAATGATTGAATCAGCACTCAGATGAAGAGCATGCTTCTATCAGAGGTACTAATTTTTGACTGATAGCTCTGCAGTACAACAAGAGTACAATTTGAGGAATTCTGAAAGTTGCACATCACTCTCTGTCATGATGGGAAAGGAAATCACCAGAAATTGTTAAACTAAGCTTCGTTCACCAGCATTGACATGTTGGAGTAACTACAGATTATTGACACTGGCTCGGCAAATCCTCTGGAAAACCTTTTAAACAGGTCTGCTGTGAGTGAGAAGTTGAACTCAAAACTATTGGAGTTGTCTTGTAACATTGGCTTCAATTTGATACAGAGAACTTTGCATTCAAATTACACCAGTTTGCAATTGCATGAAGCTAAAATATTTGCACTAGATGTTAATTGAAACTATAATGGATCAGTCAATATTCACTTGCGGGGAGTTATTTCTTACTCAAATCCACTTATTCTCTGTCATTTTATTATATTTGATAAGGTGCAGAGAAACTGAAGTAAAAGATAAGAAAACCTGGCTTTAAGACAACAACTTTGTCTAGATATGAACAAGCAAAGCTTGCGCTACTTATTTAACTATTAGAAACATAGGAAGGAACATAGGAAGATTGAAACAAGAGGAGACCATTCATCACCTTGAGCTTAATCTACTATTCTAGGATATAGTTGACGGAAGCTAGGGAAGAGATTGCTGGGGGCCTTGCTGAGATAAGGTTCTTGAGTAGATTTGTAGCTCGGTTTGTGGATGCTATGGTTGGTTCACTTGCCGAGCTGGTTCGTTAGTTCGCAGATGTTTCATTACCCTGCTGGGTAACATCATCAGTGCAGCCTCCGATGAAGCACTCTTATGTTTTCCTGCCTGATATTTAAACTCTGGGGTCTGTTAGAGTTGATGACCTCATTTCCACTTTTTTCTTCGCAGTGGTATATGTATATATATAGGGTCTAATTCTACATGTTTATTGATGGCCTTCTTAGTGGAGAACCACGTTTCCAAAAATTCCTGTGCTTGTCTCTGTTTGGCCCGTCCTAGGATCCTGATGTTGTCCCAATTGAACTGGTGGTTCTCCTTATCCGTGTGTATGGAGACGAGGGAGTATTGGTCATGCTTTTTTGTTGTTAGTTGGTGTTCATGTATTCTCGTGGCCAGTTTCCTTCCTGTCTGTCAACAGGCAATCAACTCCAATGCACCCTAGAGTTTAAATGTCAGGCGGGAAAACACAACAGCGCTTCATCGGAGGCTGCACTGATAATGTTACCCAGCAGGGTAATGAAACATCTACGAACTAATGAACCAGCTCTGTGAGCGAACCAGCCACAGCACCCTTGCTGAGATATTCGTGTCATCGACAGTCACAGGTGAGGTGCTGGAGGTTAGTTAATGTGGTGACATTTTTTAAGAAAAGCTGTAAGGAAAAGTCAGGGAACTATAGACTTGCAAACCTTATGTCAGTGGTGCACAAGTTGTTGGAAAGGTTTCTGAGGGACAAAATCTACATACATTTGGAAAGGCAAGGACTGATTAGGGATAGTCAACATGGCCTTGCATGTGGGAAATCATGTCTCAATAACTTGATTGAGTTTTTTGAAGAGGTGACAAAGAAGAATGATGAAGGCAGAGTGGTAGACATTACCTATAATGGACTTCACAAAGCGTTTGACAAGGTTCCGCATGACAGACTGGTTAGTAAAGTTAGATCACATGGGATCAAGGGGGAGCTAGCCAATTGGATGCAAAATTAGCTTGAAGATAGGAGAGAGGTGTTGGTGGTGGAGAGTTGCTTTTTAGACTGGAGGCCTGTGACAAACAGTACGCCACAAGGATCGGAGCTGGGTCCACTGCTTTTCTTCATTTACATTAATGATTTGAATATGAATATAGGATGTATGGTTAGCAGGCTTGCAGATGACACCAAAATAGGTGGCATAGTGGACAGCCGAGAATGTTACCTCAGAGTGCAATGGGATTTTGATCAGATGGGCCAATGAGCCGAGGAGTGGCAGATGGAGTTTAATTTGGATAAATGTGTGGGGCTGCTTTTTGGTAAGGCAAACCAGGGCAGACTTATACACTTAATGATAAGGCTTGGGCGAGTGTTGCCAAACAAAGAGACCCATGAGTGCAGGTGCATAGCTCCTTGAAAGTGCAGGTATACATGTTGATGAATAAGATGCTTGGCATGCTTGCCTTCATAGGTCAGGGCATTGAGTATAGGAGTTGAGACATCATGCTATGGCCGTAGAGGACATTGGTGAGGCCACTATTTGAATACTGCATACAATTCTGATTGGCCTTCTAAAGGAAAGGTGTTGGTAAACTTGAGAGATGCAGAAAAAATTTACAAGGTTGTTGTCAAAGTTGAAGGGTTAGAGTTATAGGGAGCTGAAAAGATTGGGGTTTTTAATCCTGGAGTGTCAGAGGCTGAGGGGTGACCTGATAGAGATTTATGAAATCATGAAGTGCCTGGGTAGGATGAGTCGCCAAAGTTTTTTTCCCTCGGGTGGGGAATCAAAAACTAGAGGTCATGGATTTAACATGAGAGGGGAAAGATTTAAAAATGACCTGAGGAGTAACTTTATCACACAGAGGCTGGTTCGTGTATAGAACAAGCTGCCAGTCGAAGTGGTGGAGATAGGTACAATTACAATATTTAAAAGGCATCTAGATGGGTATATGAATTGAAAGGGTTTAGAGAGATATGGGCCAAATGCTGGCAAATGACACTAGGTCAGATTGGGATGTCTGGTTGGTGCGGATGAGTTGGACTGAAGGGTCTGTTTCCGTGCTGTATGACTTTCTGACTCTATCTAAAAGCTAAATTTCCATATGATCCCCATATCCCTCGACAACATCAGTATCTAGAAACCTATCTCTGTCTTAAACTTACTTCATGAACAAGCTTCCACAGGGGTAGAGAATTCCAAAAGATTCGGACACCTTCAGAGTGAAGAAATTCCGTCCCATCTCTGTCTTAAATGCTCACCTTTTATTTGAGGAGATATCCTTGGGTCTAGCACAAAGCTAGAATACAGATGCAATGTTAATCAGGAAGGTGCATGGAATGTTGGCCTTATTTCAAGAGGTTTTGAGTTTAAGAGTAGAGAAATCTCACTGCAATTGTATAAGTGTTGGGGAGACCACATCTGGAGTGCTGTGAGCAGTTTTGGTACCCTTAATTCATTGAAAGAAGTTATTTCATTGGCGACTGTTCAGAGAAGGTTTGCTGGGCCAATCCCTAGTATGGAGGTTATAGTCTTACGAACAAAGACTAAACAGGTTGGGACTCTCCTCACTGGAATTTAGAAGAATGAGAGGTGATCTCAATGAAACATATAAGATTTTTAAGGGCTTGACAGGATAAATGCTGAGACAATGTTTCCCCTCATAGAAGACTCTAGGACCAGAGGGCATAGCCTCAAAACAGAGTGGTGCCAATTTGTGACTGAAATGAGAATGAATTTCTTCTCTCAGAGGCTTGTGAATCTTTGAGATTCCTTTCTACAGAGAGCTGTGGGGGCAGAGTCCTCGTGTATATTTAAGGCTGAGACAGATAGATTCTTGATCAGTAGGGAAATCAATGGTTACGGGGGAAATGTGGGAAAGAGGATGTGAGGAATATCAGATCAACTATGACCCTAATGAATGGCAGAGCAGGTTCAAGGAGCAGAATGCCCTGGCTACATACTTGTGTGTAAAATTATAGTTCACGGAACAAAAGGGACTGTAGCAATATGGATACAGAGTTAGTTGAGTGACAGGAAGCAGAAAGTAATGGTTAGTGGAGTTAAGTTTTAATTTGGAGGAAGAGTTGATGTTGGAACTCCCCAGAGATTAGTATTGAGTCCCTTCATTTTCCCAACAAAGCTTAAATACCTGGGTCCTGGTGTGCAGAGCATAATTTCAGTTTTGCAGATGACACAAAACCTTGAAGCATAGTGAAATGTATGGCGGATAGTATAGAACCTCAAAGGGTAATAAACAAGCTGGTGGGGTGAGCAGACTTGCAGCAGATGAAGTTCAGTATGTGAAATGTGAAGTGTTTCATTTTGGTAAGAAGAACATTGTCAGAAGACACAAAATAAAGGCTACATTTCTAAGAGGAGGTGGTGCAGGAGCAATGGCACTTGAGTATACATAGGCGCAAATTGTTGAAGATGGTAGAATAGGTTGAGAATACAGTCAGAAAGAAACATTCAGCTTTAGGCTTTATTAACAAGGGAGCGGTGTATAAGAGTAAGGAGGCAATGCTGAACTCATTCAAGACACTAGTTCAGCCTCAGCTGGAGCATTGTGTCTAGCTCTGGGAACTACACTTAACTAAGAAAATGAAGGCAATAATGGGGGTATAGAAGACATTCATGAGAATGTTTCCATAGATAAGGAACTTCAGTATGGAAATAATCTGGGGAAATTAGGATTGGTTTTCTTGGTGAAGAGAAGGCTGGCAGTAATACCTGATTGAGGCATCAAAAATCATGAGGGAGTTTGGACAGAATAAACAGGGAGGAACTGCTACCTGTCTTGAAAGGATTGGAGAATGACAAGACACAGATTTAAGGAAATTGGTAAAAGAAACAAAAGTGACAAGAGGAGAAACCTTTTCACACAGTGAGTGGTTAGGGTCTAGAATACATTGCTTGAGAGGCAATTTCAACTGAGGATTCAAAGGGAATTAGATCCTTTTCTGAAAAGGACAGTGTGCAGAGTCACAGAGGGAAGGAGGGAGCATTGCGCTAAGTGAAATTCTCATTTAGCAAGCCTGTTCAAACACCATTGACTAAATAGGCTTTTTTCTGCACTGAACAGTTCTGTGATTCTATGACAGACCACACGAAGCACAATTAGACCTCTCTACTCTGTTCAAATCATTCACTAATTTATAATCATTCTGATACACAAACTAAATCCTTAATGCTTCATCTCTGATATCAAACAACTAATATGAAGAACTAACAGATGTCACTAATACATCTACTTAGCAGCTTTTCCTCCTACCTGGAGCTTTCCAGCTCCCCCTCATTGAGTTTATTGTAACCAGAGCTGCTTCCTTGAACAAGTCAAAGGGGAACCCTCCCTCACAGACTGTCAACTTCAATTGCCATCCATAAAAAGGAACACACTCAACCCTACCATATTTTCCACTTCTTTTTTTCTATTTTTCTTCTTCAACGTTCTTGAATATGTTGCCAATTCCCAAATCTATGCCTACCTCCACGCAACACCATGTTTGAATCTTTCCAATCAGGTTTCAATCCATGCCAAAGCACTGAAATATTGATTTATATGTGACGAAACCTTTCTGAAGCACCCTTCACACTGAAGGCACTATATAATGTAAATTCATTATTTGAGAAAACATTGCTTCTATCACTGTAAGTTGAACTTATACTGTTGTGATTCAATCCTTCTTACATACCTGTACAAACTTGCACATTATGTTTTACTGTTCAATTTGGTACAATCTACAATTTTTGATAGTGCTTCCTCAATTCTACATCCAGATCATTTACATATGTGTTAAATAATATCCATCCATGACCATCTCCATCCATGCAGGGTTATATTTCTGACATTTCTATTATGCTTTCCAATCATCTTTTATGAGAAACATATCATATGTTTTTGAATATCATATAGAAACCTTACCAAAGAATGCCTTCCATCCAGCATCAAATGTTTATTGATTAAACCTATTTTTCCCTCCTTGATTAACTGATATTTCTTGATGCGTTCAATGAATTCATCAATATTATAAATGCTGACAATTTACAAACTCTCACTATTTCCTATTTTATCCTTTTGTTTAGGAAGCAATGGGTTAGGGTGAATTCCTTTTGCAAATCTTTGATAATCTTCTCAAATTTTGGAAAATTGTCTTTGTGAGGTTCCATTATTTCTTGCCTGATTTCCATCATGATTCTCAGTTGTAAACTATCACATCCCAATGATTTGTCTCACCAAGTCTCCCAAGAAGATATAGCTCAATAGTCAAAAGCCTAATAAAATGGAAGGAAAACAAATGGGAGATTAAATTGTCAAGGAGCAATTTTAAAATGATTAAAGTTTTAATTAAGTAATGTTTGAATTCTTTCAACAATAAAGGAAATGGACTGAGGTGTAGATTATCTCTACATAAGCAATTTATGTTTGATGTGCACCAATATCAGCTCACTAAAAGTAAGAGAGCAATATGGAAAGGTAGATTTGATTAATCATCTGTTAGCAAATCTAAGAAAATAACAAGACAATTTAATGCAATTGTGAGTTAATAAATATTGCCTGAACATTGCTGTAAGATGTTACAAGGATCTCTCAGATTTATAAGTTATACAAAATGCTCACAACTTAATCCAAGATTTATGTTTTAGCTCTATTGATTTCTGTATGTCAACTGAGGCACGTAATCTGAGATATTCATATTCTTAAATGTAAGTGTGAGTGTACTGAAATAGCATCCATGCAAATCTATTAGTGTCAGAGACAAAACAAGTCAATCTATCAATAGAAAATCAAATTACTATTCAAATCAACATGGTATCTAATCATACTGAATACAGTTAATCACTCATTCATGTCAGACAAATACCTAGAATGATGTTGTTTAATTTACTTCAGAGAGATGTAGCCTCTTTTCATGACTTATCAATGTCTTAGAACTTTCGATAAATTGATGGATACTGCATCTTGCTGATCCTGTTGAGCTTTATTTATTAAGTAGACAACAGTCAGTTTTGAACCGAAAATCTCATGTCAATGGATATTGATGAACTACAAAGTGGATTTTCATGGAGTTGAGAGACTCTGTGATGGTGTGAAAGTGGTAGCCAGGACCAGATTTTGGGATTGCCCAACCCCAAATTCTGGCACCACCAACTTTCACCAATACTAATTAATGGTGCAAGCTGGTTCAGGTTGTGAACCTGCACCAAGTACTCATCATCTGGCAGGCTCCATTGCAGGCTTAGGTAGGTCCTAGGGATCCACAATTTTCAGGGAGTCAGTCCAGCTTTTACAGAAACACTGTAAAATTCTGGAAACCTCAGAGTTGGCCTAGCTGTGGTCTGAATGATGAAGAATTTCATAATGAGGCTTGGCCAAAAATTCAGACATTTATTAGAATTTTGACACAGCTACAATCCACAGAAAACATTGTTTGATTTACAGCTCTGGTTCTCTCATCTATCGGGTTAAATTTATCTGTTTATTTATACAAAATAAAGAAGTTTCAAGTGCTTGCAATTTGGGTACACACGGGTTGCAGTAAACACAACTTTTGAATGAATGGCTTTCTTTTAATTACAACCTATTGTCATTATAGGGTAGAATAGTTTTAGAAGAGAATACATTAGGGCAGCACAGTGGTTAGCACTGCTGCCTCACAGCACCAGGGATCCATGTTCAATTCCACCCTTGGGCAACTGTCTGTGTGGAGTTTGCACATCCTCCCTGTGTCTGTGTGGGTTTCCTCCCGCTGCTCCGGTTTCCTCCCACAGTCCAAAGATGTACGAGTTAGTTAGATCGGCCATGCTAAATTGTCCCTACTGTCCAGTGATCTGAAGGACAGGTGGATTAGCCATGGTAAATGCAGGGTTACGTGGGAAGTGTTGGGGGCTAGGTCTGTGTGGGATGCTTTTCGGAGGGTCGGTGCTAACTTGTTGGGCCAAATGGCCGCTTTCTACACTGCAGGGAACGCTACAATGGATGAATAAGAGTAGAATTGCCATCACTAAGCATGGAGAATTTGAGGACCTGTTGAGGGTAAGGCGGTATGAGGAATGAGAGCTTGAGATCCTTATTATAACAAAGTCTGAAAACATCAAGACAAGCCTTTTAAACAAATTGCCTCAGCACCTACCATGTCTACCTCCAAACTCTTTCTGGTGCAGTTGACTGGACTCCTGCTAAGCACTTGCCCTTCTCAAATGAAAATCTCACCTTGACTGGCTCGGTGAACGTGCCAAGCTGGGAAATTTCCTTACTGCCCAACTCAAAGATAAAAATCCAGCCTGTAGTAATTTTCTATGAATGGAATAATTTGAAAACTGAAAACATTTCTGGTCATGAAAATATAACACTGTTGCAATCATTCATCAGCTACCAGAACTGTTTATTGATGCTGAAATTAAAACTAAAATTTCTGTGGAAACGTCACGCAGCTGGAACACTCATGTACATGCAGACATCTTCTCTAATACAAACAGTAAGTCCTTAAATGTGCACGAGTTCCATTCCAATGAGAAAACTTTTTATTATGCTGATTTTTGAAGAAAGAATTTGTGTTTATCTGAAACTTTCATTATTTCCAAAGTTCCTGAATCACCTTCCTTCAATGCTATTTAATTAATAGTTTAGTCACTATTGGCAGTGCTTCAGTTTGGGGAAGAAGAAACATATGCACAGCTGAAGTGGTGAAAACAGAAAACAAGATTCTTTGGCTTCGGTCTGAAGGAAGATAGAGAGGCATGTAGAGAGAAACAGGAAGAGAGAACACAGCAGAGACAATGATGAAGTACCCTGCTGTAAGGGTAAGAAAGATGGATTTTGGGTTAGGAGCAAGATAGTGAACATCTTGTTTTTGAGACAAGAAAGAAAGGGACAAACTCTATCACCAGTATTGTAAAATATACTGTTCATTATTAGGTAGCATGGAATATTCAGAAGTTTTGATAATACCAGATCTCACAAACACATCGTTAGGTTAAGAGGCAATAGATTAATTATTCTCTCATATTTAAAAAAAGTGATATGACTTCACCTTATTTAGTGAAGAGCAATTAAGTAGATGATTAATCCATAAGACCTTAAGACATCATAGCAGTTAGGCCATTCAGCCCATTGAGTCTGTTCCACCATTAGATTATGGTTGATATGTTTCTCAAATCCATTATCTTGCCTTCTCCCTGAACACTTGATCTCGTTACCCATCAAAAGCTTATCTACCTCTGTCTTAAACACACTCAATGACTTGGCCTCCACAGCCCCTGAGACAATGCATTCCACAGATTCACTACCCTCTGGCTGAAGAAATTCCTCCCCATCTCAGTTCTTAAGGGTTGATCCTTCACTCTGAGGCTGTGCCCTCAGGCCCTAGTCTCTCTTATTAGTGGAAGCATCTTCTCCACATCCACTCACTCCAGACCTCTCACTATTCTCTTAAGTTTCATTCAGATTCTCCCCTCATCTTTCTCACCTCCATTTAGTACAGTCCCAGAGTCCTCAACAGCTCCTTATGTGATAAGCCCTTCATTCCCAGGATCATTCTTGTAAAATTTAATAAGTGATGATTAATATTTCAAATCCAGTAACCCCTAAAGGTGATTGTAAATCAATGACTAAAGCAGCTGGCCCACTGAATTTACAGGCAGAATTTAAAATGGCAAAGTGAGACATGCTCGTGTGCAAGTTTGAGGATTTAAAATCACAGAAAGTGGAGTCAAGATGGGAATCCAATATAAGTCCACCGCATCTAGGCTTATAGATAAGGAAGTAACCTCCCACAGTGCTGTCAAGTAAGTAATTAAAATAGGAGATAGCAAGAACTGCAGATGCTGGAGTCAGAGTTGATACAGTGTGGAGCTGGAGGAACACAGCAGGGTAGACAGCATCAGGAGAGCAGGAGAGTCGTCGTTTCGGGCTTCAGGACTGGGGAGAGGGAAGGGAGCTGGGAAATAAAAAGAGGAAAGAAGGGAGGGGCTGGGGGAAGGGAGGTGTGATGGCGATAGGTGTATGCAGGTAGGGGTAGTGGGGATTGGTCAGTGGGAAGGGTGGGGTGAAAACGTGGGGAAAGGAGATGAACATATTAAAATATTTAAATCTACAATTAACACAAGGCTTCTGACTTTATCAGCCAACCCTTGCATTTTCCTTGGTGAGTGGAATCTGCTCAGTCTACGTACAGTTGGAAATGCTTCTTCAGTAAAGCAAGCAGGCTGGGTATTCTTCAAAGAGGGAAACTGACTGGTTGCAAGCCTGCCTGGGCGAGAGCCAGGAGATCACAGCACTTCTTCTGAGAATGTGCTCTTACTTGCTTGACAGGTAATTATAAACATTTGCAAGTCATTTCACCTGAGCCGGATTTCACTCACTTTGAGCTGCACTTCCTTGATTCAGTCTTCATTGTGACATGAGAGCAGCTGATGCAGCTTCACATTGCACTTCCCATTTGTGCTGTTCACCTACAGGAGAAGTAACACCATCAGCAATAGCATCAGGAGCAACATCAGCAACGGCACTAGCTTGTTCCCAGGCACATGTCACTCCACAGAACTGAAGAGTGGATTTAAAAATCCAGTATAAAGGGGCCATCCCAATGTTGTACAGTGGTGTAAGGGTCTGAAAGAATTAATGCTGAGGCGAATATTAAGCATCATCCAATATATTGATGCCACATGTACTCAGGCGGGGAAGGTCTTGAAGCAATAAAATGTAATGCAGCGGTCTCCTTCAACTCACAACATCTACCATCCCAATGTAAGTTGGACATTTTGTTATAATATAAGAAGCCACAACTGGATTAAGACAAAAGATAACAAGGTGTGGAGCTGGATGAACACAGCAGGCCACTCAGCATCAGAGGAGCAGGAAAGCTGACATTTCGGGTCTGGACCCTTCTTCAGAAAGACCCTTCATTTCTGAAGAAGGGTCTAGACCCGAAACGTCAGCCTTCCTGTTCCTCTGATGCTGCTTGGCCTGCTGTGTTCATCCAGCTCTACGTCTTGTTATCTCAGATTCTCCAGCATCTGCAGTTCCTACTATCTCTGGATTAAGATAAGGGCCTCTTTACTTTAGTGCACCAGATGGTTTTCTTCTACCACACGAGAACAATTGTAGATCCCTACCAGGATAGAGGACGCTGGCAACAAATCAGCCAGGAAGAACTTATACCATAGTGAGCTGTGGTGAAGCTTTATCTTTCAACAACGCCCAATACAGGGTCTCCAGGTAGTGGATCAGCTCTCTCAATGTGTCAGAACCAGTCCCTCAGGAGACTCAGGCCCCCATGGTGCTTGTTGCTGACATCGACAGTCTCCTGAAGCAAGGCTTCCTTTCTAATGGACTAAGCAGCATACTTTCTTAGTGACCATCAAGGCAATGCTCACTGGATGAGTGAAAAAGCTGAAGTACAGCCCGCTTCATGCTTTTGATCCATTGCATCCCTCCTTGCTGCCTGTGGGTATGTTATTTTAAGATTTCACCCTTTGATTGCAATGTTTACTTTAAAGAGTCAAAAGGAAGGGAAAGAAATAAAGCCACCTGTAAACATTTGATATTTATAAATCATATCAATTACACCATTAATACTCCAGCTTAATGTGCTTTTTTATTATTGCAACACTACCCAAGTTGAATGATTTGAATCTGGTCATGCTTAGCTAGGTATGCACAGAGCTGTTAGCAACATTACCTGAATTTTAATACTTTCAAACACTAAATGATTGGGCAATTTTTATTTCTGCCCCTCTTAGCATGGGTTGAAATAAATCTGAGATTAATCTGAAATTTTCTTGTTGTCCATAAATGTTCTATGATAAATGATCCTCAGAGAAATAAACTTAGCCAGTCTCATTTCAAACTAAGCCTAAATCACCCAAATATCACACTGAATCGGCAGAGTAACTGGGAAAAGATGAGAAGCCAAACATTTACAGGTACCTTAACTACACATCCTCAAACTCTGCTTCCACTATTCCAGCCTCCAAGTTTCACCATCTTTCATTGCATCCACTTGGATAATACAACTCTTCATTCTAGTGCTTCCAGTAGGGCATCACTTTACCACAAAACCAAAGATTCCTCTCCATTTCTGAAGAAGGGTCGAGGCCCAAAACGTCAGCCTTCCTGCTCCTCTGATGCTGCTTGGCCTGCTGTGTTCATTCAGCTCCACACCTTGTTATCTCTCATTCCTCTCCCCTCCTGTGGTTGATGGGCCCTCCAAGATGTCCAATATAATTCAGGCACTTCTGCTCTCATCCTCTTCTCCTTTCTCCCAAAAGCATGATGGTGTTCACCCCATTCTCACGTTTTACTCCATTGGCCTCTGTAATCAACTGAACATCCTGCACCATTTCAGTCACATCTAGTATGATGCCACCATCAAAAAAATCACCTCCACCTTGTAAATGTCCAAAAGTACCGTTCCTGCTGCATTAGCCTGCTCCACTCCTCATTCATCCCCAACATCCTTTCGATTTCCTATGGTACCTTTTGCTGTTTTACTTTCTCCTTTCCCATTATCCAATAACTCAATATTCACTCGTCATGAAAAAGGAACTTATGCTTATTTCAACTTAATATATTATTTTTGCTGGTCATGATGTAGTATTTACTCCTTTGGGAAGATCAAATGCAAACTGGATGATTTATTGCAGAATGTTTTCATACAGTCTGTAATGAAAATGTGACCCCATCTGTCTAGTCTCCCATTATTCTAGTTCTCGACCTTCTTGGTCTTCCTGTTTCTGTATTTGGTCTGCCACAGCCTGAAACTTAATACAAGCTTGAGGAACAGCACCTCAATGTTCGACTGAGCAGTTAAAAGCCTTCTAGAACGTGGCATTTAGCAACTTCAGGTCATACCCCTGACCATTTTGTTTCATTTTTCCGTGTTGGTTTGTTTTATCTCTCTTATTTCTTATTCTTTGCTTTCTGACAGACGCTACAAAGCATCCTGACAGTCCAGCCACATCCTTTCCTTCTTGTCCTGTTACTAGTCCCGTTGGTCATGCACCATGAAACATTTAGTACTTAATCTCTCCTGCCCTCCACTCAGTGATAGACCTTCCTATTTTCATCCCAGTGTCCACTTCCACTTGCTCAAAACGTATTACATCTCTATCTTATCCCTAATTCTGATGAGGGACCTGAAATGTTAACTCTGTGTTTCTCTCTTACCACAGATCCTGTCAAACCTACCAAGTATTTCCAGCATTTTCTGTTTTTAATTCACGTACAAGGGCTGTTATAGATTGGGAGTTAAAGTGATGTGCAGCAGCAAGGAATGTGTGGTACATCCATTCAGTACTGCACTTAACCTAGGAACAATATAAGCTGTCACTAGCCAGTGACATCTCTCACTTTACTGAAAAATGTAACCTTCTGATATCTAAAGAACTAAAAATTGCAATTGAAAAAGTCTGCCAAATTTCTGGTTGGCCACTCAGTTGCTTGTGACTTAGAATAATTTTTCTTCTGACTTTGCAGCAGTTGGAAAACTGCAACATCTAAAATGATTTAGAGAAACACACATTTATTGCCCTAAATGAAAATTAATGACTCTCGTTTTAAATGAGTCAATTACTGACTAAATTACATTCAGCCTTCTACTTTGTGCTATGATTTTCTGAAGGGACTTCAAATACAAAAGAATACTTCAATTCTTCACTA
The DNA here is from genome assembly GCA_024137785.1 of Ginglymostoma cirratum. NCBI lineage: Eukaryota > Metazoa > Chordata > Chondrichthyes > Orectolobiformes > Ginglymostomatidae > Ginglymostoma > Ginglymostoma cirratum. The sequence goes on along the minus strand of JAHRHZ010000078.1, from coordinate 15,546,476 downwards.
AAACCTTCCCAGAATATACACTCATTATCTGCAAAAAATAATAGACTTGTTCTATTTATTACTCATAACCGATTTAGTGGATAGCCATTGAGACTCATTTTAACTCCTGGGTATAGTGTACTTTATTTGAACCCAAATTACTTCCCAATCAAGAGCATATAATGTAAATGTAAGTTATTTGGTTTGAGCAAATTGAGACACTAGTGTGATTTTATTCTGCCAGCCCAAGGGAGATGAATTGGATTTCCCATAGCCACAAGCTGTGGTGTGTTTTTTAAGTATCAGAGACTCTTTGTTTCTGCCATATTTCATGATCTGCAATGCAAATTGACACCAAAATGAGCAGTAGATCCGCTTTATGCAGAAATATTAGTACTGCTTAATACAGCACATTACTGTCAACGTTTACAGAGAAAATATAATCTTGCTGGTTCTGAGTTAAAATTTTACTGGTACAGTATGCTCTTCTGAAGTGATGCATAAAATAATTGTTGAATTGGAAGCAGTATCAACATTAGAAAGAATGTTTGGTATCCACATTATTAGCTATGGACACAATTTATATCCAGGTTGAAACTATTCAGTTAGTACAAAGGACAGTAATCGCAGAGACCTGAAGGAGCTAACATATATCATCAGCGTATTACATAGCGAATATCAGATAACTAAGCGTGGGCTGCAAGGCTGTATAATAAAAAAGAATTTGACTGACATCTTAAACCACAAGAACAAAGCTCCTCATGGCTGTCACCCAAATACGCAGGGCATTACAATCTTTGACATGTCACCAAGCACCTTCTGTCCAATATATATACAATAAACTCACTGATCTCTTGCTTCAGAAGGCCAGAAACTAGCACTCCAAAGTTAAATCCTTTCCTTCAGCCTGCATTTCCTTCATACATAACCCCTTGTGAAAGTGCCAATTAGCACATTTCTCCAATACAGTCTTCCATATGTTTCTCTGGTTGGAGTCTCACTGCTACTACCATTTTTAATCTACCTGCCTTGCCAGCACTCAAGGTAAACAATAGCAGCATTTTTCATTTTCTAACACATTTTTCATCTTGACAAGTACAAAAACACAACAAGAGTAATTTGTTTCTAGTCAATAAATAACAACTTCCACTAGCCACATCTCCATCTGCTTGTTATTTCTTAAACTGGCAGGACCAGGTTCCTCTGCGTGTTCCCTGGTGAGGAGATTTTCACCTTGTGTCAGAAACTGGCTGGATGTGTCTGACACTGTGAAATGTGTGATTGGGAATTGGACTGTATTGGGAGAAGAATTCTGGGTGCTGACATGATGCCACTGCCTGAAGGTCAGCGCCTCTTTTAAGGGAGGGAACAGTACGAGTTTTTGTCATAGAAGGGTGTGTTTCCTACCAATGCCACCACTAGCTGGAGCAGCTGCTGTGCATGCGTAACTGCAAAGTAATGGGGTGATCATTACCAAGAATAAAGATGGCACTGTCCATATTAATCCCACTTCAAGGCAGAGTTAAACTCCTGATAGTCAGCTCACTGAAATCAACAGACATTACCATATGCTGGAATTAATTTCAACATGTGTGGCTTTACCACAGCAAAAGTCCTTGATGCCTCACCTACCACCTCACTCATTGCCGCACTCACAGAATGAAATGGCAGGCCCTGCAGCTTGGCAGCAGTAGAAAGGATATCATAGGCTTGGGAACAGTGGGATTGTGAGTAGGATGGCCTGTGGGAGAGCTAAAACGCTCTGCAAGGTGGAGATTGGCTCTGTCAAGGCGGTTTGTTGAAACTTAGCTGGATTCACTGCATAAACACAGTGGCTACAAGTGCAGATCAGAAGCTAGGAATATTGTGGCGAGTAACTGACATCCTGACTCCCCAAAGCCTGTCCACCTCTGCAAGGCACAAGTAAGGAGCGTGATGGACTACTCCCCTCTTGCCTGGATGAATGCTGCTCTGACAACACTCAAGAAGCTTGACAGCATCCAGGACAAAGCAACCTGCTCGATTGGCATTGCATTCACAAGCATTCACTCCTTCCAGTACCGACACTCAGTAGCAGCAGTGTGTACTATCTACAAGATACGTTGCAAAAATTCACTAAAGATCCTCACATGCACTTTCCAAAACCATGACCACTTCCATCCAGAAGGACAAGGGCAGCAGATTTATGGAAACACCATCACTTTCAAGTTCTCCTCCAAGCTACTCACCATCCTGACTTGGAAATCTATCGCTGTTCCTTTGTGTCACTGAGTCAAATTCCTTGAATTCCCTCTCTAATGGCATTTGTGGACCAACCCACAGCAGATGAACTGCAGTAGTTCAAGAAGGCAGCTCACCACCACCTTCTCAAGTGAAACTAGGGATGAGCAATTAATGCTGGCCAGCCAGCGACATCCACATCCCGCAAATGAGTAAGAAACAAAATCACTGGCATCTGTGCATGCACAGGTTGTTGGCAGCTATCTTTGCTGGTCACTTTGGTTTTGACAACACAGACTCTAATAATGAAAAGGCACAAGGTTGAAATAGTCAGCAGTTTAGCCAGTAGCTGTGGAGGGAAAATCTGAGTTAATGGAGCAGAATTTTAATGTGGCAGGAACAGTTGGGATAGAGTTGGTATGGTGACAGAGTAATGGGGTTATAACTGCAAATGATTCAAATCTATTTGGAAATTGCCTTCAGGTTTTACTCAGGGGGGATATAGGACAGGGGCATCAAACATACTCCCGGGTAGTGTTATGCCACTGGAAACCTCAGATTTAGTTGATATAAGACCCAGGAAATACACAAGCTGCCATGATGCATGAGCAGCCTCAGGAGAAAACAGAGATAACAAGGTGTAGAGCTGGATGAACACAGCAGGCCAAGCAGCATCAGAGGAGCAGGAAAGCTGATGTTTCGGGTCTGGACTCTTGGAGAAGGGTCACATACAAACCCCAAATCTAATTCCATTTTAAACTGAATTTTCCTTTCAGGATCAGGATCAGCTCTCCATTTGTGATGAGGCATCCATCTCCCTTTCCTGGATCAGAAATTGGACATCCCCATGTAGAGATCTCTGTGCACTTCCTACTCAGTCATTGGGTCAGTGATCAGGCCTACCTGGTCCTTTGGCCATCTTTGAAAGGGTCACCAGCCAACTGCAAACCAATCTTAGAATGATTATATCAGACAAGGAGGCAATGTGCCTGCTCAAGCTCATGCCAGCTCTCTGAAGAAGTAACTCACCTAGCCCCATTGCCCCACACTTTCTCAGTAGCTCTTCAATTTTGTTTTTATCTTCAGGTGATAAATCCATTCCCCTCTGAAAGCTATAATTGAATCTTCATCCATCACATCTCAGGCAAAGTACTCCCAATAATTATTACTTGGTGTGTAAACATAATGCTTCATGCCATCTTTGTGTTTTTTGCTGCTCACTTTACATCAGTACTCTGTTTCTCAGTCCCTCCGTTAATGGCAACACTGTCTCCCAATCTACTCTATCTAGACTCTTCAGCATTTTGAGTAACTCTATCAAATCACCCCTCAGGCTTCTTGTATCTGTGGAGGAAATCGAGCTTTGCCAAACTATTCACACATCTGACATACCTCATCCCTGGAATAATCTTCTTAATCTTTTTTAACCCCTCTTTGTTTCATATCCTTACACAAGTCTGCTGCCCAGAACAATTACAAAATGAAACATTTTTGCCTCAGAGTAATCTACAATATGCAAAATGGACATGTTACCCTTTTTAAAAAAAAAATTTGCAGGCAGAATGAAATTTTTGGATTGCAATTTCCCAGGAAGGGATCAGGAATAAAATAAAACAGACAGCTATTGGAACAAACTTATTGCAGCTTCCAGCCATTCAATAGTTGTTTTTCTTCCAATACACCTTTCCCTTGATTGCATTTTAGTACACTAACTTAGCTGATCATTTTCATTTTGCTATTTCCCATTCTTCTTCTATGAAAAATAAAATTACTGAAGGGCATTGCTTTGAAAGAACTCAGTCATAACTAGGTCTCGGACTGCAACAATTACATCTCTAGATAGTGTTTCTCCTACACACTCTTGTCTGCTGGTTGCCCTTTCATGGATTATATATGCTCATGGCTCTGCAGGGTGTTGGGTGTCTACACTTACCCTTTTGGAAGCTGCACTATCTTACCTAGGCTGCAATTGTTCCATTTTTTTAATGTTAATTTTAATGCTTCAATATTTTTTGACTGAAACATCAGATCCTAGGAAATCTTGACAGGGTGGATGTGGAAATGATATTTCATCATATGGCACAATCTAGAGCTAGACTTCATTGTTTAACCATAATGAGTCACCCATTTATGACAGAGATAAGGAGAACAAAAAGTTCTGAGGCAGCGTCACCGGACCCAAACGTTAACAGTGTTTTCTCCTTCACAGATGCTACCAGACCTGCTGAGCTTTTCCAGCAACTTTGTTTTTGTTCCTGATTTACAGCATCCTCAGTTCTTTTGGTTTTTAGAGATAAGGAGAACTTTTTCTCACAGGTAGTGGTTAGTCTTTGGAACTTTCTTCCTTGCTAAAAAGCAAGGGCAGTGTCTTTAAACATTTTTAAGGAAGAAGTAGATAGATTCTAAATAAGCAAGGGTGAAGGTTAACAGGAATAGTTGGATATTCAGATCAGCCGTAATCTTATTGAATGGCAGAACAGGCTTCAGGGGCTGAGTGGCCTGATTCTAATTTGTACATTTATATGTTCATGTATCCTTAGTTTATCCTTACAGTAAGTCTCACTCTCAGTAGTACAGTTCAGATCTGTTTATTCATTTGACAAGTAAATTATTTTTAAATGTAAAATATTACTGAATGCAGTGCCCAGTTTCAACACATGCAGCAATGGATTTCCAGCATATCGACTCATATCAATGTTATTGGGCTTTGATTTCACAATAGAGTTTGTTATTAGACATTTTAAACTCAGTACTATCAGATTAGTAGACATCACAAATTGTACTATGGAGTCAGCTTATAAGTTTTTAAAAAAATATTTCTAATTCAGTTAATGCGATAACTGTGCAACAGATAAGACCACAGTTTTAAAAGTACAGCGTCATCTTGTTTCAACACTGTGTCTCATTAACATTTCACATATTGCAGCAAACAGCAGGTAACCAAGATATATTATAAAAGCTGAAACCCAATCTGAGAGCTCAAATTACTTTGTAAGCTGTTTAAGCTTTAGTTTTGGGGTTTACAATATCACCTGAATCCCTTTGATGCTGTTACAATGAAACACTATCAGACAGTTTTGCTACTCTATATATTTCACAACAATGGCTTCATTTGTGCAAAGGTTACAAAGGAGACAAAAATACAGAAAAGTACTTTCTACTCTTTTTGAAGGTTCTTATGGCAACTCTTATTTAGCTGATTTACCTCATAGTAGCCACTGTGGCATTTTTTAAAGTTGCAATAAATACCACTTCAATTAAAAATGCTGTAATTCTTTTCTTCCTAATTTCACACAATGCACATTGTCGGTGAAGGTACCTGCTATTAGAAAGGGTGATCACTGCATTTCTACAAATTGAATGTAAATAGGGAGAACAAAACAAAGATATAGTACACACAGTGCCCCACCTTTTCAGATAAATGATTAAGGCATAAATGAGAGCACTGTGTGTTGTTGTGTTAAGGCAAATGTTTCATTATACAACTTATGAGTGCTGCAATCGTATCTTGTAAGTGTGTGGGTTCTTGAGGGGTTTACAAGTCTAGTGGGTGGGAGGGTAGCTACCTTCTGTTCTCATCAGAAAAATATGGTAGAGTAAGCAAGATGTAGTGTAGAGTTTTCCCATTTTGTTGGCAAGGTGTCATTGTCGGGGAGATTCATAGCAGGTGGTTCACCATAGCCCATGTCATTGCTTCTCACACAATTATTCACTCTTCAGCTCATTAATTATTTAATCACCCTGCATGGCGACCATTGTGAAAGGAATGAAGGAACTGTTCACTGCTGCTGGGGATTTTGCAATGTTCGTGCTGCTGGTGCCATCTTTCAACCAACATCTCTGCAGCAGTTCAGACACTGCAAGCCAGAAACTGCCCCTTATACTGTGGTCCTGCCATGTCCGGACTCAGCAAATGGTGCAGAAAAGGAAGCTCACAGCTCGTTCCTTTAGCAGGGGCTTATTGGAGGGCTTGGCAGATGGGGTGGTTGAGTGGAGGGCTGTGCTTTTTCCTCTAGACCTCCAAAGCAAACGAGACCATGCCACAAGATGCAGCCAACCTGGATGGAGATGGGGACCTGTGACACGATGGTATTGTGGGTGAAAGGAAGTGTCTAGCAATCCTGAATAAAGTGCTGCCATTTTTTCACTTCTATTTCACACTCAAAGGTCCACCATGACTCATGCCCGCATAAACCTTTACAGAGAAACATAGAAACAAAGAAGATAAGAGCAGGAGGAGGCCAGTCAGCCCTTTGAGCCTGCTCTGCCATTCTTCATGATCATGGCTGATTGTCCAACTCAGTAACCTAATCCTGCTTTCTCCTCGTAACCATTGATCCCATTCACCCCAAGTGCTATTCCTGGTCACCTCTTGAATACATTCAATGTTTTGGTATCAAATACTTCCTGAGCTAATGAATTCCACAGGCTTACCACTCTTTTGGATGAAGAAATATCTCCTCATCTCTGTCCTAAACCATCTACCCTCTATCCTCATACTGTGACCCCTGATGCTGGACATACCCACCATCGGGAACATCCTCCCTGCATCTACCCTGTCCAGTCCTGTTAGAATTTTATAAGTCTCTCGGAGATCCTCCTCCATTCATGTGAACTCCAGTGAAACAATCTCAATCTAGTCAATCTCGCTTCATACATCAGACCCGCCATCCCCAGAATCAGCCTGGTAAACCTTCATTGCACTCCCTTGAGAGCAAGAGCATCCTTCCTCAGAAAAGGAAACCAAAACTACACACAATATATGGTCTCTCCAAGACCCCATACGATTGCAACAACACATCCCTGCTCCTGTATTTGAAACATCTTGCAATGAAGGCCAACATACCATTTGCCTTCTTTACTGCCTGCTACACCTGCCTGCTTATCTTCAGTGACTGGTGCACAAGGACGTCCAGGTCCGGCTGCACACTTTCCTCTCCCAATTTACTGCCATTCAGGTAATATTCTGCCTTCTTATTTTTGCTTCCGAAGTGAATAACCTCACATTTATCCAAATTATACTGCATCTGTAATTGATTTGCCCACTCTCCCAACCTGTAGAGATCATGTTGAAGGATTCTGAATCCTTGTCACAGTTCACCCCCCTGGCCAACTTGGTATCATCTGCAAACTTGGAGATATTACATTTTATTCCCTCATCCAAATCATTAATATATACTTTGAAAAGCTGGGGTCCCAGCATCAATCCCTCTGGCACCCCACAAGTTACTGCCTGCCAATTTGCAAAGGACCCATTAATTCCTACTCTTTGTTTTCTCTCTGACACCCCATTTCCTATCCATCTCAATACACTCTCTCCATCCCATGCATCCCCACTAAAGGCTCCCCCATTCACTTCCATCATCCTTAATCCTTCCCTTTGTCTCATTGCAAGAGAAGATCTCAAAGCCAGCATGATAAGAGAGCCAAGACCAGCAGTGGCAGAGCACACATTAGGCTTCTCACCCTGTAGGAGGAGAAAATGGTGGATTTGACCAGGGAAGAGACCTCATATGGGGATGTTGAGACCTTCATGAGCAATGAACCAAGTGAGACTCAATGTGCTGTGCTGTCCCATTCTCCCATTAACTTTTCTGATAACCCATTCTTTTCCTGAATAAGCTTTTATCCTCATTTCATAACTAATTCCCTCTCTTCTCTTAAGCAGAGACCCCGACAAATTCAAATGAGAAGAAGGGCAGGGCCATCCACATTCAGCTCAACACTTATCTCTGATGAGAAAGCGACTGAACCCTCAGAGGACACAGCTTCAAGGCTTCCACTTCCTGCACCATCCTCGAGCTCTGAGACTTCACCTCAACGGATTCTCTTTCTAGATTAGACTCAGGTGCACAATCTGGTGAACAATTTGCTGCCACTTAGCAGCGGATTGAGGTAGAAGGAAGTCCAGGCACCCAGCAGAAATCTGGTGCTTGTTCAAGCTCAGACAGGAGATAATCCCATGCTTTTGGCCATTAAGGCTTTGACCAAACACAGTCATAGAATCCCTACAATGTGGAAACATACCCTTCAGCCCAACAAGTCCACACCAACTCTCAGAGCACCCATCTAAACCCATCCTCCTATAACCCACCTAATCTACACATCCCTGAACACTGTGCAGAGAAGATCGGTAACTGCAGACAAATTTGATAGAGATAGGTGGTAAACTGGATCGAAGGATGGAGAGTGCCCAACATTTTCTGGTTCCATGCTGTCTCTGGCATGCGTGCAACTGGTGAGACCCAGGTCCAGCACACTTAGTGCCTGTGGAAATACACACAGACTTGTTCTCCGTCACTTAGCCATTGGTGCTTAGCATCAATGGCAAAGTAAAAGAGGGATGGGGGGCCTCAAGCTTACTCCAGCTGCACATTCTTCTCACAGAGACTGACTGATGTCAGCAGATATCTTGACAGAGGAGGAGCCATACTAAGGACCCCCAGAAGCTTCCTCTCAGGAGCCTCCAGAGATACCCAAGCTTCCCATGCTGATCATGCCGAAATGTATAGAAGTCCAAGCTGAGGTGGGTGGGGCTCTATTTGAACAGAACAGGCCCTATAGACCCAAAAACCCATGGGGATGACCAACCAAGTCTTCCGAATCAATGATGGAGTAGGCTCCCTGTACCCAAACTGTGACTGCACTTTATCTAACTGGGAGAGAAAGGAAGGATAACCTCACTGAGGAGTGTGTCTATGTATGTGTCTTAAAGTTTTTTTTAGACTTAATTTCAATCCTGTTCTCCATTAATTAGCTCCAAACACTCAGTGACCTGGGTCTGTGCAGTGAGCGAGATTAATGTGCAGTGAGGCTGCAAGAGAGTTAATGTAATGCTGCATTCTGCAAGGACAAGTACAATCATCTTCTCTCAGCTACCTTAATCTTACTCTAAATCAGAAATTGCACCACGTCTCACCAAAGCTCATGGTCTCCCACTCTATCAAATACAGCATCTTCTCTCAATGGCTCACACCTACGCCATCTTCTCAAAATACTAATTCTTCCTGTCGTCTTCGTTTCCAATCCACTCTTTTCGGATACCTTAATATCTTCCCTGCACTTGCACACAACTGATAGCTGGTACTTTCAGCTCACTCAAACCTTCCTTCTGTCCTATTGCAGGAGAAAGTGGCCCACAACATGGCTGAGAGAGCCATGACAGGTGGGGGAGGTGGCCAAATTGATCTTCTTACCTTCTACAAGGTGAAAATCCAGGTGCTCCCAGGAGATGTTTCAGGAGGACCCCTTGGTGTCGGCTGTTAATAACGTTGTGAAAATTTGCTGGTTTGTCAGACATTCAGTCAGCTGCATTGAAGATTGGAGAAGTATCTCACTGGCTCTATTGTGTCTAGCTGTTTTCATGGCTGTCACAAAAAGCCAGCTCCAGCAGAATGTACAATGGCTGCCAGAGATTAACACAGATCTGCATTCCACTGCATTAGCCATTACTGGTTAACATCAATGGGAAAGAGGGTCCTTGACCTCCCTCCAAGTATTCCCTTCCTCACAAAGAGAAAGGGTGGAGTCAGTGAGCCAGTGGGAGCAGAAACCACTTACAGACCCTACACACAATGAAGTCGTCTCTCAGGACCAGTCAGAGGTACTTGGCTCCACCACCATCACCCGGCCTGCAACCCTAATACAGTGGATGTTGAAGCTGAGGAGGATGAGGCTCTATATGGGCTGGTCAGCTGGGCCCTCTATCTCCAAATGCCCCAGGGTCATCTGCACACACTGCAAGGTCAACCAGGTCCACCACCCCAACTGCAGACTTCGAGACTGCACCTTATCATAATGGGAGGGCAAAAAAAGTAAAATATTCTGAGGGCACATTGGTCACATTTCATTCTAATAACAATATCACATATCTATATACAACTATATTCCTACTTTAAATCATCATATGTCTAATTGATTACTATTGTAACTGCAGTTACAAGAATGAATCTACAGATGCTCCCTTCCATTCGCACCATTGCTGGAGGAACTCAGCAGGTAGGCAGCATTTGTGGAAAGAAAGCTGGAAGCATCTAAAGGGTCACTGAAGCAGTCTAGAAGCACCTAAAGGGTCACGGAACTCGAAACCTTGACTCTGCTTTCTCTCCACAACAAGCCTGACTTGCTGAGTTTCTCCAGCAATTTCTGTTTTTCTTTTGTTTCAGACCTTCAACATCCACAGTTCTTCATTTTATTTTCTAGCATGTTAGACCCCTATTTGAAGTAGTACTGTTCTTCCTTCACACATAACCTGCTGTCTTTGTTGGTTTGGCTCAGATGTTGTGAAGCATCCAGGCAATTGTTAGTGTTAACTTTTATTAACCAACAGGAAAAGCAAAGAAAGAACAAACAAAATTCTATTCTATGGGAAGTGAAGGAAGAGATCGCAGGGCCTTTGGCGACGTTCTTTTCATCCTCACTGTCCACGGGTATAGTGCCAGAAGATTGGAGAGAGGCAAACGTCATTCCCTTGTTCAAAAAAGGGAATAGGGATAAAGCCGGAAATTACAGCCAGTTAGTCTTACATCAGTGGTGGGCAAATTATTGGAAAGGGCTCTGAGAGATAGGATTTATGATCACTTGGATAGGCACAGTTTGATTCGTGATAGTCAGCATGGATTTGTGAGGGGTAGATCATGCCTCACAAACCTTATTGAATTCTTTGAAGAGGTGACCAAACACGTGGATGAAGGTAAAGCAGTGGATGTGGCATACATGGATTTAAGTAAGGCGTTTGATTAGGTTCCCCATGGTAGGCTCATGCAGAAAGTAAGGAGGCATGGGATAGGGGGAAATGTGGCAGATTGGATTCAGAATTAGCTGACCCTTAGAAGACAAAGGGTGGTAGTAGACGGAAAATATTCAACATGGTGCTCAGTAACGAGTGGTGTACCACAAGGATCTGTTCTGGGTCCTCTTCTATTTGTGATTGTTGTAAATGATTTGGATGAAGGAGTGGAATGGTGGATTAGTAAGTTTACGGACGATACAAAGCTGGGTCGAGTTGTGGATAGTGCGGAGGGCTGTTCTAGGTTACAAAGGGACATTGATTGGATGTAGAGCTGGGCTGAGAAGTGGCAGATGAAGTTTAACCCTGAAAAGTGTGAGGTGATTCATTTTGGAAGGACAAACTTAAAAGCAGAATGCAGGTTTAACGGAAAGATTCTTGGCAGTGTGGAGGAGCAGAGGGGTCTTGGGGTTCATGTCCACAGTTCCCTGAAAGCTGCCACCCAGGTGGATAGAGTTGTTAAGAAGGCGTATGGTGTGTTAGCTTTCATTAATAGAGGGATTGAGTTCAAGGGCCGTGAAGTTATGCTCCAGCTATACAAAAGCCTGGTTCGGCCACATCTGGATTATTGTGTCCAGTTCTGGTCGCCTCATTACAGGAAAGGTGTGGAAGGCATTGGAAAAGGTGCAGAGGAGATTTACCAGGATGTTGCCTGGAATGTAGGCAAGGTCTTATGAGGAAAGGTTGAGAGAGCTAGGGCTTTTCTCTTTAGAACGACGAAGGATGAGAGGTGACTTGATAGGGATGTACAAAATGATCAGAGGTATAGATAGAGTAGACAGCCAGAGACTTTTTCCTAGGGTGGAGGTAGCTATTACGAGGGGGCATAGTTTTAAAGTGAGTGGAGGTAGATATCAGGGAGATGTCAGGGGTAGGTTCTTTACTCAGAGAGTGATCAGGGCGTGGAATGCATTGCCGGAGAGGGTAGTGGAGTTGGCCTTGTTAGGGGCATCTATGCGTCTATTAGACACGCATATGGATGATAGTATAAGATGGGATGGAGGTTAGATCACCTCCTCCATAGGATAAAAGTTCAGCACAACATCGAAGGGCCTATACTGTGCTATACTGTTCTATGTTCTACGGTCTATGTTCTTAAAAGAAGTTTGATTTGCTTTTGGGACTACACAGGGTCTGATTGACATTGCAGCAACCACAGATTTACATTCAATGAATGATGTCTTCACCCAACTAAACCTATTGAAAGCAGATGGCAAATAACTCCTGTCTGGCTTGTTCCACCCAATGCTGCAGCACTCTATAACGGTGAAGGTGATGTTCCTCCTGCTCAATGTCTTCATCTTCTTCCTTGAACTCAACTACTGCTCTCCCAGCTCTTCAACATCTGTCACACCCTCTCTTTGTCTGTTTTAGTTCAGCAGAGTACAGCATGTGAGGATTATGTGACACAGTCTGTCTGGAATATACTGCAAGGCTCCCCAGATGGATCCAAGCAACGGAGCCTTATTTCAATGATGCCTACAGTCTGTTTCATGATTGTTCTGATCAAAGAATAGACTGCATTTAACAAAAGAAAACAAAGAACTGCGGAAGCTGGAAATCAGAAACAGAAACAGAAATTGCTGGGAAAACTCAGCAGGTCCGAATGCATCTGTGGAGCGAAAGCAGAAGTAATGTTTCAGATCCAATGACTCTTCTTCAGAACTGATTATGGTTCAGAAAAAATTGGTATATATGCGGAAGATGAAGGGGGAGGGTGGGTTGCGGTGGGGGAGAGTAATTGATGGGTGGAGATAAAGCCCAGAAAGAGAAAGAAACAGTTGGACAGGCAAAGGAATGGGTAATGTTCCTTTTGTTTATTCCTCTCCCCAGTTCTCTGTTTTCTCTCCACATATGCTGCCTGATCTGTTGAGTTTTCCCAACATCTTCTGTTTTCATTTCTACATTCAGCCATGTTCAGCCTCAGTCAGGGATTTTTATAATGGAGTCATCAGCTATGGTTGGAAAGGCTAGGCCTTGTCATAGAATTCCTACAGTGCAGAAAGAAGCCATTCAGCCCATCAAGCCTGCATCAATCCTCCAAAAAGCATCCCACCCAGATCCAACCCCCCACACTATCCCTCTAGGCTGCACATACTTGGGCACTGCAGGACAATTTAGCTTGGCCAATTCACCTAGCCTGCACATCTTTGGACTGGAAGGAAACCTACACAGACATTGGGAGAATGTGCAAACTTTGTACAGTCACCCAAGGCTGGAATCAAACCTGAGCCACTGGCATTGTGAGGCATCAGTGCTAACCACTAAGCCACCAAGCCACCCTTGTCTCCCATTAATCATCTTTGTAAGACTTCTGGCCCTTGGAATGAAAAAAGAACATGACAGCCATCCAGAATATAGACATTTTGACAGATCCCAGTGTACCTGGTACAGATGTCTAAGATGTTGTTTGCCAATAATATTTCCCATTCAGCACTCAGACTTGGAAGTATATCGTTGTTCCTTCAATGTCCCTGGGAAAAAGCACTGGAACACCCTCCCTAACAGCATTGTGGATTACCTACACCAAAACAACTACAGTGGTTCAAGCAGGCAACTCATTACCATCTTCTCAAGGGTAATTAGAGTCCAACCAGTGAAGCCCACACCGCCTGAATGAATACAGAAACGTTCTAATGTATCTTCCTTTCCTTCTCTCTCAATCAATTGTACTGTTTAGAAATAGAAAGTATTGGAAATAATGAGAAGGTCTGTCAGTATCTGTGGATAGAGAAAGAGAGTTAGGATTTCAAGTCAATGATGTCATATCAGAACTCGAAAAGGTTTTATTTTCCACCTCTATAATGTCCATTTAATGTGTTTCTATTCTCAAACTTTTGCTCCCTACCAGAACCACAGTTCTGTTCCTCTGGTTTTTAAGTGGAATTCTTCTCAGGTTAAGCATTCAAAGGGTAATTCTTTGCCATTTCAGCCATCTCCAGCATAATGCTGTAGCACAATACCTATTGTGTTAATTGTTAGTAAATAGCATTAGTGATGTCAAAACCCATGGAACTCCTATGGGAAGAAATTTCTAATGGAGTCCCCAGAACCATGTCTCCTTAAACTGCATAAATAATGAATAACTGTTCATCAATTTGCTCTAGTATTGTTTCCAGTCCTCATCTGTTGAAAGCATTCTGAACCTAATCATGATATTTATACATGGTGGTAGTGATATACTCAATGCTGTTAAGTCTGAGAAAGTGAAAATCCATTGGTCTGGCAGAGTACATTTGTAAAATCCCCTGCAGCAATAATTGGAACAACTATTCACTACTGGAGTCCCACAACTGCTGAAGCCATAAGTCAATAGAGTGATTGAAAAAGACATAGCAATTCCTGAGGACATGCGCCATATGGAGGGTCTCAACCAAGCTCTCCACTGGATCAATTGGCATTGCTACTTCAGTCAATACCTGATTACTTCCGGACTTCCTCAGGAGTCCGACAAGTATCAGGTTAACATATTGCTGTTTGCAATTAGCAGCAGGGCTGACACAAATTTGTGAGAGGCAGTGGATCAAAGAAGAAATGGTCAAATATTGAGAAGTGAATAAGCCCTTGGGTTTGTATGTTAGCTTGTGGCCCGCCCTTCAATAGCCTGGGCCAACGTCAATCAGTGCAGATAGAAATCAGGGGAGATCATCGATTGCTTTCTAAACCACAGATTACTGACAATTGCTAATATGGAACATTGAGAGATGAGATCATAAGAGATTTTATTAGAATGGAGGGGTGCTAGAGGAATTCTTAAAGTCTTTTGAGAATCTTACAACAGCCAAGTCAGTGCAGTTTCACCTGATAAGCTGAATGTTGCAAACAAAATATTATTTTTATTCCATGGGGCCAGAGAGATTCCTGGGGTCAGGCCATTGAATCTGACTTGACTTATCATTATGAGAACCGCTAATGCACCAGTAAGAAAACAAGTCAACAGAACTGGTGGAAAGAGGATGCAATCACTACCATTGCTTTGTGTCCAGGATTTGACAGAAAATACCTTGTCAGCTCCAAGCCTGCGCAGTAGATAGTACTGACAATAATGCTTGCCAAGACAGAGGCAAAATCAGATTTAAAATTTTTAAAGGAAATTTTAAACCACATCACTCTGATGTGCAGCAGCCGTAGAAGTAAATGAGACTAAAGAACAAGATCTATCCATGTTAGGGAAAGTGGTACAACCACAAGAGAGTTTCAGATATTCAGATGCCATAAATAATAACAATAATACAAATTGTTAACTGGACATGCATACAGGAGAGCCCATTGTTTCTGAGACCACACAATGGGTGAAGCCTGAATTTTTATGACTGTCTTTATTCAACTTTATGGCCCAAGGGGTATTCTGCTAAGAGTTTGAGGGCTGCTGTGTGCTGCCTTTCAATATAAAAGAAGAGATTACCCAATACCCTCTATGCCATTTCAAATCAGCCCCATTCTTTATTAAGCAGAGGTGCTTGTGTGGCTTTAAAGCTTTATTCACCAACTGCAGAAATTAAAACTGTTGCCAACCACTGTGAATCAGTCTTCATTGAAGAAATCCCGTCCCTAGGATCACAGGAGGATATCAGAGATTTTTCATTTCTCTTCAAAGAAAAGGTTGATGGAAGAGAAGAATGGTGCACTTAGGACGAAGGTGACCAGCTCAAGGATAACATGCTCTTAATTTGCTCTTTTAGGAAAGAGTGGAAGAGAGTGGTACTCCCTACCATTGTAAATGTAGTCACTAACATTCAAGGTAAGCACATGAGAGAGAAGGAAATGGAAGCTTATGTCGATATTGTTCGATGAAGAAGAATGGGAGAAGCCTTGCGCAGTGCATGAATATCGGCATATCTTACTTAGTCAATACTATTTGGAGCACACAGGAAGACACCTATAATACAATGTAAACTTGTACAAACATTCCTGTCATCAGGATGACCACGTGCACTCTTGCTGAAGGCAGTGCCTTGCATCATTAAATAAAAACACACAAATTAGGAGCAGGAGAAGGGCATTCAGCTCCGCAAACCCACCCTGTCATTCTATAAAATCATAGCTGATCTGCCCAGGTCTCTACACTTCTTTCTTTTTCACCCCTCCTGGAGATAAACTTTCCTCTTGTTGAACTCCTCTTCTAATTACTCATGGTTACAGCTCCCTGTTAACTACGTTCACTGTTTTTGTTTGTTCCATGTTCAATTTCATGTTTGTTTTCTGTCTCTCCAGATACCCCATTGTCACTTCTTACAAAAAGACACTCCTCTCATACACTGTTTCAAACAGTGTTCGGGGGATCTTGAAACTAAAGCAATAAATATCAGAGTTTGTTGATTTAATCATAATCTATGAAAATTAAACAGGGTGAACTAGAAGCACCAGCATTCATTTAATGACAACTTACAATGAAAATGATTTCACAATATCAACGCCTGAAAGTGTCAAACTCATGATGACAAAGTGGGACTACCAAGGTATGAAGGAGTTAATTCCCTGAAGAGCTGATTGTCTCTACTGATTATAAAGGCTCATCCATCAGATGCAGAGAAAATGGTAATTTGAGTACAAGATTCGTAACAGCAGTTTGTAATATAATTCTGTTCCATTATGATCCACAAGTAAACCGTAGCAACTTCATTCAATCTCTGCAAAGCCCTAGGTGCCTTTCAGCATCATTTGCATAATTTGTAATTTGTGAAAAAAGACTATTTGAAATGTTGTGTAATAAACAGCCTACTGCTATGTTACATTTGATATCAAATTAACAGAGTTACTCTCTGAGGAATGCCTTACAATAAGAATAACAAATGTTTGAATCAGATGATGCAATCAGTAATATACTTACAGACACTTATTTGCGTGAATTGTGCATTATTTCAATGGGGTGGAATACACAGTAGATGAATAAATTAGATTTTAATGGAATCAAATGATCCTAAATTGCATTAGTGTTTTAATTGCTGAGCGAATTACTCTACCACACAAAGGATTTCAAGAATTTTGCTGCTAGCCTGTGATGAAATGCTACTTTTATTTTTATTAACATATATATTGAATATAATCTGATTTAAACAGCATTTCATTCAAATCCAGTGAATGTATCAGTAATTGTGGAGATTTCGAAAGAAACTTCACTTATAGTGATTATTTGACCAACTAATGTCTTATACGATGAACGTATATTAAATATTTCCAAATAACTCAATGTAATGTATATTAAATCACATCTCCATTATTTCAGACTGTGATATAGAATGATTTCAGCACAGTTAAGCCAGGCTAGTTAAACTAAGCTTTTCTCAGCTAGGGTTAGTGATGGTTTGCAAATTGTCTTTCTAAACCCATCTGTTTTGATGCACCACTTCCTTTCCTCAAAAATCTCCTCAAAATCTACCATTCTTTAAAATTGCTCTTTGTTATTTCTTCTAACTTCTCTTCCTCATCATTGGGTTTCCACCACACATATGCTCACAGACACATGTATGGACATTGTAGAATGTTCTATTGATTGAAAACTGCATATTTCTACTATTATTTTTATAATCTGTCTGGTATAGAACAAAATATTGCTGCACATCAGCAGCAACCTACTTTTGTATTCTTGCATGGGATTTGGGCATCACTGGCAAGGCCAACACTTGTTGCCCATCCTTAATTGCCCTTGGGCTGGATGGCTTGTTGGTTCATTTAGAAGGCAGTGAGGGCCAACCACGTTGCTGTGAATCTGGAGTCACATGTAGACCAGACCAGATAAGGGTGACAGATCTCGTGCTCTAAGGACCATTAGTGAAACAGATGGGGTTTTAATAACAATTGACAGGAGCTATGTGGTCACTGTTAGTTTTTAATTCCAGGTTTTTGTTTAATGCAAACTTCACCATCTACCATGGTAGGATTCAAACCCATGCCCCCAGAACATTAATCCAGTGATATTACCAAAATGCCACATCATTCTCTAAGAACGCTGACCTTTTGGTAAAGAAAATGTGAATAAAACACTAAACTGAAAGGTACAAATCATGAGGTGAAGTAGCTGTCAGTAAGAAACTGTATAATGTCAACATTCAATATCGCTAACATGCAATTGAAGCTTGCTGTTGTAATATTAACCTTCTGTATGCAGCTTGAATGAGAGTGAACTCTTTGAAGGGAAGATGGAGAAGAGAAGGAAGCGTTGAACAGCAACCATTTAATGTTGTAATGCATACTGAGGGCTTTCTAGCTCTTTGAAGAAACAGTGAAACTTGTTAAGGTCATTATCCTTCTTTGGGCATAAGTTTAAACGGCAGCAGACAAATTCAAAGGGCCATCCAGCTGCTACGTGGTGTTGTACCAAAAAAAGGAAAAGTACCATGTGCAAAAGTCCATTCAAGAATCTTACACAGAATCATAACAGCACAGAAGGCCATTCAACCCACGGCTTCTGTGCTAACTCTTGGAAGGAGCAATTCAGTATTGCCGCTCCCCCTCCATTTCCCACATTCCTGGACATTCCTCATTTTCAGATTTTCAGTTTAATTTAAAACGTGCAAAACTTTAAGGTGCAGAAGGAGGCCCATCATGTCTAGGAAGCTGAAAAAATGAGTCGCCCAGCCTAATCCCATTTTCCAGCACCTGCTCAGTATCCTGGAGGTTGGAGCACTTCAGGTACATAGCCTGATATATTTTAGAAGAAACCAGAGTTCCCTGCCTCTACCATACTTTCAGGCAGAATTCCAGAGCCTGAAGCATTTTTCTCATATAAGAGATAAGAGGTACTGCAGATGCTGGAGAATCCGAGATAACAAGGTTTGGAGCTGGATGAACACAGCAGGCCAAGCAGCATCATAGGAGCAGGAAAGCTTGACGTTTCGGGCCTAGACCCTTCATCAGAAATTGGGGAGGGGAAGAGGGTTCTGAAATAAATAGGGAGACAGGGGGAGGCAGATAGAAGATGGATAGAGGAGAAGATAGGTGGAGAGGAGGCAGACAAGTCAAAGAGGCGGGGATGGAGCCAGTAAAGGTGAGTGTAGGTGGGGGGGGTACGGAGGAGATAGGTCAATCCAGGGAGGACAGACAGGTCAAGGGGGCGGGATGAGGTTAGTAGATAGGAGATGGAGGTGGGGCTTGTTTCAAATCTTTTGAGCAATCATTCTAAATTGATGCCTCCAAGTCACTAATTCCTCTGCTAAGGGAAATAGATCTATCCCATTCATTTTATGCAGCACCCTCACAACCTCGTTCATTTTAATCAAATCTCTGTCTGCTTCCTCTAATAAAGGAAAACAGCCACATCATTTCCATAACTTTTCTTACAACTGCAATTGTCCAGGCAAGGCAACATCCTTTTAAGTACCTTTTGTACCCTCATAAGTACAATTACATCCTTTCTGCAATGAGATGACCAAAATGTGCATGTTACTCAGATAGTGACCTAAAGTGCAGATTTACATGCATGTCTGGAGCTATAGATGATAATGTCGGAGGCTGTAATGTATGTTCATTCACCTGACTGACCTGGATCTGCACCAAGAGCTGGGGAATGTGCTCGTGATTGGTAGAGTTTGAAGAATGAATTTCTATCTAAAGTCTAATTTTGCCTTAATTTTAACAATTAATAAAAAATACTCTTTAGTTAGAGAGGATAAGTCATCTTAAAGCAGAGGTAGGTATATAAGTTACTTTGGAGAACAACTTCTGTCAGTTAATAAGCTGGTTAAACTAGTTTTCAGAAGCTTGAGATGAAGTAAAGAAAAATTTCTTCCTCATTGCTGTCTTGCCTGCACTGGGTGATGCTTTGAGTGCACACAGCATAAAGTGGGAGTTTACTGAGGAAGGAGGAAAAGGAGGAGTTCTTTACTTTTTTCTTTCCTTTCCTTCCTTTTTCTAACTTTAATGGCCTCCAGTGATTGGGTTTTACTCTATTACAGAGGAAGAAACGATTTGGTGAGTAATAGTTTATTCTACCTATTCTAATCATAGTAAACAGTTTTAAAGTTACGTTATGCCACATTAGCTTGGTCAAGTGGAATATACATTCTGTAGTGTGTGGGAAGTCATGGATGCACCATAGGTTCTAGGCCATTACATCTGAAGGAAGTGTCACCAGCTGAACAAGCTTGAGATCTGGGTTTTAGAGCTCATGTGACAGTGGGAGTCACGGTTGTACATTCATGAACAAGAGAACTATATGGATAACATGTTTATGACGATGGCCCAAACATAGACTACAAGCATACAGGCAGAGAGGGAATAAATGATGTTGAAGGAGTCTAAGAGAACCAGACAGGCATTGAGGAGTTCCTTGAATCTTTCTTGTTTGTTAATTGTTTTTGCATCATGGACACTGGTGAGAGCAATGGTGTCCCAGTGGAGTACATCCACGGATAAAGTTGCGGCACAATGACCAACTCAGCTATACAAGAGGTGAGGAAGATGAGTAGTAACGAAAAAGGATTCCATAGTCACAGGAACAGACAGGCATTTCCACAGCAGGAAACAGGATGTTGTAATAAAACAAAGAAATGCAAATGCCGGAAGTCTGAAATAGAAACAGAAATTGCTAGAGAGACTCAGCAGGTCTAGCAGCATCTGTGGAAAGAAAGCAGGGTTCACGTTTCAGGTCCAGTGAGTCTTCATTAGAAGAGGGTGGCGTGTTGCCTCTATGGTACCAGAAGGATGTCACAGAACAGCCACAGGCTATCCTTCTGGGGAAGGCTGAACAGCCAGATGACTTGGTCCATATTGGTACTAATGACGTAGATAGGAAGAGGGCCAGAAAGCAGACTTAGGGAAGTTAAAATTGAAATTAAAAATCAGGACCTTAAGATCATGAATTTCAGAATTACTCCCAGTGCCATGCGCTAGTGAGCATAGAACTGGGAAATCTGATCATTTGAGCATTAAGCTGGAGAATAGGTGGAGAAGGGAGGAAATCAGATTTCTGAGGCATTGGGATCAGCTCTGGGGCAGGCAACATGTTTATAAGTTAGACAGGTTATACTTAACAGGATCAGGAATGATATCTCATTGCCAGATTTACTATTGTTGTTGGCCAGGGGTTGGGAATGTAAGGTGTCACTCAAATTGAGAGGTGTTAAAGCTGGTAGCAGGGAGTAGCAAAGTGACAAGTAAAATTGCAAGATTAACAACATCAACCAAATTTGAAAAGCATATTACATGAGTAATGCAGTAATAGGTGCAGGAGATGTAATCAATGCTGTGGAGGAGAGTTTTTGTTAAGTGTTAGGAATGGTTTCCTAGAACGGTACGTTGAGGAAGCCACTAAAGGACAGGTTACTTTCTATTTAGCATTACGTAACAATAAGGGACTAATTAATAATGGTGCAGTAAGATAATCTTTAGGGAAGAATGGCTAATTGACGGAATATTACATTCAGCTTGAGCAGCGTGGGCAATGGCAAGAAAGTTGTGAAAATATGGCAAAAATGAAAAAAAATCAGAAATAAAGTATAACTTTTCTCTAAGATTTAAATGGTGAATTCTGAATCCGACAAATGTGCAAGGAGAATTATACTTCCATGCACTTTCATCTCATTATGAGCTAATCTCCACTGAATTTTAAGCAGCTCTCCATTTTCTTCATGAAAGTCAGGGCGATTAACTAGCAGCAGTAGCTCACTTAGAGTTAACGTTTCGGGTCTGGTGACCATTCCTCAGAATAGTGGATCAGTTCCTCTTGTCTGAGGAAGGGTCACCTGACCCAAAACGTTAAGTCTGATTTTTTCTTCACAGATGCAGCCAGATCTGTTGAATTTTACCGGCAATTTCTGTTTTTGTGCTTCATTTACACCATCTGCAGTTCTTTCCGTTTTTAGCAGTAGCTCACTGCCTGCTTCTCCAGGGCTTCATCCAGCTCCTCCATCACCATCATTTCCCCACAAGCTCCATGGACTCCATCCTCTTCCATCTTTTCTCCCTCTTATACCTCTCATCATGCTTTCCTAGCATCAATTCACTTTATGTTGACTTCAAGTCTCTGTCTCTTACGTTGCTTTTTAGTGCATAGGACATTCGGCCATAACTTACAGGCTGCTGGCTTCTTTGGTTTGTATTTCTCAAAGGAAAAGGCAGGCAGATTTTGTCAGTGTTCAGAGCACTGAACAGTCAAGTGGGGGTGGAGGGGGAGGTGGTGGGGAACAGATTGCTGTGCAGTATTGGGCTACATCAATGTCATACTGACAGCTTCTGGAGCAGCTTATGTGGTAAACATGCTGTATGTGATTCAACCAGATGATCACTGTTTAAAAGTCAAAATGGAGTGAAGGAGAGACTACGGTGAGTTAGGAAGTGCAGCCATACTCAGTCAAAGGGCTTTTCTGATCTCAGTTCAAGCTCAGTTAGGTGCTAGACGCAACCAGACTCTGGGGTTCAGTGTCCTTGCAGTCTAGAACTGAACCACAGTCAGTCTGCAGGTCTAAAGCCAACAGTCCAGGTTTCACAAGAACCTTGGTTGAGGTGCTGTGCAGGCATCTGTCCAGCAGATGGGCAGACTAAGTCAGGCCTGAGGAATGTGGATTCTCCAGTCTGTGTTTGGCCTTCATTGGGCTGTGTCACTGAGGGAATGACGATAGTAATAGGGGGCAACTTTAGATCAATGGGTGGAATCTCATACAGCATATGAAGGTATAGGGAGCTGCAGGAGACAGGACTCACACAACTTACAATCACCTGAGCCTCAATCTGAAAATAGTGAAGTACCAATATAAGGGCACAGCAATTTGCAAATCCATAAGTCGGGAGTAAATGGGGTACAATAACTAAAATATAAAGGGTCTGAATGGAAATGGGGAAACTGAAAGAACAGAAGACTGTAATACCAAAAGGAACATGAAGGATAGGGGCGAGTCATTACAAGGCTCAGGTGGAGCCTCCAACTAACTCATTAGGACACGAAGGTGAAGTCTTGCTATCTTCACACCAGACTGCACAAGTGCACAATAAAGAGACAAAATAGTTGCCACAGCATGGAGAGTGGGCAGGGTGAGTTACTGTTTTCTTTTTGGGGGCAGAGTATAATGATTTGCAGGTGAAGCCCTGCTTGAGGCAATTGTAACAATCATGCATGCACTGATTGTGTAACGCCTTCATCCATGAATTTGATTGAAAGGTAACCATTCTTTTGGGAATAATTAATATTACAAATTAAGGCTTCAAGCAATCATGACAACTACATACTTTGCATCAATTGGTCCTCTGTCACGTCAGATCGGCAAAGCTACGCAGGAATACCATTAAAATCTCACTTAACTTTGTCAATTCAGCATCACTTTTCATACCTAACATTGCTTCAGAGCTATCACACTCTCACACCTCATTGTGAGGATTAGATGATATATCCTGTGATGTTCAAGGATAGCCTTTCTGGGAGGCCTGCTTTAATGGTATAGAGGTTTCTGCATTTTAATGCACCCAGTGTGGCAGTGGCTGTTTTGTTGCTGATCTACATAAGGTTACAGAGCTCCTAACTGAGGCAAGACATTGGCCACAATGTGTGAGGCTACAGGATGTAATGTAATTGTGATTGATGTGAAGGATCAGGAGTGCTATTACTGACATCCTCCAAAGATTATGTGATCACTCACATGAGATGGAATCAGTGCTTGGAGGATTCCTGTGGCATTGTTGCAAATTAGATAAATGACAGTGTCAACGAAGACATCAATTAAATCATTGTCAGTGAGCCCAGCAAAAACAGCAAACTTTACTGCTGCCATGCAACCTCCAGTGGGAGAACCAACAGCTAAAGATCCTCTTGCCTGGACCAAACAGGATGATGAGAATGAGCAGGCTCTAAAAATATCAGACTCACTGTCATTATCTACAGCTGTCAGAGATCCAGTACAGGTGTGAATTTTGGATGTTATGGCTCATCATCAGCAAAATGGGATCATCTGTTGGAGCAGGAATTGTGCTCGAAAGGATTGGAGGCAATTCCGTTCTGGTGTCTGTCAAAGTCACAGCTTTTCTTTTATTTTATGGCAACAGCTCATTCCAAGGAATAACTGGGGGCCTGCGCAACATCTTCCAATCCTCCGTTCTCAAATGCATCTGGGCAATCATGGATGCCATTTTCTCCAGATTAAACTAGTTTCTATCTTCCTCCCATGGCAAGGTCTGACAAACAGGACAGGCAGTGAGACTCTCCAGCATTGCTGATTTTCTCCAGGGTCCAGAGCACTAGAGACTGGACCCAACATTGTCTTGAAAGCACCCTAACATCAACCTCCAGAGCTCGTCCACCGAAAAGGCTTCCGAATCCATTAATGTGCAGTTCATCCGTGAACATCGCTGCCAGATTCTGGAGGCGTGTACCAGGTGTCCTGGGAGCTGTCACGATGCTTACTATAATGAGAATTTATAGATTCCTGCCTAGTTCCTAGGTCCATGGGCCATACAGGAAAGGCAGCTGGGAGCCAAAGGCTACTTTGCCCAAATATGGCTGATGATAACTACAAAACTTGCAAACATGCAGAATGCAAATACATCTTTGTCCCATGCCTCCTACAGGGCCATAGTAGGACAGACCATAGGCCTTCTTAAGGTGAGGCTTTGATACATAGACTGCTCCATCAGGGCCTTGCAGTACAACCCAGACAGGGTTATATGCACTATCATGATATATTTTATCCTTCACAACTAGACACAACTTAGGGGAGGTGATGGCCTTGTGGTATTATTGCTGGACTGTTAATCCAGAAACCCAGATAATGTTCTGGGGACCCTGATTCAAATCCTGCCATGGTGGAATTTGAACTCAATAAAAATCTGGAATCAAAAGTCTAACGATGACCATGAATCCATTGCTGATTGTCAGAAAAAATCATCTGGTTCACTAATGTCCTTTAGGGAAGGAAACTACTATCCTTACCTAGTTTGGGCTCCAATGTGTTTGACTCTTAACTGCCCTCAGTGCAATTAGAGATTGGCAATAAATGCTCACCTAGCCAGCAATACGCACATCTCATGAATGAATTTAAAAAGTCACAGTCATCCTGGATGCAGATGAAATGTGAGATTGAGTGTAATCCTCTGAGGATGAAGGTGAGATGACCTGCAGGAACACCAAGAGATCATTACAGACCTGTGCACCATTCTGCTTGACAGGACAGACAGATCCTGCTGATCTGCACTCCCAGTCCAGCTGGGCTTTGACTTTCTTTCTTTAGTCAATTCACCTTATAAAGGGACCGTTCAATTTCTGCACTCCTTGAACTCTTCTGTTGGTCAATAAATGTTTTCTTGTTGATATGGTAATGAAACAAATGGCTAATTTTTCAACAACAGAATTTTTTTCTGCAATGTGACAAAGAGAGGAATTGAGTATTGCGCAAATGGATGGGAGCAGCTTTAGTGGCGATGCAGGGGCAGAAGAGGAGATGAAGAATCCTCAGGGAATGAGTAGGAAGATCAGGGAGCAGTAAGAATGAATGGTTTGGGAAGATGAGGGGACTGAGGGCCGCTGAGATGCAGAGTTAGGGTGTATAGTCGTGGGAATGTGAGGTAGCAGGGAGAAGATGCTAGCACTTATCCTTGCAAAGAATAAAAGATCCTTAACCATTTTTCAGCATTGCTAGATATTTCTTTTCACCTTGAATACTGCTGTGAGCTGGTTCATTGTCTCCAACTGTATTTGGTGGCCTGGCATTGTTTGGTAGTGTGGACTAAACAGCACTGTCCTTCTCTTGACCACCTGCCCACCAGCAGCTCCAGGTCCCTGTGGAAAAACCAACTTGCAAGCTTCCATTTCTACGCTGAGTTTGAACAGGACAGGACAACAGTGTAAGGGCCAGCTCGTGGCTTGCAGTAACTGAAATGTTGTGGAGTAGGGACTTAAAAATGGCACCAGTAACATGAACGTTGTAAAGCCCCAGCAGTGGTAAACACTTCTGTAACTTACTTTACACGATTGCAAGAACCAGGCACCGAAGAAGCCAGTTACATAGTTAATGAGCTGAAGAGACAACGATTGTGTGAGTTAAGTCAACATGGACCACCCACCTTGAATCTCTCTGTAAACAACACTTTGCCAGAAAAAGGTAAATCTCACCCTAATTAAGTTTGATTAAAAGGTTGTTCAAATGCAATACAGGTTGATAATTAGTTTTTAAAATTTGGGAATTTGGATTTTAAAATTGAAATAAATGAGCACTTGATTTCAGTTCTGTACATGTGGCTTACTTTTTAAATGTCAGAAGGTCATTTTTAAACAGAGTTCAAACATCATAGCCTGAAAATTAGGTTCTTTTGCCAAGATTCAGTTTAGTTGAGTTTCACAGAGAACTTTGTGGGTTTTATTGCCATATCTCACCAAACCGACTCATTAACTACCTACCACTGTGGGGTCCCTCTCACCTGATTCCAGCTCCATTCTACCACTCTCCACGTCACTAACAACTTGCCATTGTCAGGATATCCTGGAGTGGGCTGGCATCCCTGATCCCACCATCTTTAAAAGGGTATTGCGATCTGGACAACAACTGTTAGTCTGGATCTGCCTCTGCACAATTCCTAATATTTGCCCTGGATGCAGCAGAGGAGGGAATGTTGGCACCTGTCTTTGTGAAAACAATCTGGGGGTCTGCATAAGATGGGCTGAAGGGCTAAAAGTTAATGATGATATTCAATAGCTGCGTGAGAAGATAGATTGTATAGGATGGGTTGAACAACTAAAGTTGTTGATGATGCTCGACAAGCTGCATGACCCTAGATGAGTCTTGTTAACATTTTTTTTATGGGCCAAAGACAGCGCCTGCGGCTTGTTTTTCTGTAGTCGTGTTTTATCTTCTGTATCTGCTTTCTTTGTGCTGGCTGTTTGTTACAATGTATAAGAGACAGAGGGTTTCATTCCAAATTGCTGGACTTCACCTTGGACGAGGATTGTGAACGGCGCCAGGAATGAACTTAAGCCTCCAAACCAGCCATCAATCGTGGGGCCCCCGATGAGTTGAAGGGCATGAGAATTGTTGTGTTTTTACTTTTCCCTTCCATTTATTATTACCACTATAATCATTATTATTACACTATAATCATTATTATTACCTAATAAACATTCATATTTAAGCAAATTGCTGTGGTTGAGCTTTCTCTTAATTATATTGACCCAAATCTGAAAAGACCTGCTTGGATACACTCTGTGATCCAAGACAGGGTCTCAATGGATCGGGTGGCACAGTTGTAGGATATCCCCTCCCAGGATGGACAGAGCAATTTAGGACCATGGACCGTGCCAGCTTGGTCCAGGTTTACCACCCAGGTCAGTACATTCTCAGCCATCTGGAGGAACACACAGCAATGTAGGAGGAAGGTCAATGTCCTTTTCCACTCTGCTAGGGTAAATGCACTATCTGCTCTCTTTTACCTCGCACTCACCTCTGGTACCCACCTCACATCAAGACATTGCTCTACTGCTGTCACTATTGAATGCTGTATCTTCCTTTGCTTGCTATCACCTATTCCAATCCTGACAACACTAAAATTGGATGCCATATGTGCTGTCTGCACACTCATTCACAACACATCTCCACCTGCACCAAAAATAACAGCTGTGCCACCCTCTCTCATCTTCCTTAATGTTTGTCCCTTTCTCATCCCAGGGGCAAAACAGCCCCCGAAAGGGCAGAAAAAGTCCAGATGTGTGGTGGACTGCCTGTCATTCAGCTTCTCAACCCTTATGAGGAGAGGATCCAGACACTGTTCTGAATGTCTAACAGATCATGTCCAAGTCCCTGAACTAGTAATGGAGGCAGTCTTGACTGGGACCTCTTCAGCAAAGGCTATCTTCCATGTCTTGACTGAGAACTGTTGACAACTATGAAAGCTTTCTAGCTTTGTGTCAGTGCTAAACAGCATGGCTATACAGGAGTACTCTGATCCTGGTACCTCAGGCTGAGGACCAAAGTGCAAAAATGCAAGACAAGGCGAGGGAAGGCATAGGTGCTGTGAACATCCTAGTAGCCTCCCAAATTTTAAAAATTAATTATTAATCTTTGTTACATTTGAATGAACACTATAACAGCAAACTAACAGACAGAGGCTGAGTGTGTGTCCTGAGCACACAGTGTCATCGTTGAAGCTTGAAAATTATAGTCGTTGTGTGACCTCAAGGTGCAGCATTGACATGCATGTGTGTACTGTAAGTAAATTGAACATGTTCCGTGAGAGTTCTTTGAAGCTGACACACATTGGCTGCCAATGTCCATGAATGTGGGTGTGCATGACCAGTGCTCATGGTGCATGCCATGACATGTTTATGCCTGCTGTCCAACATGGAGGTCGTTCAAAACAAACGACAAGCTGAAGTTGCCAGATACGTGCTCTGACTTCCATGTCAAGAGTTTTCTATTCCTTGTTCACTCACAATCTGTGGTATAATTGGAAACTGCACATTAATGAGATAAGATATGCAGTTAACGAGGTAACTCCCCTTAATAGGCAATATACTGCTCCCTAGTGAGAATCTCACCTTGAAGACTGAAACTTGGTTATAACATGCAGCAAGTTGCTCCCAACATCAAGATAGGTCTCTGAGACTTTTTGTGATGCTGTCACATTTCCTGGCATAGCCTATATTGTTCAGGCTGTTGTCAGATCCTGCACCATTTTCGAGAAGCATGTGACTTGAGCTAAATGCGAGATAAATTCCTTGGGCAGTTTATTGATGAAGTATTTACAAATTTGAACTTTTGTGACATTCAGAAAGGAGGACAGTAACTAATCACCATGGTAAACAAATTGCGAAAATAAAACTTATGATCAATCAAGTCAGGTTTCAATTTGGGACCTGACATGGTCAGTTTTGCCAACACCTGAGATCTGAACATAACCTGAAGACAGAATGTTAAATTTGAAAAAAAAATTATGAAGGTATCAGGGACAATTCAACTGAGGTGAATTTGGACAATACATTAAAAGTATGAAAATGCATAGGCCACAGATAATTTTTAAAGAATAATTCCATAGTTTACAACAACTATACACTCCTTCAAGGCACAAACATCCAAAAAGGCCATTTAGGTGTGACCAACAGAGGAAGTTAAGGATCATGTAAAATTAAAATAAAAAGCTTATAAATTTGTCAGAAGTAGGAATAAATCTGAAGATTGGGAGAATTTTCTTTTATATAGAGAAAATAGGGAACTACAGGCTTATTAGCCTTTTATCTGTAGTCAGGAAAATGTTAACATCCATTATAAAGGATATGATAAATGGACACTTGGTCATAACAGTCAGATTGGTATAATCAGCATGGGTTTTGTGAATAAGAAATCATGTTTAATCATTTCCAAGAAAGCATGTGACTTGAGCTAAATAATGGAATATTTTGGAATTTGTTGAGTGTGTTACTAGCAGAATCGGTCGAGAGGAGTTAGTAGATGTAGTCTACTTGGATTTTCAGAACGTTTTTGATAAAGCTTCCATTAGGAGATTTATGTGTAGATTTAAACTACATGGGTTGGTGGTAATTAATGCACTGACATGGTTAAAGAATTGGCTAACAGGCAGGAAACAGAATAGAAGTAAATGGGTCATTGCTGTTTTGGCAGACTGTGACGAGTGGGGTACTACAAGGCTTGCTACTTAAGCCCCAGATGTTCACAATATTTATGGATGATTTAGATATGGGGACCAAATATAATATACATAAATTTGTGGATGAAACAAAGCAAGGTGGAAATCCGTGCTGTGAGAAAGATGCACAGCAGCATCAAGAGGATTTGGACAAACTTACTATGTAAGCAAGAACATAAGAAATGGAATGTAACATGTGCAAAATGTGAGGGTATCCACTTCAGTAGGAAGAACAGGTGAGCAGACGATTTCTTAAATGGTAAAAGGTTAGAAGGAGGAGATGTACAAAAAGATCTGGATATTCTTGTTAGTTGGCTATCATGCAATTGCAGTATGCATTTAGGAAGGTTAAAGAATATGTTAGGTATTACCACAAGATAATTTGAGTGCAGAAGTAGTGAAATATTACTTCAATTACACAGAAACTAGGTTAGAATGCACTTTGAATACCATGGACAGTTTTGGAACCAAACATCAGGAAGGCTATTGTTGCCATAGATAAATTCAGCAAATTGTTCCCAGAATGATGGGACTGTCGTATGAAGAGATTGGTAAAATTGTGGCTGTATTTTCAAGTGTTCTAAAGAATGAAAAATGATTGCTTAACGGGATAGCTAAGGTACAGATAAGTAAGATGCTTCTCCTGGTTGGGAATCCAGAACCAAGAGACAAAATTTCAAATTAGGGTACTTAACACTAAAATGAGGAGAAACATTTTTATATAAAGATTTGTGAATCTTTGGAATTTTCTCACCCAGAGGGCTGTGGAAGCTCAGTCATTGAGTATATTTAAATTAGAGATTGACAAATATATAAATACAAAACTCATAAATGGATTTGGGGTAAAAATGTCATTGAATTTGCTGACAGTCAAGATTGTACTGAATTGCAGAGCAGGCTGAACAGATTGCATTACCGACCCCATCTATATTGGAATCTCTCCAAATCTTACAACTTGCAATTTGTGCAAATATGAAGGATTCACAGATTGTTATTCAAGTATAGCAACGTTATCAACACCTCTACCTTGAAAGTCTTGGCAATGGAAGTTGAACCTGATGCTCCTGGCTCAGGGATAAGGACACAATCCATTGCTACAAGTCCTGATGTTCATAGGAACCAAAATGTGAGGGAGAAGGAAACCTTTCAGCTTCCATCTCAGTAACTTCTTCCCTCCTCATTGGTAGCAAGTGTTATTTTAGTGAAATATGCATAACGTACATTGCATTTTGTTTATTTCTGCCATTTAGGTAGGGTGCATTTAAATTTTACATTAATTACTGGGGCTGATAGTCTTGGGTTAGGAATACAACTCCTGATATTGTATATTTACACAAGAATATTTCCTTCATCATCCATGTTCCCAATTTAAGTACCAGTTTCCAGGAACATATCTATTACTTAAAACAGGGTTTTTCCTGTAATTATGATTAATTGGTGATTGGTTGAAATAAATAGATGGTTTTATACGTTTCCATTTAAAAATCATTACTTTCTCCTCCTAACTCTAGACATCCTGAGTTATTTATCAATCATCATTAAGGTAATGAACTATTATAAAACTGAGGTGACCACAAATTTACAATATTTGTATTTACCAGGCACACTCAGGATTGGTCATTTGTGCTATGGAACATAGTAAGGAATCTATGTCATGTTCTCCAAGAAACAGTGTGTTGCAGGGTTAATATACAATCAGATTAGCTTTGGCCCATTGTAGTGTTGGCAGAGCCCACTTATACATCAAATTAAATACATATTTATCTCAAGCAATGGTGGGCAATTGTATTGTGCAAAATAATGTATATTGCTATAACAATGGTAGGTGAACTACGAAATTCTCACTGTATAATAGATCTATCTATTGAATAACATACAACATGTGTGGTAAATGTCAGAATAATCTAATAATGTAAATTACGAGAGAAACATTGAAACAGAAATATTCTCCCAGACCATAGATTCAACTATCGCTATGTGAACGAATAAAGTACTTGAAGGAAATCTTATGACAATAAAATACACACACCAAAAATGATCTCATTCTAGACAAATAACTAATAAGTGCTATGGGCGTAATAAAAAAATTACTGTTTAAAACAGCGTGCATTCAGCAAAGTTTGCTCCCAAATAAGATATGAGGGATCTAAAACCTGACAATTACTTTTGAGGCTCTGTGGAGGTCATCTTTCCAGTTATTTACATAAAAGTTATCCTAGAAGAATGTGAGAACATATAGGATAAAGCAATGAAATAAGAGAAAGTTGTGATTTATTTTGATATAAGGAAAAGAATTTAATAACGATGGGTGAGGCATGAATCATGCAAACAAGGCTGATGAAAAGAATAAACCTCACTATACGTTTTATATCTAACCCCGACATTCAGTGGCATAGTGTTCAATAAATAATTGATGCAACATATGAGGAGGAAAAGATCAGGACATTAAAAATCTGCCAACTTTGGCATTTCTTAGGCCACCTATGTTGACAGGTCAATCATAATTTTGTAGCTACTGCTTGGAGAAAATCATATCGAAAGCTTGAAGAGCAATACTGTTGAAGTAGCATAACTACAGTCTGCTGTGTGTCTAATGGTAGGAGCTCAGACAATGCCACTGTTGTCGTGAAAGGGGTTGGTCTAATGCCAACGTTGCTAAATGGCTGGTATGCCTCCTAAAACAGATTATATCATTTAATGGGCCTTTGCTTGTTGCTAAATCAATGATGTCATAATGATTTCCTCCTTGCCCTGTGTGATGCACCTGATGATGTCATAATTAACCCTGAGTCTATAAATATTTTGATTCAGGACATTTACAAAGCTGGGCTTCTTTGAAACTCGCACTTGACTTTTCCCCATTTGTGTTGCACAAACAAGGTACCATATGCAATATATAGAGCCGAGATATTACAGCTGTTATCCATTTCAATTACAAATACACAGATAGACAGAGTCATTGTACGTTAAAGTCCAGACAGGTCTTCCCAACAGTGGCATTATTATATTATTTTAAATTTATTTATACAGGACACAGATCCACTTTACACAAACTGTTCTAAGTTCTACCAGGCCCCAGAAATGTTTTTAAAGACTTGACTTAATCCAAAATCTATAGACGTGTCTTTGTTAGACCATGTACAAGTACTTTAAAACTGTTCAGCATAAAACTTCAATGCGGACATTTAAAGTTACATTTCTACATGATAGTTCAATCAGAAAATGTAGCCACTAGCAATGGTAGTGAGCTGTCGAAATGAGGAAAATGTCAAGTTTGATCCTTGGTTTGAGCTATTAGCTGTTACAACAATGCCTTCAGATTATGTTATTTATATCCACTTGATTTGTTTCTGTCTGGGAATTCTTAAGCAGGGTAATTGTGGCTTTCAGGGGATCGGGAGTGCTCTGTTCCATTGCAATTGAAGGAAATTGCTACAAATAAAGTATTAACACAAATAAAGAACACAAGATATGGATGATGCTGTAATATCAGAAAAATTGTAACAAATATTATCTTTGTTGCTATCCTTGGCCTTGATAACAGGACCATTCAGTTTGCCTTCAGGGCATCCAAAATACATCAACATATTATGGCAGTGCTCCCAAGGGAGTTATGTCATGGGGTGAATCAGTCCAATTGAAAGTCCTATTTTACAAGAGGAAGTTCAACTCCTGTCCATTTTATGACACTTATGGATCTATTTTTCTTTACCATACTTTGAATTGAGGGGTTCTTTCTGCAAAGCTATCAGTTTCGGTGTGAAACGTGGCCCAAATTTCTGAAGGCCTACTTTCTTTTCATTTCTTAATATGTGCCAATAAAATACGAAAAATGTGTGACTTCTGTCTTATTAATTTTGGCACATGTGAATCCTCAGTTACTTCGTATACCCACATCTACATTTAAGTAAACAAAATTAGCATATAAATAACAATCCATTCTATTCGGGCATTGATAGCAGAGCCTATATGGGGCTGAGTGAGGAAAATCCCATTCTTCAGTGGCACATGTAACTTTAGAGATCCCTTTCATTTTCCAGGATAGCTCATCAATTGTCAACAATTCTCTGGAGTACTAATTAATTAATGTCAAGCCATAATGGATTCATACTGCATCTGGGAGGGAGAGCTGAGTTTCTGTCAGGACACACAAAAGTTTAGATTTCTCTGACAACTGTGAGGTTTTGACTCAGCCTCCTTGTTATGTTATTTTTCTTCTATAATAGGATTCCTGCATAGACGTCAACTTGATTTACTCTGCAACAGGCATGGCTGTAGGTACATTCGGAAAAAAAACACTGAGCAGATTATGTATTACAC
>JAHRHZ010000078.1:15469168-15512214 GCA_024137785.1 Ginglymostoma cirratum | reverse complement strand
TGCTTGACCTGCTGTGTTCATCCAGCCCCATGCTTGTTATCTCAATATCCTGTCACTGTTCCTTCATTGTTATTGAGTCAATGAGTCACAATCCTGGAGACTCCTACCTGATAACACCTTGGCAATTAATTCACTGCAGTGAGCCAAGAGACTCAATACCACTTTCTCAAGGGCAACCACTTCTGCAAAACAAACATTGCCCTTGCCAGTGACATCTATATCATCTGAATGAATAACCTCTCATGTTTTACGCATTTATATTCTTCAATAAAGGAAACAAAAATATGTCAAGATGTCAGATTAAAGACAAGGACAGAGGTCTAAATCTGAAATCATACCCTCTAATTCCTGAAAGTTACAGAAAAGAATTCAATAACTTAGAGTTTTTGATCAGCTTCAGCTCACTTTAAAAATAGTACATTGCAAATTTGAAGTGTTACTACTGGCATTAAAATTGTATGTTTGGGAAAATCAAAGATTTCTTCAGATAAACTTCACTTCTGTCTTTGTTATTTATACGCTGTTAATTCAAGGAAACACAGGAAATGTGGGAATGAGGTAGAACATGCTGTCAGTCTCAGTTGTAAATGTCAACCTGACTAATTTGCTAAACCCACAATGTTTCAAAACCTTATTAAAGTTTTACTTCTGAAGAAAACTACTTATTAGAGAACAAGAGGCCATTTATCTATGCTATCTCAGGCAGTGCTGTGGGATTCAGATAGTCAATAAACTATCAAATTGTCTGGATCAAGTCTGATGTCTGTCTTGAAACAGTAAATGAACCAGTCTTTGAAATTGTAAAATGGGAACTTTGTATAATGGTGCCAGACTTGCAAGAAATATACATAAAATAGTCTGGCATTTAGCTTTTTGTAACTTGAACAATGTTGTCTATTGATAGACAAGGAGATCAGTAACAATAACAAGCGCAGCTAAAATGATTTATCCTCCACCTTCTTCAGGTTTATTGTTAATTGGCTTTCGGATTTCAACCATTGAGAAGAATACATGGACTCACATCCATCAAATCTCGTGGTGACCTTTCCATGATTCAGTTGATTGGCGTAAAATTAAGCCATAAAGATGAAGGAAATTTAATGTACTAATTCCCTCTTAGCTGGTCACAGTTCCATTGGTACAGATCTCCTCTGTAGGCAGTGTTATGTAGGGTGCAAGGATCTGAAAGAGTTAATGCTGAGAATTACATTAAACATTGCCTAATATGATGCTGTGACATCAGTACAGGTGAAAAAACAGATTTGGTATCAAAGAAGTAAGATCAAACATCAAAGTCTCTCTTATAGTCTCTGTAACAATGTCTATCATATCACTGCAACTTGTACCTAGCTGTTATCATACAATAAATTAGAAATTAAATGCATTTTATCATGTTTAGGAAAAGAGCCTCTTCTTATTGGCATGCTAAATGGTTTTCCTCCACTACACCAGGACGAGTTGGCTCTGTAAACCCCAAATGGAAAAGAGGATGATGGCAGCAAGAACTCCATTTGGATCTTATACCACAATAAGGTGTGGTCTGGATTTGTCTTACTGGAAAAGGAAATGTTAGCAGTCCTTCCCACTTCTCAGGCAGATTTTAATGCACCCCCATCTCACACCAAACTCCAGCAGTAGGTTTCATGGTGAGCACGTGGTGGGCATTTAGTCAGGTGGGATAGCATAGAAAGGGATCCCACTGCCTTTTTATGTCCACACAATCAAGCCAGATGTGGGAAGCCTTTCCAATCAGATGCTCATTAAGCCTATTACGGGCATCATCCTGCCATGGCTGATACTCAACCAGTGGCATTAGAGAGGGTAACAGGCTTCAAGAGTGGGTTGGGAGTAGAGTGTAAGAGGTTGAATCTCACTTACAAGGCTAGCAATGCCTGATTGAGGAGAACAGCATCAGGAAAGAGGACTTGCAGAAGACTACCATTGTTCTTCCTTACAAACCTCTTTACTCCTAGCTAGCAATCTCAACCCAATCCCATCCTCATCCTGTTATGGCCTAGGTCCTTAATTGATATGAGTCTT
The DNA here is from genome assembly GCA_024137785.1 of Ginglymostoma cirratum. Lineage (NCBI taxonomy): Eukaryota > Metazoa > Chordata > Chondrichthyes > Orectolobiformes > Ginglymostomatidae > Ginglymostoma > Ginglymostoma cirratum. The sequence continues at coordinate 15,510,174 of JAHRHZ010000078.1, read as the reverse complement.
TGGTGGGTGCATTAATGGCAGTAGCCAGCACTCCCAGTTGCATTCTCAGCACTGGAGAGTTGCTAGTTTCTAGCTGGTCAACAGGTCTGGGGTAAATGGGATTTCTGCCTCTGGGGTGTGGAGTATTGGTTATTATTGCCTTTGCAAGGTGAACCTCTGAAAGTAAAATTCAGCGGTCCATACAAAGTGGTTAGGAGGGTTAGTAAAGTGACATATGGATACTCCTGATCGTAGGAAGAAGAGTTGGTTATGCCACAGAATTATTCTGAAAAGACATCTTCATTGAGTAAAGAGGAACAAGAGTATCCGGTGGCATACAAAGGTTAGTGGAAATCCAGAATTTTCTCTGAAAGGAAGATAGGTCAATTGTGGAAAAACTGTGACCTTTTTTTGTATAAGGCAAGAGTGGAAGGGGTTATGGAACAATATTCTATAAACAGGGTTAAGATAACAATCAGCTATGAACTCACGGGCTGGGAGAACAGATTTGGGGTTCTGAATTACCAACTATTATTTGTATATGGTGAAATATGCAGAGCTTGGAAAACCATAGTTATGCTATTTAGGTGAAATCCTAAATCATACATGGTAAAGAGTGTACACAACGACTGTTACTTATCTGTGATGTCAGTTGATTAGACAGGAGCTCCACATAACCTCTTCTGATATTGCATAGCTAACAGAAGATTTGCTCTGTTGGGGTCACACTTATCTGTTCTACAAGCTGGCAAGTGAATTTTAGGACTGTAATTATCACAGTAAATTAAGTTTCAATTTGTCTTTTCCTTTAACACAGCAACCTTCTGTAAATTAATTAGTTTTGCATAGTTTCAAGAGCTAATTGAAAGGAGAACAAATGCAGCACAGTCTGCTTTACTTAAATACATAACTCATAAGTGCATATTTCATTAACGTTGCTTTCCTGCAGAGAACGTATTGGTGCCATGGTGAGTCTGGTATTGCTCTCTGAGTCCTGTTTTTTGAAGGCTCTTATTTGTTTTGAAGCATCAGTGAAATTGAAAGAACAGTTATGAACAACCGTAGCTGTTGACATAGCAACAGCATCAGAGCACCAGCCCATGCAGTTTCATGTGTGAAAGCTGGACCAGGTTGTATGCTGCTCCAAAGATGACAGTAGAATTCCAATTGGAGTTTAGGAATTATGTTGCTCAAAAAAGTTTCCCCTTCTCCATAATCAAAGTGACATTGAAGAATGTTGTCATGGATAAAATGTATGTGTTGCCTTTTATTGCTTGTGAGATTTATATGTAAAATGCTGCGTTTAATTTTACCCTTGGAGTTGTTGTTCTAATTTAAATATATCTAGCAGTAATTTTTGTGAATTTAAACAAGGGATTATTTATGATCATACTCCTATTCTGAATGTTATAAATTATTGTAATGTCTCAGTCCTTCAACTCACACACAAAGATTATTTACGGATGAAGGAAAAATGTAATGCAATTACAATGCATATTTGCCTTCGTCTTTAGTGGCAGGCCTGTAGTTTCTTAAATGCATTGATGTTTTCTGTAACATGAAAGTCCTGTAAAACAAAGCTTTCTCCATTTATTGCAAGGCCGCTTGTTAACATCTTTCCTGGAAGCTCATTCTCAGGTGAACTCAAAGTTGGAACAGCATCTTGAGTGACCTACTCCTACTTTTAAGAGAGTGGTTTATCATCTTAGCTGCATAGATGTCTTTGTTCTATAGCTTTTACATGATCTCTTTACAGCAGCAGAACTGTTTCTTAGTATTTTGAAAGCAGATAACTAACATTGCTGTATCATCCATTTGACTAGTAACAAGTCCAAAATCCTTGTTTTTAACCAAGATTGGAATCTCATTAGTAAATGACAAGAGTCTATTGATAATGCCATTAGAATCTAATCTCACCTCAGTGATATACATTTTTCTCTTCTCTCATGCGCCAAAGAAAAACCAGGCAGGGACAGTTCCCAACATGAAAGTCAAAGTGGGTACCTATGACTTCAGCTTGTTCTTCCACACTACCATCTTGGACATCAGGTGCCAACATGGGCAGTGACAACCCGCACCACCCCAGTTCATCATGTTTGGCAATGGACATATACTAGACTTGTTACATCATTGTGGCACATGTCTGATCCACTCACAGTACAATTCTCCATTACAATGATTCATTTTTCATTGTATGCAGTATGGACATTTTGCATACAGGGGCAAGCTCCCATCTCATAGACTGGACCAGGTTGCGCTTCGGGGTTCCTTGGTTTCTCTCAGCTCTCACTCACTTTGCACTTACTTAGACGTTCATGGCATTTCTGCTTTGCCTTGCCTTGCTTTTGTTTTAATGCTTTCCCTCTCATTCAGAACTTAAAGGTTCACACTACTTCTGTCTTTCCTTACAGTTTAGCACACACGCAAAGCCAGGCAGCTTTTCATGGCTGGCAGGGATGATCAATCGAGGGGGTGAACATATTGCCGTACAGCACAGTGTTACATCAATGTTTAAACTGCACCATGTGCCAATAGCTTACACAGCAAACCCACTGCAAGTGCTTCAACCAAATGGCCAAGTCTCCAAGTCTGAGGGAAGTAGTCCAGGACAAGGGAGATAGCCAATGAATGTTGAGGAAGAGAGGGATTTACCAGAGATCACTGCTGTGGTAGTGAAGTTAATGAAGTTAATTGTGGGAAATGGAGGCAACATGCTGAGGGAACAATAATTGCAAAGAGGAGCAGCAACTCAGCATGTAAGGTGGGGAAATAAAAGTGCATTGGACAACTTGGGATATTATGGGAGGGCTGATCATTGACAGTTACAACCAAACTGGACTTGATGGGAGATGGAGGGACAATGCAACACAATGTTTATACTGCAGAACTGGTGAGTGTTGGGAGGTGAAGATGCAGTGAAAGAGATGTGTGGGAATATGTAGAAGGTCTGTATTTATAAACTCAACAGGGAGTGTAACGAAGAAAGGAACATAGAGGTTCAGCAGGGCCCTGGTCTATGAGGCCGAGCTAGTAACTCATTACACCAAACATGACCAGTGTTGCCTTCTATTCTCATTCGAATCATAAATTTGTAATGGAAATTGAAAATGACTGTGAGCACACTCAGAATGTTTTTTAACTGTCTGAATATGTGACCCCTACTTGTGAGTGATGCTAAGGGGCAATGGCTTTAATCAGGCATGCCACAATAGAGGGTGGAGACATTAGTAATCACAACACCCTGCATCTAAAAGGGAAAGCAAGAATTGCAAATGCTGAAGTCAGAGATAACAAAGTATGGAGCTGGAGGAAAACAGCAGGACAAGCAGCATCAGTGGAGAAGGAAAGCTAATGTTTCAGGTTGGGACCCTTCTTCAGAAAGACTAGACTTGGCCATTTCTGAAGAAGGGTTCCGACTCGAATGTCAGCTTTCCTGCTCCTCTGATGCTGCCTGGTACAAGTGTTATCTCTGTGAAGCAGAAATAATCAGAGGTGATCTGAAAAGTGGTACCTGTGTCCTAATATTCACAAAGACATTCCAAGATCTCACAGAATACACAAAGACACGGAGTTAGTATTCCCTTAATTTGAACAATAAGCATTCACCAACATGCTCTTCTCTGCAATACTGCCTTTCTTAAATGATGTTAATGAGTTGGAGTAAGGGGACATGATGTCAATAAGCAAACATTACTTGCAATCTCCTACTGTATTTGCATGTGCTGCACTTGTGCTGAATTCATTGGAATTAGTTTCCTTTGCCAAAGATCCATGTGGCCCTCATTGTTCAAGTCCTCCATGTACCGCTCTGTCACTATACTCAACCATCATTTGCAGCTGATGTGAATGCTTACTGCTCACATTACTTCGGACCTGTACTACAAACATAGAAACAGAGAAAATAAGAGCAGGAGTAGGCCTTTTGGCCCATTGACCCTGCTCTACCATTCAATATAATTATGACTGACCATCATTCCAGTAACCTATTGACACTTTCTCCACATACCCTTTGATCCCTACAGCTTTAAGAACTATATCTAACTCCTTCTCGAAAACATTGATTGCTTGGCCTTGATTGCTTTCTGTGACAGAGAATTCCAAAAGGTCACCACTCTCTGAATGAAGGAATTTCTTCTCGTATCAATCCTGAATGGCTTACCTCAAATCCTTATACTGTGACCTCTCATTTTGGACTCTTCAGTCATCAGTAACATCCTGCCTAGTACTGTTAGAATTTTACAGCTTTTGATGAGATCACTCCTCATTCTTCTAAGCTTCAATGAATGTAAACCTAATCAATCTGGTCTCTCTTTATACATCAGCTCTATTATCCCAGGAATCACTCTGGTAAAACTTTGTTGCATTCCTTTCATAGCCTAAACACCTTTCCTCAGATCAGGAGACCAGAACTGCACACAATACACCAGGTACTGTCTCATTAAAGCCGTGGCCAATTGCAGCAAGATACTCCTGCTCCTTTAATTGTATCCTCCCACTTTGAAGGCCAACATAGCATTTGCCTTCTCCACTGCTTGCTGCACCTGCATGTTTACTTGCAATGACTGGTGTACAAGGACATGCAGGTCTCATTATACTTCCCTTTTTTCCACTCTATCACCATTCAGATAATAAAGTACCTTTTTTTTTGCTATCAAAGTAGATAACCTCACATTTATCAGTATTATACTTCGTCTGCCATAGGCTTGCCCACTCACCCAACCTGTCCAACTCACGCTAAAGCATCTCTGCTTCCTTCTCACAGCTCAAAGCCTAGCTTTGTGTCATCTGCAAGATATTACATTTAGTTCCCTCATTTAATTCTATTTCTGATATTCCCCACAAAGGTTTGTATGGAACCATAACCAACAGATCCAGCCGCAGCAGGAGTCAATGTCACTGTGCTACCAAGTTGCAGACAGGGTAAAGAGAAACACACGGATCATGACCAGCAGCAACGTCCAGTGGTTGTTGATCAGCCCTTACATGAAGACGTCACAGCTGAATGGCCTTTCAGAGTGTGCAGGAGGTACAGGAGGCTGGGACTGTCTTCCCTAATATAATTTCCACCAGATGAGAGGTGTAGTGTTTCTACAGACTGAGGATGCCCTGAAACACCATCACAGAATAGTACTGTTACGTAGGGGACGGTTAAATGAAAGAAATCCCTGATATTCACTTTATAAGCAACAAGTAACAATTTATTTACTAACTCTAACAGAGAACAAATTAACAGGGCTGCTAACAAGCCAAACAATTCCCCCTTAACTACTAACTATTCCCTAATAAAATAAAATTCTAATGGTATGCTGTTCCAATAGATAAAAGTACCACTTCTATAAACCTAAGGAGTAGCGAAAAATTTAAAACTTAATCTCTCAAAATTACAGTCAGGATAAGTCTTCTGGAATGTTCTTTGCCTTCTCCGATATTTTCCATTCAGGAATCCCTTTCTCTGTCAAATTCTTGTGTCAGGAATACTAGCTAAGAGTGCCATAGTACCTTTATATAGATTCTGCTTACAATGAGATCTTAAAGGTTTCTGTGAGAGCCAGTAATTTTCTCTTTCTTTAGAGCTGATGGCTGTTAAGAGCTCTTCTTTTTACAGATGGCAGTTTGCTCTCACCCGATTTTGAAATGCCCTCTTCTGTTATACCCTTGATGACATATAAATTTCTTGCAATAGGATTGCTCTGACATCGTCAAAACCATTAGATTTAAATTTAATTGGTCTTTGGCATCTCGGGCCTGGTTTAGATCAATTGGCTAAACTCAAAAACCTGTTGTCTTGATAAAAATGCTGCTTTGCCTGCGAGCTGTATTGCCTTTTAATACAATGTTTCAATTTCAAGAACTCTCTGTGCGTTTGTTGTTGCCTGCAGACATTATTTTTTAATCTCCAAGCCTAAAAAAACACACCTTTTAAAGGAACCATGCACTCTTCGACCCTATCATTTTACAAACAAATTCTAATATCCTGCCTTCCAATCCACAAGTACTATACCAATTCACAACAGCACCAATTGCTGGAATGGATCCTGTGGCCTGGTGAAGTAGGTGGCCATCTTATCTATGCGGCTATGAAGGTGACAGCCACTCTAAACTATGACGCAACTGGCTATTTCCAAGGATCCACTGTGAACCTGTGTGGGATCCCAACAGCCTTGACCAACAAGGTAACAAATCCCACCACATCATCTCACTTCCTCATGACTAGATCAGTGCCTCAGCTCAGGCGGTAGGTTTTGCTAATACAGCTGGCATCTGCCAGGTATCACCACCATAGGTAGGGCTGAAAGGTGGCATGACACTTAGGATGGATAACATGTTTGCTTGATGCTTGTAAGAATAGTAAGAATAACTGTTCATCAAGCAGTTGACGATGTAAACTAACTGTAGATATTTGAATGTGCACTTGCATTGTAACAAAGCATCAGCAATGCCACAAACATGCCCTCAGAAGCGAACCTCCCATAATGAAGGACAGCTCCTAGCTAGCAGCACATGACCTGGTGTATGGCTGGGCTTTAAATATGGCAGCACTGGGAGCTCTGGGAGGTTCCCAGCAGTGGCAAGGACATTCCCTGTTGCTGAGCACTAGTTAGCGCAAACGGGGCACCATAGAGGTGTGTTGCATAGCTGATGAGGCAAGCTGCAGAGAAAAGCATGACAATACCCACTATGGTTCATGAAAAGAAACCCACTGTGAAACTCCCTGAAATTGGCATATGGTGATTTCTGGAAAAGTCCAGCCCAAAGCCCATTCCCTTCCTTCAAATCATCCTTAGTAGTATCTCAACTGACTCAGTAACAGGGCTAAATGTCTGTTCAGACTTCAAAAATTCTGTGTTAGGCAAGGTCCTCTGAATTTTCATAGGCCTTTCTCTGTTAGTTTCTGCAAAAAAAAAATCCTCCAATAATACAGTGGCTAAATTCAACCCCCGACATGATTCTGAATCAGTGTAAATTAGGACGTCCATCAGCATGGTAGAAGTGATCAACATTACCATTTCAGATGACTGGAAAGTGTTATCATGTTGGAAAGCGCTTGCAATTGGCTGTAATATCTTATGCAATGAAAACAATTCCAAAGTCCTGGAAGATTTTGAATAAATGAATCAACTTGTTTCTCAAGATTACAATAAAATGTATAGTTGGTGCAGATGGAATGTGTGTGTGTATGTGTGTGCATGTGTGTATGTGTGAGTGTGTGTGTGAGAGTCAGTGGTAATCCCTCAGCTCAAGATTGGCCCTTGCTCACAGCAAGAACTTGTGTTTAGAAGCTTTTGACATGGGGATACTATTGTGTTCCAACTAACATGCAGTTCTAGCTAACCAGAAAACTCTTCCACCTATTATATCATATCAGAAGCATTTACAGAATGAACATCAAACTGTTCATTCGTATTAGGACACACCTTCTGTGGTCATCAAGTCCTTAGGTGGGACTTGAAACTGCCTCAGGATTTGACGTTGGAGATTCTCGGGCCAGATGGACACCATCACTATGCCACAAGACACCCTAGCACAGATGGAACATTGCATTGTTGGTTGATATTAAGTTTATTCCATTTCTTCGGAGTGAATGTACTTTACTGAAGCCATTCATTCCCATATGGTGTATGATACACAAATGTTTGCTAGATTATTAATAGGCTTGTTGCTTGGATTTCCAAATTAAATGAACTGAGCTGTATCAGGCTGAGAATGCTAGTTTTAGCGCAGTAAGCCTCTCTTTAATGATTAAAATCAGTTTGAATCAGGAAAACGTGTCATATGGTTTTATGTCTTTTTTTATGCATGGTTTTTCCTTCGCAACAAGCAAGGTCCCAAAGATTTCAATCAATATTCTTAAGTTTTTGGAATAAACACTGGCATGTTTGTGTATTTAAAATTAAACAATAACTATATGCATCTTGCAAAGCTAATCTAACATTTTATCATGCAGAATACATTAGAAAATACAGTAACTCTTTAACATCATCAATTTCACTTTGGCACATTTGAAAGCATATAAGAAATGAGAGCACAAGTAGGCTATTCTACTCTTCAAGCCTGCTCCTCTATTCTATAAGATCATGGCTGATCTGCCCCAGGCCTCAATGCCTCCTTCAGCCAGCTCTTCATAACCCTCAACTCCTATTTCAAAACTCTATCGCTATATACTTCAGAGATACTCTCTGGGTAGAGAATTCCAGAAATTCATTACTCTGTGGGAGAAGAAATTCCTTTGTATTACAATTTCAAATGGGAGTCCCCATACTCCGCAACTATGTCCCCTAATTTGAGATTCCTCAAAGGTTTCAAGGGATTTTTGAAGGTTATTTTGTCAACTGCGTGAAGGTGAAACTAGGCATGGGAGAAGAGAAGATAATCACTCAACAAGGATCTGGTTGAATAATATTTTTACTTTTCTTCATAAATTCTGCAAATGATTTTATCGGGCTGGTGGAGAGCTATGGAAACGCCTGCGATTTGGTTATATAGAGATGTTGGATAGGATTTCACTACTACAGCCAAGCACTCACAGATATTAATGACCATTAGGAATTGGTTTACTTTACCAATAAACTTTCCAAGTTGTGTAGCATCAGCCCAATGATGGTTAAAGTTTCCTACTGGAACCAATTGAAAGGTTAACACTTAATAGATTTGCTGCTGCATCATCTGGTGTGTATACATTTGAAATATATGCTAGAAAGTATTTACATGTATGTGTATTTGGTGTCTGGCAATTGTAAATTGGAGTGTGATGTACATCCACAAAAATAAAGCATGATGGAGGAGCAGCACTGAAAGGAAAGCATTAAACATTATGGATTCAATGGTTTAGCCAAGATTAAGGTGCTGGGCCTCAGCATAAACAAGTTATTAGTTGGTTGATTTGAGCTGACCATTCAAAACAGTCAAAGATTGCCTTGAGAAGCCATGCATCTGTAGTAAATTAAAGATGTTTACATATGGTACTGACTTTAAGGAAATATTTTTACTCTGCCTGTATCAAGTGCTTGCAGGGAACAGTCAGCATGGGGTGTTTACATATGGATAGGCCATTATAGCAAAATAGCTTCAATTTGAAATGTCCTTTACTCAGTACCAGTATGATGAATCGTCTGAAGGGGAAACAAGATAATGGTGGAGTTACTCCATCTAAGATTACAGTAATTTTACTTCTTTTAATTCTCTGTGGAATTGGCTGCCTGCAGAGGCTTGAAATAGAGAATTGATGGCATTTTCTTACAGGAGGGGAACAGAATGGGATATCAGTGTTTAACAGGAAAATGTTCACACACATCCGAATAAAAAAAATCCAACAAAAAAACATCAATGAGACCATGTAGATTGTAACCTATTCAGTTTCACTGTAAGGCCTATAGAAAAAGGAAAACATTGAATATCATATAGCATTGCAGCTACAGCACAGAAACTGTCCATTTGACACAACATATCCAGTGTTATGCTGCAGATGAACTTCCTCCAACCCTGTTTCAACTAATCCCATCATCAGGCCCTGTATTTCTTTCTACCTCATCTGTTTACCCAGCCTTCACATACAATCTTTTTATAAACAAAATCTTCTTTGCTATTTAATTTTGACACAATAAAACACAAGCTAGAATTACTAAAAGATATGAAGCCGTCTTCATGTTCAACATGATTTCTACTTGGAAATATAGTGGTGACAGGTTCAAATGAGGGATTCAAGAGGACATTGGATGGGTATTCGGATATTATTGATATGCAGAGAAACAGGGAAAAGGCACTAGATAATAGAGCTGGTGCAGACATTGATGAGTTGGTTGGCTTCCTTCTGCATACTAATAATTCTGTACAGTAGCATGGCAAAACTCACTTTTAGGAGTTTTTTTTATTGTGAATGGCATAACTGGCAAAGCAGCATCAAAGAACCAAACAACACAGAAGATTCATTGAATCTGAACCAATAAAATCTACTCTAAATCTACATTTGTCCCACTTCCCAGCACTTGGTCCATATCCTTTAACGTTATGACATTTCTAGTGTTCATCTGAGTACTTTTTAAAGCTTATGAGGTTTCCCACCTCAGCTACTCTCCCAGGCAGTACATTTCTTATTCCTACCACCCTCCGGGTCAAAAGGTTTCTCCTCAAATTCCCTCTGAACATCCTGCCTTTTACCATAAGATTTTGTTCCCTTGTTATTGACCCATTAACTAAGGGGAATAGCTGCTTTCTATCCACTCTGCCCATGACCCTCATAATTTTATACACCTCAATCCCCCACAGCCTTCTCTGGTATAAAACAAACATGGGCTTTACCAGCCTCTCTTCATAGCTAAATTGCTCTGATCCAGGCAACAACCTGTGGAGTCTCCTCTGCAGTACCTCCAGTGCAATCACATCCTTCCTATAGTGCAGTGACCAGAACTGCACATTGTACTCCAGCTGTGGCCTAACCAAAGTTCTGTACAGCTAGACCATAACCTCCCTATTCTTATAATATATGCCTTGACTGATAAAGGCAAGTGCTCTGTATACCTTGTTAACCACTCTTTTAACTTGACCTACTGCCTTCTTGGGTCAGTAGTCAAGCACACCAAGATCCCACTTGTTCCTCTGAACTTCCCAGTGTCCTGCCACTCATTGAGTACTCCCTTGTCTTGTTACTTCTTCCAAATTGCGAAACTTCACACTTATCAGTGTAAAATTCCATCTGCCACTGATCTTCCAATCTGACCAATCCATCTATATTCTCTTGGAATCTAGGACCTTCTTCCTCACAGTCAATCATCCAGCCAATGTTTGTGTCATCTGCAAACTTACTTATCATCTCCCTCAACATTTTCTTCTTTATCCCTATAAATCACGAACAGTAAGGGACTCAGCACTGATTCCTGTGGTATGCTACTGTATACCAGACTCCAGTCACACAAGCAATCTTCTACCACCACCCTCTGTCACTAAGCCAATTTTGCCAAGTTACTCTGGGTTCCACGAGCCTTATTTATCAGTCTCCTGCATGGGGCCTTGTTGAAGCCATGCCTGAATTCATATAAATTATATCTAAATCTACTGCACTACCCTTACCTATATACCTGGCCACCTCCTAGAAAAAAATTGAATCAAATTTGTTAGATGTAATGTCCCTCTGACAAAGCCATGATAACTATCTCTGATCAAACCTTGCCTCTCCAAATGGAGATTAAGTCTCTCCTTCAGAACTTTTTCCAATAATTTCCCAACCACTGATGTGAGACTCAACATTCTGGAATTCCCTGGTTGACCCCTGTCAGTCTTCTTGAAACGTGGAGACACATAACTGCCTTCCAGTCTTCTGGCCTCTCCCCTCTTGCCAGAGTGGAATTAAAAATTTTGGTCAGATACACTGTAATATGTTCTCTCATCTCCAACAGTAGCCTGCGATATAACTCATCTGGACCTGGGGATTTGACCATTTTTAATTCCCACCAAAATCTCCAATAACTCTTTACTCCCTGTGTCAAACTGCTCACAGAATCTCACAGTCCCTCTTCTTGAATCCTATACCTACATCCTCCTTCTCCAATGTGAAGACAGATGTGAAGCATTTGTTTAACTCATAGGTTTCCACCTTGGTCCCTAATGGCACCTTCTCTTTCCCTAGTTATCCTATTCCACTTGACATACTTATCAAACATCTTCAGAATCTCCCTAATTTTACCTGATAGAGGTTTTTCATTTCTCCTTTGCTCTCCTAATTGCTGTCTTTCGGTATCCCCTATATTTTCTATACTCCACAAAGCATCCACTAGTTTCCTTTCTTTGTACTGGTTAAAAATCTTTCATTTCCTTCTTATTTAGTCCTGAATATTCTTTGACATTCAGGGTTCCTTGGGCTTGTTGCTCCTTCATTTCACTCTAAAGGGAACATGTTAGGCCTGTACTGCCCCCAAATCCATTTTGAAAGCCCTCCCTCCCCCTCACCCCCACCAATGTTCTACTGCAGAGCAGGGAAGGCAATGACCTAATGTTATGATCACTAGTCATCTCCTGTTTTACATCCTGCCTTGTCCTGCCTGAAGATTGTATACCCAGGAATGTTAAGTTGTCAGTTTTATCCCTCCGTCAACCACATCTCTGTGATGGCAACAATATTACAATTCTATGCATTAATCCAGGCCTTTAACTCATCAGTCGTACCTTTAATACTCCGAGCATTAAAGTAGAGGCCATCTGGATTTACCTTATACCTTTGAAACTCAACATGGCTGAGCTCCCTCTTCCTCGGTTCCTTTACTAAAGTATGCCATGGCCCTATTGTGTTCCCTCTCCCTAACCAACTAGTTTAAATTCCACCCAATGGCATGAGCAAACCTGGCCACAAGGAAATTGGTTTAGGAGCAGACTGTCCCAATTGTAAAGGTTGCATCTTCCCCAGAAATGATCTCAGTGATCCAGGAATCTTAAACCCTCCAACTCTTGAGTCACACTTTTGCCTAACTCTATTCTCCCTTTTCTGTACTCACTAATATGTGGCACCAGGAGTAATCGTTGAGACTCTGTTTATAGTCGATTGGCTAGCTCCCTAAATTATTGATGCAAGACCTCATTCCTCATTCTATCTATTTCCTTGGCACCAATGTAAACCACAACCTCTAACTTGTCACTCTCCCTTCAGGATGCCCTGCAGCTCCTCAGTGATGTTCCTGACCCTGGCACAATGGAGGCAACACATCATTGTGGAGTCACATCTGTGGTCGCAAAAATGTTCCCCTAACTAACGACTGCCTTATCAGTATCTCTCCCGCTCTCTTCTTCCTCGATCAGGATCACTGCCACAGTTCTACCTTACAGTTCCAAGATCAATTCAAGGAAACAAAGGACAACCCAAGAGCAAAAACAAAAGTTGCTGGAAAAACTCAGCTGGTCTGGCAGCATCTGTGAAGAAAAAATCAAAGTTAACGTTCCGGGTCCGGTGACCCTTCCTCAGAACCAGACACGAAACGTTAACTCTGTTTTTTCCTTCACAGATGCTGCCAGACCTGCTGAGCTTTTCCAGCAACTTCTGTTTTTGTTCCTGATTTATATCATCCCTGTTCTTTCTGTTTTTATTTTATTTTACGGATCACAAAACTGCAAAAAATATTTTAATTTGGAAGGGTGCTTTCACTTGGTAATACCATACAAGATGTCTTTGTTACTTTAAGGATTACAGGCCAGGAAATAGATCCTCCTGTGTGTGAGAATCAGCAGCCAGGTCCAGATAATGCTGACACCTTATATGTATTAAACTATACCAAACCTATGCTCATTTTGTTGTAAGCCAAGTGATGACATGGTTTCATTGTAGTATTATGGTCTAGTTATCCTGACTGTAGGCTAATATTCTGGGAACATGAGTTTGAATCCCATCATGCCAGTTGGTGAAATTTGAACTCAATAAAATTTTGGAATTTAAAAAAACTGTCATGTAATACTACTTAAAGTTGTAAAAATCCATTGGGGCATGAAAGTCCTCTAAGAGCGGAAATCTGCCATCTATCCCTGGTCTGGCCTAAATGTGACTTGAGACAGTCCTCTGCTGTGTGAGAGAACTACCAGATAAACCCTGGCAGCCTCCCATTTAGCTCCAGTGGCAGGAGAGGCATGGAGTTAATGACAGCTCTTCTTCAGGAAGTCTTTGGACCTAGAGAGGACCTCCTGATGGTGGTGGTAGCTCCTGAAACAACTCTGTCACCTACCCTGACCATAGCCTGCTAGCTAAGCCTGGGCCAGACCCCACTTACCTGGTTGTGAAGGCCTATGTTTCAGCAATGTATGATCTGGTGCCAGTAGTGGCTACTTTTCCTGGTGGAGCTGATGAAGTTGTTGTTGATTGGCAGTTCTTGAGGGTTCCTTAATAGGAATTGACTGCTAGCCTCTGATAAGGTGGCACCCCAGATCATTCATCCCATCCTCAGTTTTCATCCTGCCAACACCACTAAATTCAAACCGATGATTCATGTTGATGAAACATTTTGTTTGAGGATAAAAAAAGCAATGTAACAAGTTTTAAGTAAGTGCATAGGGAGGAGAAATATGCGTTGGAAGAACAATGTGGAGACTTACAGGACTAAATGACAACTGTGATGATGATTGATGGTAAAGGAGCAAGTAAATAAATAAAGTTGGATCAAGAGGAGGTGGAAATGGGAAGCAGAGAATTATGACCAACAGTTGTCATCTGATCACAATCTTTGGCCCTGAGTTTTGAGGAAAGGATCATAACATCTTCTATCTATTTGTATTTGAGGGCGGATGTTAGTTGTGATTCTGAATTTTCTCATTTTTATTAAATCAAAGCCCCTCTTTTGTTTCTTTGCTTGCCATCACCAGAAATAAAATTGTATTCTACCATGATCTGCAAACTTACAGCTTGGCATATTACTGTTACCACTCTTACCTTCAAGACCAACCCTAGTTTAATGAGGGGTGTGGGAGAGTAGATCAGCAGCAGCACCTGGTGAAGATTCAGTACAACAGAGTGCAGAGCTGGGGATGTCAGAGCTAAGCAACCCACGGCTAATAGGTCAAATTGAAAGCTCTGTAGTTCTACCATGTTGGGTCATGAATAGTGGTGAACTTTTAAATTAATAACAGGAGAAGACTCCAAGAACATCTCCATCCTGATATTGACCAAGCCAAACAGGAGGAAAGGAACAAGACTACCATGAATGCAACCATCTTCAGCCGGAAGTGCTCAGTAAAAGATCTTTCTAAGCCATTGGTCTCCTTATTGTCTGAGTCCAAACATGGACAAAAGAACTTAATTCTAGAGGTGAGATGAGATTGATAGACCTTGAAATTTTTGGGTGATTGTGGTTGTTGAAGCCCAAATCATCTCAGCCCAGAATATTACTGCAGGAGTTCGTCAGAGTGGCATAATACAACCAAACATCTTCAGGTGCTTCATCAATGACCTTCCATCCATCATAAGGTCTGAATTAGGGATGTTCTTTGTGATTGCACACTTTTCAATGCCATTCACAACTCTTCACATAGCAAAGCAATCCTTGTCGATATTCAGCAAGACTGCATTCAATCTTAGGCTGATTAGTAGCAAGTAGTATTTGTATGAGCCAGACAATGGTTATCTCCAACAAGTGAGAATCTAACTATCTCTCCTTGACATTCAAATGCATCATCATTGCTGAATCCCCTAATATCAACATCCTGGCGTTACCATTGACCAGAAACCTGCCTGGACCAGCCCCATAAATTCTATGGCAATGAAAGCAGGGCAGTGATTGGGAATCCTGCAGTGGGAATCCTCAAACATCTATAACTCCCCAAAGCCTATCCACCAACTCAAAGGCACAAGGCAGAAACAGGAAGGTACATTCCCACTATCATGGATGAACACAGCTCCAAAAACACTGAAGAGGTTTGGCACCATTCTGGACAAACCACTTGTGTGATGGTTAAGGTGGAGGTGAGGTGACATTCATTCCTTCCACTACTGATACACAGAAGTGTTGTGCAATTTACAAACTGCAGTGCAGTAACTTGCCAATTCCACATCATCTGTGAGATTGGTTAAACTTGCACATTTGCTCTAATACAGATATTCTCAGATATTGAAATTAAATTTCTGCCACTAAAACACACATCTTTAAACATATTTCTCTCAGTATGACCCAGACAAAAAACACTTAAAACCTAAGACAGAACTTGCTCATGCCCAATCAAGAGGGGCGATGATATAATTGATGGAGTTGGTAACAAAATTGATAGAATAATCACAAATGTATGGAAGAATGTCTCCGGTAAAACATATCCCCTATCAAACAGTGTTAAGAATAGAGATATAGCATTCGACAAAAATACTATGTTTTTAGACTACTAATTTTTAGAGTTAACTGGAATTTGTAAATAATTCTGTACACCAAGATGTTAGGACTGTATTACTTATTATCAGGTGAAAATATATCAAATTCGATAATCTGTTCAATCGACAGTTTGATAACCTCATTGTGCACTCTGCCCTGTTAACCCTTACACACACTCTGACGTGATAACCCCTCTCTAGGAAGTTTGACATTCACAAGCCTAGTTAACCCTCATGTGCAAACAAAATTTAAAAAGACCAACTTCAGGTCTCAAAATAATTTACTTCCAATAAATATCATTTTTTTAATAAAAACGTTCCGTCAGATATATTAATTAGTTGAAAATATTCAATAGATAGTCATTTTAGGCCAGGTAGAGGAATAAATTAATTCTGTCGCTTTCATATTAATTATCATTAACATTCTATCCAAAATATAGGAAATAGATTTGAAAATTACAAAGCGTCTATCAATGTGAAGGATCTACAATATAGCATTTTAAGGTGTGCATATTAGATTAGTTTGATTTATAGAGCTTGGGTGAGAAAAACATGATGATCCTATCAATAAGTGACAAGTGATATGGTAATTTTCAAACCTATAGCCTCATCACTAAGACTGAGGGTTGTTCCATAATAATTGTTTAAGAATCCTTTTCCTTTGACAAGTCTAAGAACACTAAAAGCTGATTGATGTGTAAAATCAAAGTTGTAGCAGACGATCTAACCCAATGCCTGTGCTAAAATAGCAGAGAGAGGAATGCATATCAGCCTGTTAAGCATTTGTTTACAAAAACTACCAACGTTAATTTCTTGGCTGGTTTAAGGCTATGGGGGAAGCGTGATATTGTTCCCTTACTGCTTGGTAACCTCATGCTGGAAACATAACTTACTGATATTTAATGAAAATTGCTGAAAAGTGCTTTGTTCTCCAAAACTTTCAGAAGTACAAAGCTTTCTTGCAGTAACTGGAAGTAAGAATATGCCATTCAGTTCATTTTGCTGAAGCCACTTTTTGTGCTTGGTGCTTCAGAGAGTCTAAAACAATGTTCACAGGCACTATTACTCCTCTTTAACTATGTATCATTCAAATTCTTTTCTAAACTGATCAATAACTATAACTTTTTGGAAATACAGGAATGGGAGATATCTCTAAGACAGTCTAAAGTTTATTTGTCTGGCAATATGGCAAATGGTATCTAGATAAATGATGATGGGTAGGATAATACTGGCAAACAAAGGATAGTTGTAAGATTATGGGGAGTGAGGTTGTCCTCTATTTAAATGTTAGAATTCTCCTTTCTAAAAGAATTTAATGACAGATGAATATATAAAATTTAAAAAAGTATTAACATGACAAAATACAGGATCTTTGTGTATAAGGGTTACTGTGGAGGGAACTGCCAGATTGTCTAATTCTATCAAAGGGTTAGATGACATCATAAAACCACAAAAATGCAGCCTGTGCAGTTTATATACATCAGCCGATCACCAGAATTAAATTGAACCCTTTAACTTCCTCTACAGCATCTGCTAGTATTTGTTCCATGAAAACCGTATTTATTAATCCAAAAAAATAAGAATACAGGTCATTTATATCATCATTACAATTGCTGCTGAGTGTTCAATGTGGTAAATATTAATTGCACTTGGGAGAAAACATTTGATGAAATTGCAGAAGGAAAATAATTTTAACAACTGTTGTAAATCCACTGATCAATTTAAGAATTGTTTATAACCATTTGTTAACAAGGTATTAAATAGACTTCAAAAATATTGCCCTGCATCAAGTATGTGTTGCATAATTGACCTGCATTGACTCAAAAGTAAAATAAAAAACCTAGAGGCAATTGGAATAATGTATTCTATACAAACTGATATACTAGGAAACATGTTCAAGGTTTTAACCTTATCTCTGAATTCAGATGTTCATTATTAGTTTAAAAATTCTCAACCATTGATTGAATTAGTTTTTGAATGTTTTAACTCCATTATGTGACATGGATCCAGCTGATTGTGGCAGCTACCAAGCAGAGAAGGAGAAGCAAGTCTCTTAGCATGAAGGTATAACAGACTGTAATGTTTTTCTCAGTAGCTGTGTAGCCCATAGATGTGGGGCTTCCAAGAGATTACATAATTGAAACACAGTTATGAAGTATGAATGCAACATGTAATTGCAAATGCCATGCACAGAACTGAAAATAGGTCTAAGTAATGGATCAGGGATGGCATCAGTTTAATATTTCTTCATTACTGGCCATGATGTGGTATATTAAACACTAAAAGAAATAAATTATGAAGGAAGTAGTAAAAGCTAGTGATCTGAGGTAAAATCAGAATGGTAGAAATATATAACTTGTCAATCAGCATCTGTTAAAAGAGCAGAACTGTTAAATCTTTCAGGCTTAGAACTTTCATTAGAATTGCAAATTACAAATCTTTCAATTTCATTTTTGTTAAAGGTTTAAACTAAAATGTTTAACCCAGATTTTCAGCTCATCCAATCTTATATAGTCCATGTGCCTGTAGGAAGACTATCCAGCTCATTACTTCCAAAATATGTTTTCTAAAATATTATTTTTAACTTGCATCCTTTTATTTCCTGGATACAGTCCAGCTTAGCTATAATAATCACAAATACATAATTTACATTATATAGCTTTCATTGCAGCTGATGTATGTCATCAGAAACACCTTCCTTGGGAAGATTATGTCCAATGCCTTCAAAGCCACTGTACCATCAGTAGATTTAGAGGCAGTATTGAACAATATGTGTCTGTGACACACTTTTCTGAATCACTGTCCTGGCTCTTAAATTGCAACTTTTCTCAAATGACCTGTGTAGAGCAGAAATATGCTTTTGCCATCAGTATTTCCTCTGAAATGGGAAACAATTACAACTAGATGGCTTTATCTTACTTCTTGATCAACGCTGATCACTCAACATACCCAAAAAAGAAATGATCTGGTCATTAATTTTATTGCTGTTTGTAGGAAATTTCTGTGAACAGATTAGCTGCTGCATTGCCTATACTGCAATGGATGTAATATATTTGGATCTTTCAGAAGGTGTTTGGTAAGGTATCACATATTAGGCTACTTAATAAGATAAAAGCCTATGGTTTGGAGGTAGCATGTTAGCATGGATAGAGGAATGACTAACTAATAGAAGACAGATAATTGGGATAAGGGGGACATTTTCAGAGTGCCTTTTCTTGTTTGTTTATTTACAGGATTAAGGCATCACTGGCTGGGCAACTGGGTCATGGCCCATTTCTAATTGCCAGTCAAAAGTCAGCCACATTGCTGTATGTCTGGAGTCACATATAGGTCAGACCAGGCAATGACGTCAGTTTCCTTCTCTAAAGGACATCAGTGAACAAGATCAACAATGGATTCACAGTCATATTAGACTATTAATTCCAGATTTTTATTGCATTCAAATTCCATAATCTGCCTTGGCAGGATTCAAACCTAGGTCTCTGGGTTAACAGTCCAGTAATAATACCACTAGACCATCACTTGTAACAAGTGGTGTGCCAAATGGTTCAGTGCTGGAGCCACAATTATTTACAAGATATATTAATGACTTCGATGAAGAAAGTGCATGTATTGCAGACAAATATGTGAGTGACACAAAAATGGATGGAAAGGCAAGTCATGAGAACGACACAAAGAAGGATATGGATAGATTAAGTTGATGGGCAAAAAACTTGACAGATGGAACATAGCCATAGAGTCATGCAGCATGGAAACAGACCCTTTGGTCCAACTCATCAGCGCTGAGCAGATATCCCATTCTGACCTAGTCCTAATTGCCAGCATTTGGCCCATATCTCTCCATACATAATGTGGGAAAACGTGAGGTAATGCATTTTGGCAGAGAGAATAGAGGAACTGAATGTTACTTAAATGGAGAAAGGTTGTAGAAAGTTGAAAAACAGATGTATTTCCTTGAGCTGCAATCACAAAAGGCTAGCATCCAAGTTCAGCAGGAGATAGGGAGAAGAAATGGAAAGTCGCCCTTTATTTCAAAGGGAATGGAGTATAGAAGTGGGGAGAATTTGCTAAAACTATATAAAACTATTAGTCAGATAATAGCTGGAATACTGCAAACGATTTTGGGCCCTCATCTAAGGAAGGATATACTGGCTATTGAAGGAAATCACAGAAGGTTCACTGAATGAACACTGGGAATGAGGAGAGGTTGAGTAGGTTGGGCCTGAACTTATTGGAATTTAGATGAATGAGGGGTGACCTTATTGAAATGTATAGGTTTTGAAGGGGACTTGGCAGGGTAGATGCAGAAAAGTTGTTTCCCTTTGTAGTTGGATCTAAGACCAGAGAGCATAATCTCAGAATAAGGATTGTACATTTAAGACAGAGATGAAGAGGAATTGATGGAATTCTCTACCTCCAAGGGCTGTTGAGGTGATGTTAAGTACATTCAAGGCCAAGATAGAAAAATTTGTGATTATTAATTGAACTGATGGTTGTAGGGAAAAGGTGAGAGTGATGTTGATGATTATTAGATCAGTCATGATCCTTTGAATGGTGAAGCAGATTCAACTGTCTGATAGTCTACTCTTGCTGTTATTTTTTTTTAATTATAATACAACTTCATTGGTTGTAAAAGGCTTCAGGATATCACAAAGATGTAAAAGGCGCTATGTAAATTCAAGTCTTTCTTACTTTCTACCTTTATTCATGTGCAATCTCTGCCATGTGTTCTAATGTCAGAAAATTGTCCACATGCACACAATGCTCAAGTATTTTGACAATAAAACATTTAACTATAGAATTCCTTCTGTGAGAATGTTAATGGATTATTAACAGAAATGTTCTGAATTGGATATCATTTTTAAACATATATAGGTAGCAACAAAGCATTCTGAACATAGGCAAGCAAAAAGCAATGGTCTGAGACTGTCATGCATTTTATTTTTTATTTGTTTCCTAAAATAAATACAAATGCACAGATTGAAACTATCAGGATCATGTGCACTAGGTGAATTTTATATTAAAATGACCTCCAGCTCCCTTCTTTCCCCAACAACAAAAAAAATCTGCTGAATATTTTTATCACACAACAATCTGATATGTATTCCCTTAGTTCACATATTTTTGGTTGATTGGTTGACATAGCAGGGACAAAAATAGTAACAAAAAGAATGTTAAAATCTTCCCAAACAATCCCTGTGCCTCACTCAGCTCCAGGCAAGGGCCACATGTGCTCTGCATCCATCCAGCTGAAATATTGTCTGATCCATGCAGTAAGGGATACAAGAATTATTTACCCAATGCACACTTGCCTAGGAATTAGTGAAGCAGTGAATCTGATGGGAAACACTGTGAATTAAATTTGTTCCGCAGACTTCAGGTTGCATGATTTTGGCACCACAATTTGCTGCAATTGTGAACTGGTAATCTCATAACGAGACAGATATGCAGATCTATACAACCTTCCTCCCGTACGTCAGGTCACATACGTAGTTTAACTCAAAGGGCCAACGATATTCACTAAGGGCCACATGATCGACTTGTGGTCTGCACTTGTCTTTTCCAAAGCCAAAGAGAGAAAGATAGACTTTCATCCAGCTGGTGAAAACTCCTCCATTCCTCCCTCTCACAGCTGGACAGTTAGTGAGAGCCCAGTACCATCTCCTTTGAGCAGGGCCAGCCAAACTGATGGCCAGTAGCAACTTTCCTTTGGATCAAGTACTTCAGGGTACGAGTGGTGGGGGGGGAGGTGCTGGAAATCCCACCTATAATTTACGTTTGCTTTGGGAATGGCTTAGCAGAATCTTAAATTGCCAGCAAGAAATTGGTGAGTTACAATTGGTTATGTTTCAACTGGGATTTAAGCGAGGGAATATTTGCTGCTGAATTTCTATAAGAGGTGCTAACCAATCAGAGGCTGGTAACTTATTGTTGCTTTCAGCGCCACCAGGGAGCAGTGGTAGCAGCTGAGAGTGCACTTACCAGAGGCCCAGGATAAGTGAAGGATGCTGGTCACAATTGAATGAAAGAGCCACGGGAGACACTTGGAGAGGCCTTCTTGTGGAATGGAGTCTTATAAAAGGACAGTGGGGCTAGCTAATGGTGGACTAGTCCCCATTTCTGATTTCAATCCCCTTGACAATGTCGGAACCTTTGGGGCTGTGAACACATCCCACAGGTTTTGCTGTTTGGGCTCACCACAGGCCTATCGAATATCATTGGAGTCTTGATGAGGCCCTGAGGTGATTTTTAATCTATTCTGCTGTCCAGAAGTGTCAAAACAAAGATAAGATGGGGTATTTATATGCTTTCTGTAACTACTATGTTTATCCTTTATAACTTTTTTCATTTTTAAAACACAAAAGATACCTTTTTAAAGAAGTAAATCAATTAGAGAGCTTAAAATGCCACTTGTGGCTGATTAAAGTTTCCTATTAACCCAATTGACTCTCCCTTGATATCTTTCCAGTCTAGATAATGAACATTAAAAGTAGAGATAGAAAGAAATGGCACGAATCAGAGGCAAATTAGATAGACAAAAAAGGCAGAGAAACAACAATTAGAAAAAGGGAAAAATTTCCCGTTTTTCTTTAACTTTATAACAGCAAATAATCTTTCATAAGCAATTTACTTGCAGGAGCCAAAGTCTGACCCAGTGGTTTTCTGAAACTCTCCTTAATTAGCTAATCATGATCTGTGACAATGTTCAGTCTGTGCCTTCAGCAGTGGATGACGATAAAGCTAAAAAGGTCGACGATTTAAATCAAATATCAAACGACTAAAGCAAGCTTTGTTTTGTTAACTTGTGTATTTTCGCCTCTTTCTTGACAAGCATACGTCATTTGGATATGTTAATTTCCGCGCACATCCTTCACGCCTGACTAGTGGCCAAGGAAGTGAAGATTTAATCATTGCGCCGGACCAAACTAACTCTACGTTGGGAACGGCTGAAGCACCTTTTCCCAGAACAGTCATCCATCACCACCCCATATTAACGAATGATCTTCATTAATTATTTTCCAAGTGACGAGGCGAGATTCGTGATGCAGATGTTTATAATTCCAGCAATTTGATTTGACTTATTTCGCTTCGGGTGAAAGATGGGAAAGCAGTGAGTAATAGAGGTACAAGGCGAACAGAGAAGCTACAGCCTCATCTTCTGCACAAAATATAGGCCACTGATAAATTAGGCAGTTACAACACTAAACTTACACATTACACGTCACCAGGTTTCTTAGATTTAAATAATTAAAATATTGTCAGATTGCGGTGAATAAATCAAAACCTCTTTTTATCTCTCTGAATTTATGCATTAAATGTTATTACTGGGGATGTTACATTGCACTCCATCGTAGAAACTAAATAGCTCTATCAACAAAGTGCAACTTTCACTGAATTCAACTGGATGGATGTTGTTATATTAAATCTTTAATTTTAAACTACTTTCTGTAGGAAAAGGAGCAGCATGCTGCCAATATCCTCCCTCTTGAATGTGAGCTCGTTCTTGTCAATTTGTAAACTTCCCTTTCAAACACTGCACTTAGAGTACCTATTAATAAGAGGGTGGTTTAAATAGATTAAAATCAACTCAAGAGTCAGCGTCGTATTCTTGGTTATATCAGCTTCAGCGTTGTAAATTTTAACGCTATTTGTCCTGCGAGCAATGAGTTATTCTCACTCAGTCGGGTGAATTTCCTGTTTATAAGGCGCCCATTAACCAATAAATCTAAATACGCCCTTAAGGTGTTACAACACAACGCAGCAAATTTATCCTTTTTTTATAATGCACCTCTTCCGCAATTGATAGCCGGTCATCAAACGTTTAGCATTTATTAAATAAGTGTTTATTTTGATTTCATACACTGGTGGAGATGATTCTTCCTCCAGCACTAATCTTCCAATTTGTAGGTAACAAGTTTGTCTTTAAATTAACGTTGTTGGAAATAGCCGCAGCGACAGGAAGCGGGTCCTCACATTCCGGTTAGGGAGCGGGGCGGCTGAACTGAGCTTCCTCCAATTAATATTCACACAACGTAGTCGCCCAGAGAAGCAAAATGCTGGTTTCGTTCGGCTTGCCGCATTTTGCAAAAGTTAACAAATCTCCGCTCATTTCACCGCCCAATTGATTTATCACATATTTCTTTTCACATGGGCGCTCAGATGTGCAAGAGTTGGGTGTTGTCAGTTTTGCTCCACACTGCCTTTCGCACGCTCTTACTGCCTCTCAGAGGCTGGTATGTGCCTCCAAGTGAGCTGCAAATTCCAAAGTTCCGTCATGGGGGGTAGGGGGTCACTTTTTGACTTTACAAGTGAGACATCTTAATAAGAAGAATATTGCTAATCCAAACATACATAAAGCGAATCTCCGTTTCAGAATTTACAGAGGGAACTTTCTGTCTAATTATGAGAGTGTAGCAGTGAAAAGGAACTCATTAGGTTTTGAAACATGATTTTTAGTAAATAGCAAGCCATACATACAATTGGACGGCAAATTAACTTTCTGTGCTCGTGGTAAAATGCAATCAATTGATAAATTGCAATCAGTCATTACAACATTAAAAATACTACATGGGGAAATCTAACGAGCGTTAAGAGAATTCGAATCGCTAGCTCATGTACTGTTGTTACGCTAGGTTTTCGAGTTTAACGATTTATCCAGACTATTCTGTGCAGAGCTTAGGTAATTGGGAGTACAAACATCGTTACTAGGAAACAGCTGACTGAATTTCACGTTTTACGTTTTCACATGGAGGGTTCTGATATGTATGCTTTCCATAATAAACTAACTGTGCGCAACTTATCCCAACGAAACTTGAATCGTTCGAAAATACTTTCACGCCTTCTTCACCCTCGGGGTGATGCTATTAGGCTCGCTGAAGCATTAGTCAAATAAATTCGTCACCAAGTTCAGCGGCAGGAGTGTTACTTGCTCAGCAACGCACAACTTGTTCGCAAATTTCCAAACTTTGTGAGTTCTCCTCTTTCACCACAGCACCCCCCGCAACTATTAACTTAAATTGTAAGACCCTGTTTAGCTTTTAAAGCAGGAGTTTACAAAGTTAAATCAACCCCTAACACTTTAGTTTCAAAAACTTGGTGAAAAGCCAGTGTGTTAATAAAAATACTTGGCGAGTTACGGTTTCCTATATTGAAGTTTTATGGGGGAAACGGGACGATTATGTCCGGGAATTCAAATCCATTTACGTGCGATTCCTGAAATATTTGGAAGGGACGCTTAGTTACAAACTTACGCAGAAAAGTCAATCATGATCATTAATGCAGTAAATATTAGCGTATTGGCTGGGTTTACACAGCATTCACTGAGATACATAAATCTAGTGCTGTATAACTAAAAGGGCCAATATAAAAACAAAGCTTAAGTGTGTTAGTACTTAATAAATTTGGTAATCAGTCTTTTAATTAAAAAAACTGTTTTGAAACACTGCTGGCCCATGAGTTCCCACAATTCATCCTCAGAGGTGATTTGTTAACCAGGAGCTCGTCCTTTTGTTGTGAGTCCTGCAACATATGGTAGATCCGAGGTCGCTGATTTTTGGGTCGTTTTCCTTTTCTCAGGCGCTAATATGCGGACAAATTGAAGCACTGACTTCGTTATTTTCATGCAAATTCTAACCTCCGGAAAAAAAACACAGCAACAACAACAATTAAAAAAAAGGCAACAGATGTGAAACACTCGGTTGCGCCCTTGTGAAGAAATAGTCAAACTCCGGACGAAAGAAGGTGGTGGTTCCGGGGGGAGGGAGAGAGACAGAGAAAAACAAGGCAAGTTGTAATACAAGTGATCGTCCTTGGTGGGCTGTAAGACGAAGTTTGTACAAAATCTGGGCTAAATTAATGGCGCTTTGTGGGAGAGCGAGATGTTAACACGCAACAAGTGACAGAATGAAACAAAACTGGACAGAAGCTAAATGAACCAGAAAAGATCGGGTTTAAGGAACACTATCTGGTCCCGAATTTTTAGCACCCGTTGGTACCATTGGGCCCTAGAAAATGATAGCATTTTACTGTGCCTGCCTGATGCTTTTATATTGAATTTCAGGTGAAATAGTTTCCCTCCGATCTATATCAATGACCCACAAACTGCAGATGCCACATTGTCGCTAATACAAAGTTTGGAGAGGTGGCTATCATACAATTGGAGGGATACGATCTAAATTAATTCGACTTCCAGTTGCTCAGGCTGCTAACAGATAAAACACTTCAAGTGCATCGCCTTTGCGGAGTTAGGTGGTACTTCATACAGTGTGTTAATTATTTTTTTAAAAACTGTTTTCCATACCAAGGATCACGCAAACTTTCTTGTACAGTGGATTGCCACTCACGCCCAGTTTTCAGAGGGACGGAATCGTTCATTCAATGCAGAATGAGAAGTTAATTCGATTATTTTACGTTAAAAAAGGAGTTCATCACTAATCGTTTCAGTCAAATAAAGACATATAGATCTTCACATTCACTGCAAAAGGGCCGCCTTTATTCTAAAGTGTTTGATTTAACGATAATATTCCCTGGAATTCGAGTTTAATGAGTGCAGCGATACATAGTCGAAAACATGTCCTGGGGCGGGAGAAGAGAAAGAGAGAGGACTGTCCTAACCAGGCGGCCACGAAACTCACTCAAGATAAAAGCTTCTGTGGACTTTCTAAACTCGCGTAGCTCACACGGTCGGACATCCCACACTGCCCACTTCAACAAGTCCCACCAAAAATACTCTGTTCTCAATAAACAATATTTAACTACAGTGCTCCAATCTGCAGTTGGGTCAATAATGTGTATAACATAACGCATAATTACGCTTTTCAAACTTTGTGTAATGATATTGGGAGATCACGTTCAACATCGCAATTAAATATAGTTCAATATTTTAGTCAATAATTGCCCCCTTCCCTACTGGATATCTCCCTTTGAACTGTACAACATGCAAAGCGATGAACTAGTCGGAATTACTTTCCCGTCATAACAAAAGTTGGTTGCATTGCTGTATCGGAAACATTGTAAACATCCTTTCTCTGTGCTTTATCGTACAACGCGATGTCTATCGCCCAGCCTCTTAATAATACGGCCCCGCGGAGAAAAACAATTGGCATCCAAGTATTATTTTGCGATCAGATAAATTGTAGGAGTGTTTCTTAAAAGAACAGTTAATGAATTATCCCCCGATCTACCGCTGTTGACCTTATTCTGACAGCCCGTGATGGAAAGTGAACTAGTTCTCAGCTTCAGTATTGGAGGTGCGGGCTCTCGGTCCCGAGCAAACCCCGGCCTCTGCAACTCAAACCACCTGATACTGAGACATGGGATCAGCGGGAGAACTCCTGCCGCTGGGAAACTCCCTGAGAGGGGGAGAGCTGCACACTGCTCTAAATCTGGATCGTGAACATTCATCTGCGCCGAATGTGACACAAATAAATATAATGCGATTTCGGGGGAATTGTGTCAGTAGTTTATTGTCAATCCACCCCCCCGAAAAAAAATGCATATTGCGTTTGTGCGGGCTGTCTGGGGGGAATATGGTTTCTCCACCTCCGTTTGATCATTAAAACAGCGCCTTCTATGTAAATTCACCATCATTTCACCAGTTTGTCCTCCTCCTTCTCCTTGCGACTGTACTCCACACACACACCCCAGCCAAATGTTACAAATGCAGCCTCTTACATTTCGTGCTACCACTCGGAGGGGTGGGGGATGGTGGGTGGTTTCAAGAATGGGGAGCAGAAGCTGAGACCGGGACTGACTCTCTGTCTCAGCTCCCGGTGAAGACCCGAATTCACTCCCTGGCTCCGCTTCAAGCCCAGATCCCGCCCACCCTCAGCAGTGAGTGGCCGGGACCTTCGGGGAGCACGGGGAGTCTCCTCCTCATTGGCGGCTCGCCCAGAGGCAGCGAGATTGCGATTGGTCTGTTGTCCAGTCAATCATGTATTTCCCCCCCCCTCGACATCCGCGCGCGCACACACACACGGGAGAAACCTTTGCTACATTTGTCTTCGTGTAACTGGGGCGGAAAGTGGGAATGTATCAAAGTAGCAAGTAATGCGCCGTGACAGCACAGAGAAGCTGCTGAGTGAAAATACAAAATGTACCAGCAAGTAAATGAAGCTGAAGACTGCAGCCGTAAAACTAGAAGGACATAAACAACAAACAAAAACATACAGGGAAACGAGTGGCATCCAACTGAATTCAGAAATCAGGCTTTAGATGTTAAGCAAACATATGTAAGGATCACATAAACACACACACCAATAAAATATTTCTTTTCAGCAAATACATGGCTACAGCCTAGCATGGCATTCTCTTGTGCCGGGGACTGCTACACGCTATGGCACTTAGCACAGTCTTTTCGGACGCTCTACCCACGAAAGTCTACCGGAAGATCGTGGTCATGTTCTGCGTGTTGCTGATGTCCCTGTACTTCTTGTATTATCTGTCGGATGTGTGCCACACCATGCCCAGACCGGTCCGTGGTTCGGAAGGCTACCTGGCCGCGGACTTTGACGAGTGGCAGTCCCTCCGCCGGAAGACGCTGCTGCACAAGCTTCAGGTGCGGGGCTACTGGAACGGCGACCTGCCCGAGAAATATTTCCGAGACCTGAGGCTGCAGTTCCAGTCCTTCAATCTCAACCGGCAGAGTGGCGGCAGCTCCGTGGTGGGGAACCCACCGCCCAGCACCCTGAGCTTCAGCGGCGATGGCGTGAGGAAGCTGCCGCAGGCGATCATCATCGGCGTGAAGAAGGGAGGCACCCGGGCGCTACTCGAATTCGTCCGGGTCCATCCTGACGTTCGGGCAGTGGGGGCAGAGCCCCACTTTTTCGACAGACACTACGATGAGGGACTGCGTTGGTACAGGTAAAGGATCTTGGGCCCTTCACTCCAAACTGACACACACAATGCGACGTGCACAGACTCGTTTATCATTAACAGTCACTTGTTGATTCGAAGTTCCTAAACAATCTCGAGCAATTGTTTCCCAGGGTAAAAGTGTTTTGTTTTAAATAACTTAAAATATAACATGCTACAGACTGCGGGCAGACATCTATACACAATTTATCTAGATAGATATTGATACATAATACATCTATAATGTCTGTCAGTGCATAACGTTTACTTAAACTTGTGCGAAACAACTGGTTAATCTAACTTTGATGTAGTTGTTGCTCATCTTTTTTTCTCCTCACATTCTCGTCGTCTTTTCACTTTGTGAATCAAAACAAGCATTTACTGTTCACATAATTCCCCTGCAGTAATGTCACCCCAGTGGCCTATATTTTGTCAACTTTAAGAAAGCGTGTAGCCATTTGCTTTGTGATTTCTGGGCCATTAAGACCCGGGTGTGGGTGAAGAGTCAGGCTGTCGTGACAGCTTTTATTTGCAAATATTCCCACTGATCCGAAAAATTTAGCTTTGCGAAATAGCTCGTCGAGATGGGGTTTGGGGAGGGTGGGGTAATGCGTAAACTCCCACGCCACACAGATCTGTGCCATCTCAAATACTTTCATGTCTTTTCAGTGCTATATTTAACATAGCAGAGATAACAAAGTGTAGAGCTGGATGAACACAGCAGGCCAAGCAGCATCATTGGAGCAGGAAAGCTTGACGTTTCGGGCCTAGACCCTTCTTCAGAAGGTCTATTTAACATAGCAGTTTCCTTTCAGAGCCACAGCGAATTTACAGAGTTTAGAATGTTAGTGCACAGTGGCGTGTGTAAGTCTGAGATCTTGTTGAAACTTTTCATTGAAATGCTCACGTTCAGACTACACCTACAACGCCATCAGTGGTTCTTACAGATTCTTTCTTATTTCCTTTCACATGATCTGTTAAAATGTAGATTATGGAGTCGCCCGAGTGATATTCGTACCGTGAACACAGCTAATTTTGGCCGTAGGTTTTGTTTTCTCTCGGTTTATTTCCGATCCAGCGGTTTTCTGCGATTTCAGACTTGTGGGCAAAACTAAACGAGGCGGATGGGTTAGTTTTCAGAAATCTCCTGCAGACCCGGCATGTAAGAGTAATACGTTAATTGGATTACTTGTGCTTTATAGAATTCTTTTTTAAACAACCTGCTCAGAAGTGTTTCCACGCTTGCTGTCTTCACGAACAACTTCGTAGCACTTTTAACTCTTAAGATACCCCCCAAACAAAACTTATCGAAATTGCTGCCTTCATTTTTTAAAGTAGACCAGGACCATTGTAAAGTTAAGATTTTAACCGATACAAATGACTAAGATTAGTGCAGTCGGTTGGGATGAGTTAGGTGGGGGTGTACTATTTCTAATCGAAAGAATGGAGCAAGAGGGTGTTACTTGCTAAAACTGATGCTCCTGAGTAAATGCTGTCATCGACTGAAGTGCCAAGAAGGTGCGATTGGCCCTGCCAATACTAAGCCCCTGACTCCGCTAAGACGCTTTATTGAAGACATCATCAGCACTACCTGATCAAAAATATTGACAAATAGTTAAATGAACAAAATAACTTTCCTTGTGGAAACACCCTGTAAATGGCCCTGATCGCCGTACGGAAATTGTCTCTATATGACTATGGTGAAAATTCACTGCAGTTTAGTAAATCGAAGTTCAAAATTGCTCGCAATTTGGACACCTATACCAGCAGAGATATTTAAGTCGATTGTTACAATAAATTTACTTTTCCAGATGTGGTTCTCAATCCACATGAATCTGTTCGTGAAACTAACATTCTTAATTTGTTAGTGCCCATGTATATATATTTGTGGATGTGAATGATTTATTATGCTTGATAGCTTTTGAGCTACTTAATGGAATTCATTATTAAGTTTGATCATTTTAAAACCTACTATATTTTGATATTTCCGCTATTAATGTTGCAAATGCCCACTTTTGCCAAGAAATGTATGGGTCAATTATGAGAGATGTTGATAATTTTCATAATTTCTTCTTGAGTATAAAGTCATTTGTCATTTTAAAACAAGAAGCCACCGCAGAAACATATTCACATGGAGACAAATGATCAGTAAGTTTTTAATAAAAGTTGCACTCCTTGTTTTCTTAAATGAGGCTCCATGTTTGGAACTACTCAAAGTTAAATCAGAGTTAGACTTATTCTGAGATTTGGGCCGGGATTTCCAGTCATCTCTTGGCACAAATGGTATGTGTTTGGGTAGAAGCACTCCATGATGATATAACCCCCTGAGGTATGCTTAAATTTTTGAAGTGAGGGTAAGAGGCAGAATTGGGCACCTTTTCAACTCCAATCAATGGCGTGTTAAGTTCCTCAAGGAGTGTGTTAATAGTCTAGGAAGGGCCTGAGGACGACCTTCAGTTTGGAAATCAATTTGGACTCCAAACAGTCTAGAGCATAGCTGTCTGGTTTAATGCATGGAAAATGTAAATCAATTTAATGATGACACATTTTAACCACTGACTTTTTTTCGTTCTGGAGTGCATACAGTAGGCTATTTAGTCACTTTTATGCGCAGTAAGGCTGCAAGCCCTTCAATGTTTAATCCCTATCCTGTAAAAAAGCAGCAGCCCCTAACATGGCTGCCGTCTGCCTTTGTCAATCGTGTTCTGCACATAGATGGTGCCCAATTGTAACACTAAGCCCCATTAATTGGGCATTGAGATGGCCTATCTCCCAATGAGGCCTTTATGTTTGAAAATCCCATTGCCATTTTGACTCAGAATCAGCCCGGGGTCAGGCCCCTGAAATCATATCCCAGAAGAAAACAGCAGGAAAACTTGTCAGTGATACATACTGTCTTATGTACTTCAAAATGTAGCACTGGTACACCTCATACATTCATTTCCAAGAATTAAAGTTTTCACCAGTTTTTCCATTTGGGTTAGGAATTAGGTTACCAGTCACAGTTTAAAAATCAAGCCACTGCACTTTGTCAGGCCTGAGTTCAGTTGAATGTTGTGACTAAATTAAGAGAAAGAACACTAGAGAAGAAATAGTTTAAAAAGTTTGACATATACGTGGGCCACTGATTGTTTTCATGGCTTTTCCTTCATTTTCCTTCCAAAACCAAAATTTGGACTCTGGTACGGGTTTCAATCAGAGCATGCAGAAGTGTCTCATAAAGCCCCTCCACCTTATGCGTTAATGATCATTATAATAGTGAATATTATGTGTCAAGAGAATGGAAGAAATAGCATTTCTTCATTTAATCTTCAATCTAATAGGAATTAACAATATCACTAGATAGGGTGACAGGTTGGAAGTGCAAGAACTCTGACTCAAATCCAAGAGCTTACATTATTCTTTTGGAAGGAGCTTGGCAGAAGAACTAGAAAATTAGCTTCCTTAATGTTTCTTCCACCTTGCTTCAAATTAATTAAACAATTATTACAATTATTCTTAAAAATTGTTTTTAATTAATGTATTCATTTTGAATTAATACTATTCTTCGGAAAATTTCTCCAATTATTCAGGTCAATTTATTGCAGAAAGAACAAAATGAAAAGTTGCAGCAAACTACGTGATCGTTCAACATTTCGTCTAATTTCTAGAGAGAGCTGTGCAATTTTAAATATCACCACCTATTTGAGAGCTAGGTAATTGGTCTCACACAGACCTGCATCAGTCACGGTGATCTTTGAAGTTTGCAACTTGAACAGGGAAAATGAAGATCTCAACCAACAGTTGTTGGTTTAGGAGTAGGTTCAAAGGCATGATTGAGCAAATAGTCTCCTTCTGTGGTGTGAGTTTCTTTAATTCTATGGAGAGGCGATATTTCATTTTTTAAAAAAGTCTGTATGATATATTACATCCTTATGTTAGTACACACTTGCTGTCTATAAAATATCACTTTCTGATGATAAACTTTGTATCAATATTTTCCATTGTAAATTTCTATGCACATGTGCAATGATTTCTATTATATATCTTTGTCATACTGTAATTGCACCCTATTGTTAGCAATGGAACTGTAGCATCTCGGCTTTATGATCTTTTGCTCTAACTACTTTGTAAACCACTAAATTTAACTATAAATAACATAAAGACAATTCAATCTATACAAGGATAACGTGTGACTTTAAAATGATTGAATAAGAGCTTTATATTCTGCTTTTGTTATTCCCTTGCCCACCAATCTTGATTCAGCTGAAGATTGCACTTGATAATAATACCCCATGTACAACACCATGGAAATTCCACTAATGCTTCTAAGAAAAAATGCATTGGGTACATACTTCCAGCGCATTGGCCTTACTTCCAATTATCATGATTTTTCTTCAATCTTTTCAACTCATAAATTGTATTGTCAGTGTTTTCAATAAAAATTTAGCTATTACATTATAATCACAAGTTTTGACCTCAAGATTGCTCTGTGAAGTAAGTTTCCGATATCTTTTTCCTACCCTTGTCCCTCCTGTATGCGTAAAAACTGAATCAACTGACTGTGACCAATGACAAGGGCAATTTACTTATATATTCAATAACCAGGATTATTGCTTTTTCCTATTTCCTATTAAAGTGCAATTTTGTGCAACAAACATACAATAGATAACATGAGTTGTATTTCAGTTTTATTTTACCTATTTTAATCTTACAGGTAATTGGCTCCTTCTTGTTGGGTTCTCTTTAAACCTCCACCTGTTCTGTAAATGAGGAGAATGCCTATAAAACATATGCCAAAGTTCTGCCAATGTTGTTTTAGAGTAAGTCGCTAAGAGTTGTATGAAAGTATCATGATTTAGCTACAAGCCATTCTTCCCTTCCTTAAAAGGAAGATTCTGGTATCTCCATCATGTTTGTAAATGGATACTGGACATTTGCTTCACAAGGGGTTATGGTAATAAATCCACAGACATCCTATGAAGTGGCCTATCATCTGGTACATGTAGTTACTACAACAATAAATCTGATGTTTTCTAATAAATAGTTACTCATCAGATGACATACAGAAGCAGCATGCAATAGACAGAACCAAGCAATCCACACCCAAGGATCAGATCTAAACTATTTAGTCTTCCCGTGTCCAGTCGTGAATGGTGGTGGACAATTAATCAAATAACAGGAGGAGGGAACACCATTAATATTCATATCCTTAATGATGGGAGAGAGACCAGTAAAGGACAAGGCTGATGCATTTGCATCCATCTTCAGCCAGAAGTACTAAGTGGATGGTCTATGTTAGCCTTCTTCAGGCCAGCAGCACAGATGATGGTCTTTAACCAAATCGAATCCCTTCACATGATATCAAGAAATGATTGAAAGCATTGGATATTATAAAGAATTTGACCCCTGTCAACATTCCAGCAATAGTACTGGAGACTTGCACTCCAAAATTAAACATGCTTGTAGCCAAGATATTCCAGTACACCCACAATACTGGCATCTATGCGGCAATGTAGAAAATCATCCAGGTGTGCCCTGTACAGAACAAATCCAATTGACCCAATTGTTCCCCTGTCTGTCTACTCTTGACCATCAGCAAAGTGATAAGACCATAAGATATAGGAGCAGAATTAGGCCACTCAACCCATTGAATCTGCTGCTGACATGTTTCTCAACTCCATTCTTCTGCCTTTCCCCCCTGTAATTCTTGGAAGAATGGAGAAGGTTATCAAAAGTGCTATCAAGTGCCAACTTGCTCGGCAAAAAGTTGCTCAATAACACTTAGCTTGGAATCTGTCAGAGGTACTCAACTCCTCACCTCATTATGACCCTGGTTCAAACATGAACAAACGAGCTGAACTCCAGATGGGAGGTGAGAACAGTTCCTTGTTGATCAAGGCAACATCTGAATGAGTATGGTATTAAGGAACATTAGCAAAACCGGAATGAGGAGGAATACTCTCTTCTGGGTAGAGTCACAGCTGGCACAAACAAGTTACTCAGCTGCTTCATCAATGACTTCGTCTCTATAATAAGGTGTTCGCTGATAATTACACCATGTTCAGCATTATTCACTTCTCCTCGGACACTGAAGAAGCCATATTGATATGCATCATGATGTGGACAAGAGCTAAGCTTAGGCTGATAAGTGACATGTAACATTCACACCATACAAGCATCCGGCAACAACTATCTCTAAGAAGAGTGAATACAATTACTGACTGGTGATGTTCAATTATCATTGCTAAATTCCGACCACAAAACTCCTGGTGGCTACCATAGACCAGAAACTGAAGTGGACCAGCCATTTAAATACTGTGGCAACAAGTGTAAGTCAGACACTCGTTACTGAATGCTGAATAACTCCGCTCCTGACTCTTCAACTGCTGTGCACCATCTACAAGGTACACGCCAGGAGTGTGACAGAAACTTTCCGTTTGGCTGGATGGCTGCATTTGCAACAATGCTCAAGATGTTTGACACCATTAAAGATAAAGGAGCTTGATTGGCACCCTGTCCTCCACGATTTCACATTCGCAACCTCCATCATTGTGGCAGCAGTCTGTACTATCTACAGGATGCCATGGAGTAACTCACCAAGGCTATTCGACAACATCTTACAAACCAGTGACCTTTACCATCTGGAAGGACAAGGCCAGCAGATGTACAGGAGCAAGTTCCCCTCCTGCCTGCCCTGACATGGAACTACATTGCTGTTTTGTCACTATTACTGGGAAAATTCCTGAAATTCCCTTCTTAACAGAACTATAGTTATACCTAAATGCCGAAGACAGCAGCAATTTAAGAAGACAGCTCATCACCCACTTTCAAGAATAAATGAAAAAATCTTGAGTTAGCACCCGTCCTTTGCAGGAATCTTGCCCATTTTAAATAGATGAATGAGGGGCTGCTTGTTTTGCAAGCAAATAGAACGGGTTTTACCTCTATGTTCATGGTTACATGATGCTGATTCATTGCTTCAGTGGCTGAGTGCTCAACGAAAAAAATGGTTTACAGTCTAGTTTGATATTGTCTCACGAGTAATGTCAGACCTAGTTTTGACTTTTATAACCAATTGCGCATTCAGCGTATAATGTCAGTATTGAAGGGATCAATATGGAGGCATTTGTATTGCACTCGTGTTCTGAAGCCAGTTGTCCACTCAAATGTGGAAATTGCTTGATGAAAGAAGCTTCTCCAATTGGGTCCTCCTGAGGTTGTGATTCCCATATATTGGGATTCAGTTCGCAAGTTTGGAATTTGGATTTTAGACTGTCTTTAGGCCTAGGTTTATGATGGCTTATGATGTGTGTGTAGAGTACAGCTTTTAGTATGAGGGAATTCTCCATGTGAACCATGTGACTGACCCAACAGAGTTGAATTCTGATGATGAGATTGTAGGAACTGCAGATGCTGGAGAATCTGAGATAACAAGGTGTAGAGCTGGATGAATACAGCAGGCCAAGCAGCATCAGAGGAGCAGGAAGGCTCAAGTTTTGGGCCTAAACTCAGTTCCATTTCTGAAGAAGGGTCTAGGCCCGAAACGTCAGCCTTCCTGCTCCTCTGATGCTGCTTGGCCTGCTGTGTTCATCCAGCTCTACACCTTGTTATCTGAGTTCTGATGATGCCAGGTATGTAGCACCTAGCCAGAACCCCAATGTTAGGTGCCTAGTTCTACCACTTGCTGTTACAAGTAGACCTGAGACAGCAAAGATGGAATGCTTCTACTTGCTTTCTGTCATGCTGATTGGTTGCAAGACTTGGAAAACCTTAAATAAGTGATGTAAGAGTCACTGCCAATAGACTTTGGTCTTTGTTCTGAGATAAAGACCACCCTCTTTTCAAAATCTGTAAGTGAGCTTGCCAGATTCTGTGCTTGCTTTTGCTAGGCAATGGGTGAATTTATCACCTAACATGTTGTTATTTTGCAAATCCATATCAGCGCACAGCGTCACAAAGCCATGAGTCTTTTGAGAACATGGGAAGAACAGATATACAAAACTAAATTTTCATTTCATAACAATTCGCATCAAATGTTGGTCTTGCCAGCGATGCCCACCTCCCGTAAAAGAGTAAAACTAGTATCTTACTCTCAGCATTGAAAAGACTGAAGCCATTGTTTTCAGTCCCTACTCTCAATTCTGTTCTTTAACTATTGACTGTCATCCCTCTCTCTGGCAATGGCAGGACATTAAGCCAGTATTGCTCTTACATTCAATTTGTGACATCACTGAAACCGCCTCTTTCCAACACTGCTGTTTCTGATCTACTTTAGCTCCCAGTCAAACAATGTCTTGATTTAAATGTTCTTGGTTGTATTCAAATGGTTACAGGGCCTTGACCTCATTTCTGTAATCTCCTGTAACACCACAATTCTCTGGGGTATCATTCCTCCCCTAATTCAGACCTCCTACGCATCCTTGATTTTAACTTCTTTAGCAGTGGTGGCTACACCTTTAATGTCTTGTGCCCCATGCTGTGGAATTCCTTCTTTAAACTTTGCTTTCTTTCTTAAAGATATTGCTTAAAACTGTATGTTTGATTAAGAGTTCAATTAGCTGATCCAGTATCACCTGATGTGGCTTGATGTTAGACTTTATTTTATCTTGTTTAGTCCTTGGAGACAAAATTTACTATGTTTATCATCCAAGGGATTTGGAAAGGTTTCAGTGGTTGAGAAGGCTGATTTTCATCCAGTGATCCTGTGAAGTGCCTAGTTGCATTTTATCTCCCTAAATGCTCTGTATTAATGTAAGTTGTTGTTATTGAACTTACCATTTACCGTTTGTGGAAAATTCATACCTAGGTTTGTGAAGATTGTTGTGATTGTATATGTGCATGTGTGTGTGTGCGCATGCGTGTGTTTGTGTGTAAGCGGGTGAGTGAGTGATTTTGGGACTTTGTTGCAGGTGATACATCATAATACCATTCTACAACTGTTTCTCCCAGGTGCTGTCCTCCTTGCAGTGTCCTCAGTACTCTGCCCTGAAGTTTGAGATCAACAGACATGCACTTAGCTTTTACTACACATTTGGGGTAAATTGACAAGGCATTAACGTCAAACTTGTGGCGTCATTTGATGGAATGAACTATTCAAGCTCTTTTATGTCCCCAAATTTCACAGTATTTTGTCAGCACAAAATATTACTATAAATAATGAAAGTAATGTGAAGCTCAACCAGCTGTGCTATGCATACATATACTTACAGATGGAAAGGCAAAGTTAAGAGCAGTGTGGTTTGTGGTAACCTTGTTTCACTTTGGATGATTCATTTCAGAGGAAAAATGATTTCTGCTCAGCTTCAGCCAAACCAGCTGTGGCTATTTGTTACTTAAATTAAAATGCAAATAAAGGGAACAAGCTTGTTTGTGAAGTCCCTGCAAATTGAGAACAAACCTTCTTCAAACTCAGTGTGAATTATTCTCCAGGAAATGAAAACTATTCACTGCCTTACCTCATTCTTTCCACTTTATCAATATTGTCTCTGCAACCTGCAGACATTCATTTAATGTGTATGAAATAGACAAAAATGCATCAGTACAGGAGTATAACCAATATGGTGATATGCAGAGAGGTAAATTTACTTTAGATTCCCCAATAAATTAATGGACTCAGTTTATAAAATCATGAGGGACATGGATAGGGTGAACCAAGGTCTTTTCCCTGGGGTGGGGGAGTCCAAAACTAGAGGGCGTAGGTTTAAGGTGAAAGGCGAAAGATTTTAAGGGGACCTAAGGAGTAACTTATTAATGCTGAGGGTGATGTGTGTATGGAATGAGCTGCCAGATGTAGTGGTGGAACCTGGTACAATAACAACATTTAAAAGGCATCTGGATGGGTATATGAACAGGAAGGGTTTAGAGGGATCTGGGCCAAATGCTGGCAAGTGAGACCTGATTAATTTAGAATACCTGGCTGGCATGGACAAGTTAGACCGCAGGGTCTGTTTCCATGCTGCACGACTCAATGACTAGAATTTACTGTGCTAATGGCAACACACTATTGCAATCATCTTTATTACAGGGTAAAATTAACTAGAATTTTGAAGCCTGCACATGCACAATTAAATGATAGAATCTGAAATTTGTTGTCACTGATGCCTTGCTTCTCCATGCTCTGCTGTTGTATTCTTCATCAGTTAAATTGACAGAGAAATCAATGTTGTAGTGTCAAATTGTGCTTCTTGCCCACTGTTCTCTCTAAAGACAACAAGATAAGTTAGAGATAGTAGGAACTGTAGATACTGGAGAAGGGTCTGGACCCGAAACATCAGCTTTCCTGCTCCTCTGATGCTGCTTGGCCTGCTGTGTTCATCCAGCTCTACACCTTGTTATCTAAAATAAGTTAGTTTTATTAAATCAGGAGTGACTGAGTTTTTAATATGTCACGTATAGTCCTTGATAAATTCCCTGACCGTGCAAATTTAATTTTACAAGTGTGGAGTCACATACCATCAGAAGAAAGTTAATATTGCAGATTTTTACAAAATAAAATTGAAATGTTCTTTAACTAGTTTATCCATCTTTTACTGTAATTTTTCTCCCTTAATCCTTTTCATATGCTCTCATTCTTTCTTCTGCTTCCTATATAATTATTTCAGTGTTCTTTTTATATTTCCTGTTTTTGACTTCCCACTTTGCTGTCTCTGTGGTTCAATCTGGATTCTGTAAATCAATTTGTTGATCAATTTTCCTTGCCCACATGTGCTACACTTCCCCTTTAGAGGGCGCTGATTTCAAATAGACGCTGGTAGAGTCGCTGTCTCTGCTGACAAGCCCACTCAAAGTCTGCACAACTGACAGCAAAGTGAATGGCAAAGGTTGTTCCTTTGCTTTTCATTGTAAAATATGAGTCAATTTTTTAAAAGGAATAATCCATTTCAATTAATGCAAAACACTTTGTATTACTGTTTGACATTTAATGTCCACCTTTACCAATGACCTGTCAATCAATGGTGATTGATTTTACAACAAATTTCCAGAAGTATTATTAAATACAACACACCTCTATTTTGAATATCCTCATGAAATTAAATTCCTACCTCTCCTACAGCAGTAACAAGAACTGTATGTAATGCAGTCCTGCTACATTATTAACCTAGAAACTCAGCAAAAGTAAATGCTCACTTTTCTCCATTCTACTGGAATCTGAAAAATGAGTTCTCCTTCAGAAGCTAATCTTTGCTGTAGCTTACGACTACAAAGATATGATCGGTTCTAATGCTTTTACAATATGTTTAGTAGTTTGATGACTTCAGTGGGTGCAAATATCTGCTTACTTAATGACTGTTACTTAATGAAAGCTGTTTTTTTGCATTTGAATTTGCAACTCATCAACCAAACGGTGGCACTTCTGTAAATATTTGTAGTGATAAATACAATTAAAAAACTTTACTAACTTTCTTCCCATGCTTTATGAGTCTTGCAAAA
This sequence comes from Ginglymostoma cirratum, assembly GCA_024137785.1. Taxonomy (NCBI): domain Eukaryota; kingdom Metazoa; phylum Chordata; class Chondrichthyes; order Orectolobiformes; family Ginglymostomatidae; genus Ginglymostoma; species Ginglymostoma cirratum. Next base: position 15,470,108 of record JAHRHZ010000078.1, on the reverse strand, counting down.
TCTTAAATCTTTTGCCAACTCCAATTAATGCACATTGCTTGAGGAGTAATGAGAGTTGAAAATATAATGAAAAAGAGAGAAGGGTGTTGCTAGAAGACTAGTGCAGCCAGTATTGCAATAAATAAATCCCTTAAATATGTTTTTTAAGTTGTCTGGTTTTGGAAGTACAATTATGAAAACAGGGTAAGGCCACTTTTAGCTGGGTACTTGTTCAGTTTGGATACTAAAGGAAACCAATGTCTGTGTGTTGGCTGTCTTGGTTTACACTGCTAAATCTGTCTCCTTTATCCTGGCAGCAGAACTGTAGACCCGTGAATGACTGGTTCTGCTGCCAGATTTAGTTGAATAAACATGAGAGCTGTCTAATGGACATCGTTCTCTTGCAATCTGACCCAAATTAGCACCAGAACACAAACAGCCTTAGATATTGAAGACTCGATTTTTTGCTATGGAGGTAGGTGGCTCAAGTCAGGAAATTTCTCAACTTGGCAGATCCACCTTGATGTTGAAGGCTTGGTCACACAAAGCTTTTGCCTTGGTGGGTGGCAGGTATGTGATTGAATCAGGGGCGCCCTTACACATAACTCTCGAGACAGGCTAGTGCTGAGGCTCAATGGTTGATCCATTGAGACATGCATAAAAACTTTCCTCTCTTGTACAGAGGACAGCAGCCCTCACATGTATTTTTATATTGTTAAATAGTGATTCAGTGTAGTGTACAGGAATGCAGCTGTGGGGAAAAGAAAACACTTTGACTGAATGAAGTCACCATGACTTTTGAACTGGGGAGAGATAGTGGGAACTGCTGATGCTGGAGAATCTGAGATAACAAGGTATAGAGCTGGCTGAACACAGCAGGCCAAGCAGCATCAGAGGAACAGGAAAGCTGACGTTTCGTCTGGACCCTTCTTCAGAAAAAATTTTTTCTGAAGAAGGGTCC
>JAHRHZ010000078.1:15385495-15468768 GCA_024137785.1 Ginglymostoma cirratum | reverse complement strand
TGCTGCTTGGCCTGCTGTGTTCATCCAGCTGTACACCTTCTTACCTCATGACTTTTGAACTGCCACTTTAACTTTGCTTATGTCTTGAATTGTAACTTCAATAGAAGTTGAACTTGTTACAAAATGCTGTTGTTATCATGGCTATTTACTCAACTAACTGATATCGGAAAAATGGAGAACATATCATGAGAGTTGTAGGGGTTTTGTGGCACACTGGTAGTATCCCTACCTGTGGAACAGAAGATCGAAGTTAATGATCCATCTGCCGTAGCGGTGTGCTATTAAATGTCTGAGTGGATTGATTAAAAGTAATTTAAAAGGTCCTAGTGTTGTCGTGATCATGTTTCATCCCTGAGCCAGTGGGCCTGTGTTGAAGCTCCACCAGCTCCATAGGTGTGTCATAACAAGTTGAAACAGGTCAATTTGAATCTCTTTATAAGCAGTGTTGTTACCAGTGCCGAGTGGGAAACAGTGCTGTTGCTTTCCTTCATACTAGAGACAAATTTGACTTGGTCTGGTGAAAAAAAAAGTGTGAAGCTACCCCTGTAGGGTTTATCCAGTGTTAAGCTGAAAAATGCTGGTTCCTCTGCCGTTAATTTGAGTTCATTGCACTGGTAGCTTCTCAGCTATTTGCGACAGGTTCACTTTATCAGTTGTGCAGGCTTGACAGGATACCTCCCAGTTTGTTCAACAGGTTCCTGTGTTCATGTGGTTTGTGATAAGTGGGTAAATGAGAACTATTCTTTCAAAAGCTTCAATCTTAGCATGAGTAATACTTGCTATTTCATTAATGAATAATTGATTATGCACTTTTTTTCTTTCATTGCAATGTTGTTGGAACAAAAAGTCCTCATTATCTCCCTTTAATCTTATAAGTAGTCTAAACAATATTGTGAATTCATTGAGATGTAAATTAAATCACACATTAGTAGCTATACAAATCAGTTATCATAAGAAAATAACAAAGAACACAATGTGTGCTTTTGCATAATTTTTACAAGCATACTTCCGAAAATATACTGTGCATTTTAATATTATTTCTGAAGAACTAGCTATCTGAAATTACTACGAGAAGTGTTGTAAAGAAACAAATTATTCACATTGTGGAGATCCTCCAATTAGATTTCTTTGTTCACTTGGTAAAAATCAATATGTTGTGTTTTCATTCACGCTAAATGGTGCTGATGGTCTTTAGGGAAATTCAGATCTTCCTTTCTGGTTGTTTCCTGTGTAATGGAGCATCAGTGACATCCTGACACTGTTATTATGCAGGATTAAAGGAAATAATGAAAGGTTACCTGACGATCCAGGAGAAGCATTTAATCTTCGTGTAACCTGTTTCCAGTCATTGCATAATGAGTGGGAGGAGCAGCACCTTGGATCATTGCCCATTGATCAAAAACACTGTGGAATGACAATGCATTCCTTTAGTTACTACTGCTCATGCAAGTATTTCCAGTAAATGTGTCAGCGTCAAAAATAGCCAGTGGGTGCGTGGTGGTGAGGGGGCGTAGGGGTATAGAATGAGGATACTGGTTAGTTGACATTGTATTACTGATACGGATTATTTGCAACTGTAAACAATACTCTGGAAGTTTTTTCTATACCAGACAATGCTGTAGCAGACAAATTGGGATTCACGTTAAAGAAAACCGAAAGAACTGCAGGTGATCTAAGTCAGGAACAAAAACAGAAGTTGCTGGAAAGGTTCGGCAGGTCTGACAGCATTTGTAAAGAAAAAAAGTCAGAGTTAATGTTTTGGGTCCAGTGTCCTGCTGAGCTTTTCCAGCAACTCATGTTTTTGTTCACATTAAGGAAGTTGCTTGTCTTAGCTGTGTCTTTGGAAGAGATACTGTTAGAAGGGTGTGAGGACAGGGAGGAAGGATTGTAACTGATATGCTGCTCCTGTGCCATGCTGCACTTTGAATGTCAGTTGAGTCAGCTATACCAACACAGGCATGGAAACAAAATACCTGCTTGACACGTTGATTGGAAATGGTGTGTATATGGAAAGAGCTAAAAGATCGTTTCATCTTCTAGCTAGATCTTGGAATGCAAAGGGTGAGAAAGAGTGATGCTCCTTCCATTTTTCACTTAGGATCATGCCCATGAAGCTGGAAAATAGGGTAAGTGAAGGTGAAGGCTGGTTATGCCAATTTGTCTCTGGGTCAAAGTCTTAGCATCCTACCACAAAATATATTTTGGGGCACCTTCACTGTATTGACTCCAGTGGTTAAGAAGGACGGTTGCCACTGTGTTTTCAAGGGCAACAAGGGATGGACAGTAAACAATGGCCCATGCCCTCCCAACGGTATCTCTTCCAAAGACACCAAATCTGAAGAACGAACAATTACTAATACAATACTGATACCATTATCTTACATAACATCAATATGGAGACTGGCAATGTTCTTTTCTGAAACAAGAACAGAAATTGCTGGAGAAACTCAACAGGTCTGGCACATCTGTGGAGAGAAAGCAGAGTTAACATTTCATATCCATTGACCCTTCTTCAGAATTATTTTATTTTGTGCTCTTTGGCAAACTCTACACATCACCACTGAGTCACATTGAAAAAGTTCTGCTGACATAATCAGCAGTTAGGGAGACAGTGAGAAAACAGTCTTTCTTGTTGCTGGTTGAGATGAAATCTGGAGACTGAGCGATACGCAGTGTTGGAAGACCATCCTATGGTATAGATGATAGAAAAGACCTTGAGGGGCGTAAACTAGAAAGGATGGTTAATATTTAGTGCAAAACACTTTCTGTAATGGCTCTATTTCAAATTAAATACTCCAGTATAGGTGTTTAACTGGTACAATGAAAATAAATCACCCTAATACAATCCCTATTATCACCCGACCAGTGTTGTGGAACAGAATCCACCAATTGGGGAAGCGATTTAACATCCTTAATGAGATGGAAATCAAAACTCGCTTATTTTCAAGTAACACATATGTGCTTATTCATCAGCTGTAATCATCCATTGATTCCACTTAATTCCTGTGCTTCTTGGCTTCATGAGTCAAGTGATGTGAGTGAATATTAAGTTCAGTTAGACAAGTTATGAATGATGAATAACTACTTTTGTTTTCTCATTCTCACCTATGGCAATAGTATTTGTGTTCCAAATCCAAATGGCGACCCCTCGTGATACCTTGGGCTGAAAGGATACAGAATCTTTGGCCAGATGCTCTTTTTCTGCTTCCGTGCTTGCCCCATTACTAAGACTAGTTTCTTCCATTGCAGCGACATTTAACACTCGAGTCCATGTCTTCATCATCTCAATGTTTGTCTTCTCTAGGACTCTCCTAGACAGGGTCCCTGCCACAATTTTGCATTCCTTTAGAATGCTGCAGCTCAGGTTTTCATCTGTGCAAACTCCCCATTGGTATCAGCACGAATTTCGATAGCCCTGTGGATGTTAACAACTTAATTCACAACTACTCATGGCCTTGGCTCGCTCTACTTCAGTGAATCTTTCCATCCTAAATGCCTGCTCATAACTTCTGGTGTTCTCACATTGAATTTCCTGTTTGCCCTCAGCTCCAGAGAAAGGAGTTATTTAACTACTTGACTGTGGCTTTCTGGCTCTCTACCAGGTCTTAGCTACAGAAATTGGAGTCATAATTAAAGACATTAACATCTCAGTCAATTATAAAGTGCAGTTATTCTATTACCATCTTAGGTTCCGAAACTAAGGTTCAGTTTTCCTTCTATAACACATATTAATCTATTGAACATAGAAAAATCATCATTCTTGTCAATTAATTAAGTCTCAAACCCTGATAGTTATCATTTCATCGATCTTTGAGATGTTCATTCAGATCTACTCTTCTTCCCTTTCAAAAGTATATATATATTCTTTTATTGCATAATCATGAATCTGACTATGGTGTATAAAACTATTTTCCTCTAACGTGCTTCAGTGTTATCTTTTTTGCCTCTGGCATCCAGTTTTGTGTTCATTAGTTGGTGCTCCCTAATGTAAAGTACTGTACCTTATTGCTGTTAAGGCTGCTGGAAATAAAAACCCCAATATTGGATAGTAGACACATTCAGTATGTTGTGGAATTAAATATGGTAGCTTGTATAATAATTTCCCTCTGTACCATAATTATAGTTGACTGTTAATAATCTATGTAAAACTGTTGACAGAAAGAGTTTGGTGATGTTCATTCTGTTTCCAAAGCACCACTGTTTTTCAGATCTGGTGTACAAAATGGGCAGCTCAGTCATGAATGCTGCAATACTTATGAATGGGGATTGAAAGTGTGAAGGATTTGCTCCCAGTCAACAGAGAACTAATCTGTTGTTGATTACAGAGAGACTGTGTCCTGTTCACTATATCAGAAGTAGCTCAAGGGGAATTCAATATAATCATTCTTTCTGGCTGGCTGTAACAGTCAATTGAGTACTATAACGTTCTGTAACATTTTGGACCCAAATCAGACAATTTTCCTCTTGAACTGAGCTGGTTTGATTGCAGTTACAAACAAGAGTCAGACGAAAATATCTGGAGTAAGAATCGGTCAGAGAAATTTAAGGTGAAAAATAACCACACACTAATTACTGGCAGAAAAACATGTTGGTGACCATTTCCTGTAGACTTCTTCTGTTGATCAAGCTTTCGAGAACTGATTGCAAAAAAGACTTTCTTTAACCATATTCACGGTGCCTTTATCCACCAGTTAACTATTACTTATGAAAATCATTAGGGACCAAATTGAGAGTTCTATTACTGTCCATGAATATTGATCAAACTGCAAAACTGGAGGAGGAAAAGTGTGATATGAGGGCAAGAGCACCAGAGTAGATTCTATAAGGCCATGCCGTGAAAAAGAAAATAATTGACATCAACTGGAATGAGTAATCAGGGTTAAAATTAATACATTGCAGAGGAATTTCCAATTCTGTAATCTCCATCTACTTTGAGGCTAGTTCTGTTGCATGGTCCATTGAACTTCTGTGCTGAAGTTAATTAATTGCTGGAACAAAAAGCAAAATAACAGTTGATGAGATAACAAGGTGTAGAGCTGGATGAACACAGCAGGCCAAACAGCATCAGAGGAGCAGGAAGGCTGACGTTTCGGGCCTAGACCTTTAACAGTTGATGGCTTGGATGACACTTGCTCCTGTATTTTTGTATCTATGCGACATGGGCTAATCTTTGATCCTAACTTCACTTCTATTATAATGCATTGTCTAGGAAACACCTTTGCCATTACAATCATTACAATGTGCCTCAGTTCCAGCTCTGAAGCAGAAGGATAGAGCTTCAGGACATAGTCTAGGTTGAAAGCCCTGTGCAAAACAAAGTTACACTGTTGGAAGTGCTGTCTTAAGACTTTTCTGCCACCCCATGAGATTTTTGAAGAAGGACATAGACTCCTTCCTGGTGTCTAAGGCTAATATTAGTTTTTCTACCCAATATCAATTCATTATTCATTAGCTGTAAGGAACTTTTGGAATGCTGTGAGGTTTTGAAATGTGTCAGATAATGCAAGTTCATTTTATTCAATTTTTCCCCATATTTATAGAGTCATAGAGTCATACAGGATAGAAATAGACCCTTTGGTCCAACCAGTCCATGCCGACCATAATCCCCAGTTAAACTCGTCCTGCCTGCCTGCGGTTGGCCCATATCCCTCCAAACATTCCTTATTTATGTACTTGTCCAAACATCTTTTAAATGTTGTAACTGCACCTGAATCCACCTCTTCCTCTGGGAGTTCATTCCACACATGAACCATTCTCTGTTTAAAAAAAGAAAATGACCCCTTTGTGTCTTTTTAAAATCTTTCTCCTCTCACCTTAAAAATTTGTCCCATGGTCTTGAAAACCCCCACCCTAGGGAAATGAAACTTGTCATTTACCTTATCTATACCCTCCATGATTTTATAAACCTCTTTAAGGTCACTCCTCAACCTCCTACATTCCAGTGGAAAAAGTCCCAGCCTATCCAGCCTCTCCCCATAACTCAAGCCTTACATTCCTAGCAACATCCTGGCAAATCTCTTCTGAACCCTTTCCAGCTTACTAATATCCTTCCTATGACAGGACGACCAGAACTGGACACAGTACACTAGGAAAGGCTTGCCTACGTTCTGTACAGCCTCAACATAACGTCCCAACTTGTATCCTTTCTTTAAACATGCTATGTTTTCCTGTACCATTTAGCAGTAATCACATGTGGCTGATGATTTACTGGCTTCTGCCACATGTGGTTCATAAGCCATCCCCTCAGATGATCAGACATGCCCTAAAACAACTGCAAAGGGACTGTATATTATTGGACATGGTTCTGAGGAATGTTGTTCAAATGGAGCCTTGTAACCTCTTGCACTACCTTTCCCTGATAAATTCATGTGCCTCTGATATTCCAGGTTGAGGCACATTGGAAATCGGAGATCCGTGCATTCCATCTCTGAGATAGAGTGAATCCTGTTGTGCTGTTTTACAGTTGACTTGATGGCAATTTGGGAGATTCATGAAAATATAGGTCTGCAGTGCTATCAGGTCTCAGGACATCAAGTCATTTACATTCTTGTCAATGCCACAAACTGCTTCAGTTCCCTGTGCAGATTATATAACTCATTCAATATGAAAGTGCATTTCTGTGAGTAGGGCAGAGGGGTAGTTCAGTTCTTGCCTTTGATAGCGCAGGTGGAATTGTGATCTTGCTGTACAGTGAGAAACTCTTGAGCATGCACTGTCATCCCACCCAGCCACCCAGACTTGGGGCTAAAGTGGAACTCTGAAGGAGCTCTGAAAAAGGACAACACTTTTCTGACGTTCAAGCACCCAAGCACAGCATTCAGTAGTAAAACCATTCAGAAAGCACTGTGAATCGAGAATTGGAATACAGGGAAAACTAGCCATTTGGATACAAAATTGGCTAGAAGGTAGCAAACAGAGGGTGGTGTTGGAGGGTTGCTTTTTGGACTGCACTGGAGGCCTGTGACCAACAGTGTGCCACAAGGATTGGTGTTGGGTCCACTGCTTTTTGTCATTTATATAAATTGTTTGGATGTGAATTCAGGAGGCACGGTTAGTAAGTTTGCTGATGACACTAAAGTTGATGGTGTAGTGGAAAGCAAAAAAGGTTACCTCAGAGTACAATGGGACCTTGATCAAATGGGCAGATGGGCCGAAGAGTGGCAGATGGAATTCAGTTTAGATAAGTGTGAGATGCTGCATTTAGGAAAGGCAAATCAGGGCACAACTTAAACAGTTAATAGTAGGGCCCTGGGGAGTGTTGCCAAACAAAGAGATTGAGGGGTGCAGGTTCATAGTTCCTTGAAAGTGGAGTTGCAGGTAGACAGGGTGGCAAAGAAGGTGTTTGGTACACTTGCCTTTTATTGGTCAGTGCATTGAGTATAGACATTGAGAGGTCATGTTGCAACTGTGCAGGACATAGGTCAGGCCCCTACTGGAATGCCACATTCAATTCAGGTTGTACTTTTATAGAAAAGATGTTGTTAAACTTGAAAGGGTTCAGAAAAGATTTACATGGATGTTGAGGGCTTGTGCTCTCGGGAGAGGCTGAATAGACTGGGGCTATTTTACCTGGAGTGTCAGAGGATGAGGGGTAACATTATAGAGGTTTATAAAACCATGAGAGGCATGGATAGAGTGAATAGTCAAGGTCTTTTTCCCGGGGTGGGGGAGTTGAAAACTAGAGGGCATAGGCTTAAGGTGAGAGGGGAATGATTTAAAAGGACCTGAGGGGTAACATTTTCATGCAAAGGGTGGTACATTTATAGAATGAGCTGCCAGAGGAGGTGGTGCAGGCTAGTAGAATTACAACACTTAAAAGACATCTGGATGGGTACATGAATAGGAAGGGTTGAGACGAAAATTGGCCAAATGCTGGCAAATAGGATTAGATTAATTTGGGCTATCTGATTAGCATGGACAAGTTGGACTGAAGGGTCTGTTTTTGTGCTCCACATGTCTAATGACTGCATGGTCTGGACTGTGAAACTTTACTCTCATGGCCAGGTAGATTGCTTAGAAAAATGTTTTAATGCTTCATAAGGTGGGTTGAATTGATCTTTTCAAGAATTAGAATTCAACAACTAAACAAAAAGCTGCAGATGCTGGAAGTCAGAAACAAAAACAGCTGGAAAAACTCAGCTGGTCTAGCAGCACCTGTGGAGAGAAATCAGAGTTAAAATTGCAGGTTCAGTGACCTTTCTTCAGAGCAGAAGAAACTTCTAAAGACGGGTCACTGGACCTGAAGCAGTAACTCTGCTTTCTCTCCACAGATACTGCCAGACCTACTGAGTTTTTCCAGGAATTTCTGGTCTTGTAGCTGCAAACAAATAACTGCGCTGACTCTGCAGTACATTCTTAAAACAAAGATGTGAGGCTGCCCTCTCCGGAACAAAGAAAAACAAATCAATTTCAATATGGAGATCTGCAATAAAATAGTTGCAGGTGGATTGTGACTGTGGAAGGCTGAACTCAAGGCTCTGCAACTCAACTTAGTGCACTTTGATTTGGTCATACACAACTTTAGTGATTTTGTTTTCATGACGAGTGTGGATTTTGTAATTTAAATTTGAGGGTGGTCAGATGCGATGACTATAATTTTGATGCAGCTGCATATAAACTTCGTGTCCTGCCAGAGTCAGATAGATTGCACTCCCACTTGGAGCTGATGCTGTTACCCAACAAATTTCAGTGAGCAAATGCAACAGGAGCACAGTTCAAGTGCTTGGAAGTTGCAGGCTATGTAGTTTAGTTCTAAAGAATTCAGAATCAAACTGAAGCCCATTTCTGCTTTATTCTACAGGTGTAATGATGCAATAACAATAGTGGGGTAGAGGCATTTGAGTATGAATACAGGCAAAAAATATCCTTCATAGAAGAGGGAAGGGATTCCACAGTTCTTCAGGATTTGTGTCTTTATCTTGAATCCGAGGTATTCACACTGGTGGGCTTTCCAGGCAATGTTAATTCATACAGGCAAACAAGATCAAAGGAGAGACTTCTGTGGTCGTGTCAGCAGTAAGATTTGGTTTCAGCAATGGATCACAATTCCCTCTGTAGTCACACTATGCCGGAATGTGCTGTGACTAACCAAATGCATTTGGTTCGCTATGTGGATTTCCAGGTGTTTTTCCAATCAGTGGCTTGTTATTCTCTGCTGTATTTGTTCTTTTTCGTTTTAAGACAAAGTTGTCAGATTGATGCAGACAGTACATTTTGTCTTAAACACAAGGAACAAGTGATCACGGTTGGGTGCAAGTGCAGAATGATAGACCACAGAGCTGCACTTCTGCACAGTCATGAATTCAGGAGAGAAATCAAAAGCATTTTACTTCATTTTGTTACTTTCTTACCAGGAAATTATATTGATGCAGGGAAGGCATACAGAACAAGTGTTTGGCCATAATGGACGGTATGTCATTGTATAGGGCAGACTTGTGTGACCAGCAGAAAGCTGAAACAAAAAGCAGAAGCAATGATACAGGGAATGAATTAAAGAGTTTGGATAAAATTTCAAAATCATGCAGAGGTTGTGAAATAAAAGGTGGAACAATGATTGTGTTAAAAGAGGCAAAGACAGAGAGGAAAGCTAAAAAGAAAAAAATTCAAAATTTTTAAAAAAATCCTTGGTAAGTTCAAAACCTGCTGGCACGACCCCAGATAGGATGATTGGCAGTCTTTAATATGGATGAAGCTGATCAAAAGTTACTTCTGTTTGTAATGACAAGCCTTAACGTAGTGTCGTGCATTTCTTGGGAAATAAAACACATATACTTAAAAAAGAGGGTGAAATGCCATTTTCTTGGAGGCAGTGGCTGAGTAGTACAAATCAGAAAGCAATTTTTGAGCATTTATATTTAACCACGCTATTTATCCAGAAATTACTAAAGATGATTTTAACCTTTGCATTATTTTGACAATACACTTTATTGATCACATGTTGGCTTTGAGCCACACTTCAGCTTTGAAAGCCCCCTGGGATTCTTTAAAACAGGAACTGTGATTCACTTCCCATCAGTAACAACAGTCTTGAGAGTCAGTTCACGAAGAAAATTAAGCATTTGTACACAAAACCCAATTACTGGCAACGCTAAACTATGGAAAATGCTCCTGAACCTCGCTCAAACAATTGTGAAACAGTCATCATGTTAGGCTATCATTAGATTTATTGCAGGACAGTTGTAAAACAGTTACTAATTTGAAGTTTGCAATCCCCAGGGATAGTGGTAAAGGTGTCTATTTGACTGATTTAAGTGCAATTATTCAAGGTGTGAGTGAAAATTGTCCTGGTGAACGCATTCATTTTGTAAGAAACAAAGTTAGATGGAATAGCTATTGAAGTTTTGAGAACTATTCCATTTATGTGAATGCCTGAAGATTGCCTATTTTGCTGTACACAGAAGCTGAAAATCCTGAATCATTTGCTGGCTTTACCACTGTTTAAATTCCTGTTTAAAGCAGAAAATTCCCCTTAACCTAATGCTGTCTCCAGATACTATGTTTACAGCTCAAAATACACTCTGGTCCCTTTTGTATAAGATTTGTATAATTTCTGAGTTTTGCCAACTGCAGTAAATCAAGATTGATAGTTTGAAGCATTTCAGAAACCCATGTTAATCATATTTAAGGAATTGGATGAACAGAAATCATTTGCTAATGTTCCCTTGCCAGTTGTTAGCAATTATAAACTAGAGGTAAAAAGGAGGATATTGAACCGGTCAGCAGAATTGAATGGTGTACTTATTGTTGCTATTTTTGTAAACTTTGAAGCAAGCCACATGTTGGACACTGAATTTGGTTGCACTGGTGTTTTATGACTAACAGGGACTCAATGTACAAACATCTCCAGCAGTCAAAAGCATTGGATTGTCCAGACTGCAGGACAATCCTTAAGACAACTTTCCTTAGTCAGCAGGGAGGATGGTCAAAATCATGCACATCTCCAGAAGCAGTGCCTTGAAGGACAGTTAGAACAAAAAAAAGTGAAAAAGTGCAGCAAGCCCAGGACATCTATGGAGACAGGACTGTCCTCTCACTCAGTGTAAATGTTGAGTTTCTCCTTAAAATTGGTATTCTTGCAAATTGTCCTGATGAGTGCAACATGAAAAACTTCGACAAAATGTTTTTTCTAAGCAATACTCAAGAAACAGAGTTAACATTTCCACCTTTTTTTTTGAAAAGAAATCTTAATTTAGATTATGTACTATAGACATTGTAGTATCTTGCTTCTCTATCATTGAAAGATGGGCAGCCCCTAACTTAATGCAGATATTGCTGTATATCCATGTCTGTTTTGGAGCAGGCCTTTTTTTTTGTTCTTTTGAATGGTACGTTTTGCAGTAAAATATCAAAAAGCACCATTTCAGCTTCAGTGGCTGCAAAGTCGACAGAAATTTGAAATGGAATACTGTCAACAAGGAAAGAAACAGCTGGGTCACAAGGTATAAATAAGGGTTCAAATAATACTTTTACACATTAGTTGGGAACCAGGACAGTACCTAAACTTAATGCAAAAGTATTAAAAATATTTTCAAAAAAGTAAACAGAATAATACATCGTAATGAGGCAAAGATATTGCACTTAAATCTATGATCCCCCTATTGCCCAGAAGAACAAAGACAGCCATCAGGCACACTGAAATTGATTGATTTATTGTTGTCAATTGTACTGAGATAGAGTGAAAAGTGTTGTTTTGCGTGCTATACAGTCAGATCATAATGTACAGCTCGCATCAGGGCAGCAGAACAAAGTGTAGAATACAGTATTACAGTCACGGAGAAGATGCAGAGAGAGAGAGAGAGAGAGATCAGAATTAACATTAAAGAGTTCCATTTCAAAAGTCTGATAACAGCAGGGAAGAAGATGTCCTTGAATCTGTTCGTACAGGTTCAAACTTTTATATCTTCTGCCCAATGGAAGAGGGTAGAAGAGAATATTACTGGGGTGGGAGGGGTCCTTGATTATGTTAAAGCACTGGTTCAGTGCCTGCAAAGTTGACAGAGCCTTGAAATGGAATACACTGCCGACAACAAGGAGAGAAACATCTGGGTCAAAAAGTGTAAGTGAGAGTTCAAATAATGCTTTTTACACTATCGCTGGAAACCAGGAGTTTACCTAAACTTAATTCAAAAACCAAATAGAATATCATCACCTGTAAGTTCCCATCTTAACCCCACACCTTCCTGATTTAAGGATGTATCATCTTTCCTTCACTGCTACAGGGTGAAAATTCCTAACATCATGATGGATATATCTGCATCCTAGCAGTGGTTAATGAAGGTGAATCACTCCTACCTTCTTAATTACAAAAGGGAAGGACAGTATGTACTGGCCTTGCCAGGTTCACATACATCACATAAACAAAGAAAGGAACTTCAGTGTACTCTCTGCAACATCTGTACAGTGAGGACATCCAATAATGGAAATGTTTCAGTTTCATTACTTCTTGAAGGTTCTGGACACCAATTTACTTTTATTTGTGCATAGGATATGAGCATCATTTGGCTGGGCAGACATTTATTTCCCGTCCCTAGCTGCCTTTGAGAAGGTGGAGGTGAGTGACCTTCTTGAAACGCTGCAGTCCATTTGGTGTAGGCAGACCCACAATGCTGTTAGGGAGGGGTTTCCAGGACTCTAACTCAGTATCACTGAAGACAGGTTTCCAAGACAGGGATTGGACATGACAAAGGATAACAGCCCTACAGGTTAAAAAACAAAGTTGCTGGAAAAGCTCAGCAGGTCTGGCAGTATTTGTGATGGAAAAAACAGTTAACGTTTCGGGTCCAGTGACCCTTGCTCAGCCCTACAGGTTAATCCATTCTGCCCTTATATCCATAAGCAGCAGCAGTGCTGTTTCTTTGATAGGACTGCAGAATGGTAAGACATTTCAAATTCACTTCTCAATTGTTAGGACAAAATTACTTATTTATGGAGTTGCTCAAAGACTACCAACACTTCAATCCACGTTTGCTGGCTCACCAGAATGTTTGAAAAATGTTCCAATATTTACTGAAATAATTAGCCATTAGTTACAAGGGTCCTTTAAATTGTACAATTTGATTCAAGAATTATGGTGACCTTATTCACAGATCATGTCTTAAGACCAGTGTGAATTCTTTGTCAACTAAAATTGCTATTTTTAACTGAATATATTCTATGTTTAGTCAGGATGGCCTCTGGCACATGCTGTTTCTCTGAATTATTTATATCCACACTGGCAATAATCCAGGAAAAAATGCTTTCCAGTTTCTTAGCCAGGTTAGTTTCCATACTGAGTATCCTGTTCAAAAATGTAAATGAATTGCCTACAGAGTCAGTACGTGAATGCACCATATGATATGATACTCAACTATATCAACCAGTTAAGTGCCAAGTTTGATCCTTGGTTTGCTGACCTTCTAACCATTTGATGCAGATTTGCTTTTAGGATGTGAGCAACATCGATACAAGTGAGTTAGCAAATCTGTGATTTTAGAGAAAAGTCAGAAAGTTGAAGTGCCATAAACAAGGCGTTAAAAAATTATGCTAAAACAAATTAAATGAATATGCATAAAGAGTAAATTGTTACAGTCATAGAGTCATACAGCACAGAAACAGACCCTTTGGTCCAACCAGTCCATACCGACCATAATACCAGACTAAACTAGTCCCGTCTGCCTGCACTTGACCCAAATCCCTCCAAACGTTTCTTATTTATGTGTTTAACTTAATGTCTTTTAAATGTTGTAACTCTACCCAGATCCACCACTTTCTCCAGAAGTTCAGTCCACACACGAACCACTCTCTGTGTAAAAGAAGTTTTTCAACAAAATAACACTGAGATAACCTGCAGATTCCTTCTGAATGCTCAGCTTTGAGCAGACTCTTTTAGAGATATGAACAACATGGTTATAGAGAGACATGTCACAAAATTGTGAGAGAAGTCCAATGAGGTCTACCTCAATAACAGGAACTTTGAACTTAGTTTTGAGCTTTAAGGCAAGCTCCTTGCTCGGCAGTGACTAGTTGCCCATTAACAGAGAATATTGTTTGTTAACGACCTTATTAATTGTAGTTCTTGCCTCAGTGAGATGCCAGTTTTGTCTTGCATGCCATCTCTGCAGCAAATGACAGGAGCGATAAAAATAAGCTCTAAAGAAGGGTCACTGGACCTGAAACGTTAACTCTGCTTTCTCTCCACAGATGCTGCCAGACCTGCTGAGTTTCTTTTTAGCAATTTCTGTTTTTTATTTCTGAACGAACAACATTTGCCTTTAAAGATGGTTCTGGCAACTGAGATGCCACTTTATTCTGGGATATCCAGGCAGTGCAAGTTGTTTTGAGTGTGGACAGTGGGAGAATGGGTCTGGAATCAGATCATAGGCATAGGGTAGATGGTTAATGATGTGAGTCCAGTAAGATGCGGTGAGAAAACTTGCTAGGTTTCAAAGAGATATGTCCTCCTTGAAACTCAAAGAAACTAACACTTACCCAAAAATATTAAGATGTAGCCCCTGATTTTTTGAAATGCTGTAAACCAGAGTGAAACAGACATATGCGTAATCCTGAAATTTGTATCATGCTATTTAATTGTGTAATAATGATTTGAAGTATTAACCTATTGGAAGATTGGTCCTGAATGAGAATTAGAGGCATGAGATGAAGTGAAATAGCTGCACCTTTGAGTGAAGATTCAGCAAAAGTGAGCACTATAAACTTTCAACAGGTTGAAAGGGTTGCAGCATCTAACTTTACAGTCAGCCTGAGAAGTGGTCCTTTGGGTAGTCTGGCCATGCCACTGTTTCATAACATATAAACCACTGAGCCTAGTCAAAATCACAAGCTTGGCTGAAGATGCTGCTCTCACAAGCTGACTGTAAGAGTACCAACAGGGAAACTATTTTTATCCTGAATCCATTCAGTACCATTTCCACTTTGCTAACCCTGGAACAGAGAATTAGATTCTGTACAATTCCACTTTCTGCCCTGGTCCCTGTTTCTTGTTTCCTTTTGTCTGTATTTTCTCAGTTGCCCGTGTCCAGTCTTGGCAAAAACTGCCCCTAATTGAAATTCATTTTGAGCCTTCCTAAAATTTCTTGGATGTTTCTCTCCTTTCCCATCCATTTTGAAGATTCATTCTGGGGATCTGTGCAGAGATGCAAAGGCCCAGTATTTATTGCATATCTCTAGTTGCCTTTGAGAAAGTGGTGATGAATCTTCTTCATGAAACTCTGGAATCCATGTGGTGAAAGTATTTCACCAGGATTTTGGCCCAGTGATAAAGAAACAGTAATGTGCTCAAAATCAGAGAACAGTGTGATGAATTTCCCATTGATTTCCCTTTAAATGCTAGAGTTCCCTGTTGGACTGAAGGTCAGAAATTCCAGTGAACAACTTCAAAGCCTTTAGGAAATTGTAAGCAGTTGGCTGGTTGTGCCATTAGGCAGCTTCGAACTAGTAGACAACATGCCAGGCTCCACTTATGATGAGAGGAGAAAATGCTCTCCTGTGAACAATAGGCTCGCGATTATGAAGTCAATCTGCTGGGAGTGCAAAGTGTCATTGGAGCACCATCTCAACCACCACTGTCCAAGCTGTATAAATGTGTGGTGGGTATGTCAGTGCACGCACTAGGAGTACTTTCCACCAGAATCTTCCTGAATGCAAGGCAACACTTTTCTTCATGTGTGCAAGATCCACTGTCTCTCATGGTTGGATTAAAGTCGAGACAGCATCAGGCAAGCTCAGGGCAACTAGGGAAACACTGGGATAAATCCTGGCAGTTCGGGGATAGTTGGGACCTCTGCACCTGCTTCAGATTTCTTTTATCAGCTGCCGAGAAGCATGTGGGGAATGCAGGGAGCAGGTGCCATGGCACTGATGTAGCCCATCACACCGAACAGCACCTCTGTTTGTGGGGGACGATGGACAAAAATAAAGACTGTTGTCCCTGTAATGACTGCAAAGACTCTTAATTAGCCTGTACAAATAAGCTTATCCTTCAAGCGCAGACACACAATGCTTTGATCAAGTTGGATTTATAAGGAGAGAAAGGCTAATTGTTTATTATTAGCTGAATCGATTCAAAGGCAGAGAGAGCACCTGCTGAGACCAAGAAATCCTGGCCTTTTTTGTTCCTTTGACTGCTGAATAGAAGAGGATAATAGCTGGCTAAATAGGTCAGAGGGTGATAATCTGAGGATGGGGTGGACTCATACTGATAAACAAATTATGATAAAGCTTTAAAACTTTGATTGTTTAATTATCCCTGTCAAGCTTTTTGTACTTGGTATTTGCAGTGATTCAGGAGATGTGTGCAAGAAATACTCGTGATAAGACTGGCTTTGCTTTGTATAATTAATATGTAACAGTATGTATAGTGATGAGGGCTATCCTTCTGTCGCTTTTACCACCAACTCAAGAAAAAACTCCCCTGCTCCCCCCTCCCAGTAAAATGTTGTTATTGTTGATTATCATTTTATCCTTCTGAAGATATTGACTCCTGCCAGCCAGTAACTCTTTGATACCCCATCCAAGTTGTAAACAGCTTCCTTGACATCTCTGACTGAATTGTTCCAATGCCGTGTTAATGGGCTGGGTGTGGGTTTGGAGTCTGGAAAATAACAACGTGCTGCAAAATAGATTGGTTACCTGCTGCAAGGAGCGGGATAACTAGTTTACACAGTTAAGTGCCCAATTTTGCGAGTGATTTTTGACGCCTCAGTGGCAGGAGGACTCATTTCCCAAAGACAGACATGCGGGACTAACTGCTGTCATCCCTCATATCTCTGACTGACTTGAATGCTCACTTGTCTGTACAGTCCCAAACCTGCCGCAATGCCCACAAACTGCTGGTGGGGCTGTGATTGGAAGGCTAGCCACCACCCTTAATAGGATGGCAAGTTTAGAGGTGGCCAACTATGCAGCTGCCTCTGTAAGGTTGCTGAGCCGGTACTTGCTGCATAAGATTCTCACTTGGTGCCAGTGTCACGGTCCTGACATCTTGTGGAAAATCCAGCCCCAAGCCTCGGACGTTTCAGCACTCTTGTTGTAACGTTGGTTACATCAAAAACACCCTCTTGGACAGCTGCCAGAAACGTTACATCTCAGGTAGAAGTTTCATCTCATTCCCCGGCTCTTTATTGAATTTCAATAAAAACGGTAAACAGCCTCGGAGTCCTCTTTAACCTCTAACCTCAAAATCCCACAGTGCTTACTTTTAGTATGGCATTACTATACCCGTGTCATGGCTAAAGCTTTACCAGTATTTGCTGCTGTATCAAGATTCAATGTTTCTAAAGTTTTGCTTACCAGTTTCCCTAAATCTCAATCCACTTTTTACAAAGCCTCAATTTATCCAACATTGCACAGACAATATTGATAGGATATCGAGTTGTGACTGTGGTCATCCAAGTCAGATCATCTCTGACCAGCTGAACTTATGCCCTGAGAGATCAACACGAAGTGGAATCACTGTGTTCATACTGTTGTTTACTTCATATGTGAGTCAAAACAGTGATTAGTGGAGTGTTATTTGAAGATGCCAGATATTATGTTCACCAGAAACCACGTCAGCAGATGACTTTGGCTTATGATTTCCCTCCATAGCACAAGGATGCTGAAGTCAATAGGAACAACTCACTATTCTTCCAGCTAACGCTGTAGCTGTCCGACAATGGCCAATTCGACGTCTCACCTGTGTGCCATTAGACTTTGTGCTTCGTTTTAACTACCATTATAATCATCTCTGCAGTGGGAAGAGTTTACACAGCTGCTCCTGGAAGAAATGGTCCATTTCATTTAGACTTGAAGGGTTTTGGCCAGGACAATACAGCACATGTTTCTAGTTATCGACTCTTTTGCTAAGTATGAACCACGCATATTTATTAGAACACTGTTCCAATTTTTAATTTTTAAATAATTATACTCCACAATCTAATTCTTGCAAGAACAGAAAATTTAGTAGAGGTCAAGATACAGGGTTACCACCCCTTCTTGTATCCCAAGCACAGGAAACAACATGTTGCCCTGGGCTCCTTTATGTTGGGTCCAAAACCAAAATCCATCCATGCTGTAGTGCCAAGGGGGAGGTTGTGCCAGTGTTTATAGCTTCCTGAAAGTCTGCTATGCTCTCAAAATATCTTCAAAGTGATACAGAAGAGCCCTGGACTTAATTATTGCTTAGCAACAATAATTATATTGCTCAAAAACTTATATACTATGAATATAATGGTATGAAGGGCTGAAATCACCAACAGTTATGTGCTATATATAAGTGCTCCATATTAATATCACATGCTCAAGACTTTTTATACTTTAACACTGCAAAAGAAATTGTCCATGTGTGACACCAGTGTTATTTGTTGATATTACAGTATCAAATGTGCGGAGACAAAGGGAGTTAATCCAGTTCTGCTTTAAATTGGTCCTCATGTTGAACTGTACAGTCTGCTAATTGGACTCATCTACTTGTGAGATAAGTTTGTATCATGTTATTAATGCAAACAAAGGTTTCACCATTTGCAGGGATGAAGCCAAACTACCCATAACTTTCGACTTTTCTCAACAAGAAATACCGAGTATAGCAATGCTTAATAGTTTAAGTGTATATAGTGCAGAACATTGCAGTTCAGAATTATAATATTAAAGAATAGTTTGGAATTAAGAGCCTTATGATGACCAGAAAACCATTGTCAGCTGTCAAAAAGATCCATCTGGTTCACTAATGTCCTTTAAGGAAGGAAATCTGCCTTCCTTACCTGGTCTGGCCGACACGTGATTCCAGACCCACAGCAATGTTATTGATTCTTAACTGCCCTCTGAGCAATTAGGGATGGGAAATAAATGCTGGATTGATTAATGATGCACTCATTAACGAATAATTTTTTGAAAAATTGAGAGGAGACACCTACACTGCTGAGTAGCACTATATTTACCTTTCTCTTGAACTGTAGAAATGCTGAGAAGAAAAGATGAAGAGCGCATCAATTTTGGAATTGATGGAAGATCCAACGTTATTTCAATGTGCTAAACCCCAAATATTAGAAATCTAAACAATTGAAAATACTGGAAATATACAGAACCTGGATTCTGACAAAAAAGATGTTTAGCTGAAATAGTAACTTGTACATTCTCTTCAGACATTGACTTACCTGTTGTGTATTTATCGCATTTTAAAATCCTGAACCAAAATTCTGTTCAGGGCAGCAGACAGTGAGGCAGGGCTTGAGAAGGACACCTAATACAATGCATATCACAATGCATTGCTTCTTTGTCTGTAAATTCAGTACAGTAAAGCTGACCTGGAAATTAATAAGTTTAAAAAATGCCTTTAAAAGTATTTTGCACAATAATACCTTTATAAGTAAGTAAGCAGACTAGACTTTGGAATGGTCATTACGGTTTAATAGCTGATTAAATTGGTCAGAGTGTGATAATTCAAGGATTGTGTGGTGACTGTTGTCTTTCTTATATCTTTTATGAGATCAGGGGTTACCAACGAATGCCATAATTAATTAACTGCTTTCACTGTGGAGTTTACGCAAGACTTTATAAGACAATAATGTTTTAATCTACCTTTTCTAACTAAAAGCAAAACACATTTTCCTGTAATGGGGCATGGGGAATCATATTGAATTCAGCCGAGTGACAAGACTGTGTGGTTTGGTTGTCCTGGAAACAGAAACCCAGGATGAGAGTCGAGGGCTAGCAAACCAGTATAAAGCCAACAATACTCGAAAATGAACATATTGCTTTATTTTGAAGTATACGAGACATGTCAGACCAGTATGTCTCATTTGCCAGTTGTCCTGATTTTTTCTTTCCTTTTGGATTAACACCTTGACATAAATGGGGGAAGCTGCCCTTTCTGGCTTGGACTCTTTGACTTAGACAGATAGAGGGACCTGTAGAGGGAGACTGAAAATAGCCACTGCTGTTCCAAGCAAAGTGAAAGACTGTCATGTGGTAAACACTAAGTAGGTAGCTAGTGAGAATGGATTCCTTGTTTGAAAAGACAAAACATGTCGAGATGTAAAGACCAAGGAACCACTAGAAGGTGCGTTATTACTAGGAATTGGTTTGCTTGTAACTAGGGGATTGAATGAAAGGACCTTTCAAAGATACTGGAGGATTTGCTGTGATTTAGTAGGGAGAAGGGATCTTGATGGGAGTTACGAGGAGTTTGGAATGTCATCTACAAGGCTAGATAACCATTGAGCGTGTAGTGTAATGAATAAATACATTGTAATGTTTTCTGTTTGTTAATTGTTTAAAGAGGAAAATAACTTAGTGTGGTTTGGTGTGATAGGTACTGCTAAGTAATATTTAGTTTGTGCCAATTTTAGATTGTTTTCATACAGTAAAATCTTTATCATGTGGTAATTTCCATCAGTTGGAAAACTCGTGTCTCTGTTTATAAGTTACTGGATTCTAAGGGGATTGTAATACTGTTTTGATGATTTAGTTTGTCTGGCCTTCATTTTAGACAGAGATGAGATTTTTTTTATTACAGAGAGTTGTGAGTCTTTGGGACTGTTATCCTGAAAAAGTGGTGGAAGCAGAGAGTTTGAATATTTGTAAGCCAAAGGCCTTATGGACTCTTGATAAGCATGGGGTGAAAGGTTGTCGGGTCTATGCAGGAATGTGGAATAATCAGATCAGCAATGATCTTCTGGAACGAGGGAACTTGAGGGGCCGACTAGCCTCTCCTGATCGTATATTTGTGAATGTTAGTATAGGATGTACAGTTGCCAAACTGTGAACACCACAATCCTACAAGCATCAATGTGATGAAGATGAATCTTTTTGTAATTGTTCAGTGATATGGACATCACTGGCTAGCCTAGCATTTATTACCCATCCCTTGTTTGGATTAAGGCCATTTCAGAGGATGATTAACAGTTCGTATTGTGGCCACTCTGGAGTTACATGTAGGCCAAACCAGACTAAGGACAACAGACTTCCTGCTCAAAACGTAGGGCATTGGTGAACCAGATATTCTCTTTTTCAAAGAAAAAAGAGTAGCGGCTGCCACTAAATGAGCTTTCAAGTCCTATTTTGGTTTTCCCCGTTATTTGAATTCAGATTTCACAATCTGCCTCAGTGGGATGTTGATCCCATGTTCCCACAGCAATAGTCTGGGACCCTGGATTACTAAGCGAGTGATATTACAGACTACGCCGCCACCGCTCCAGTTGGTTGAAATATAAGTAATATCCAAGACATAAGAACTGTCTTAGTGTTCTCTAAACTAACACTGTCACAACTTTTACATCCACCTATGAGGGCAGATGGCCCCTTGTCTCATCTCATTCAGTCCTCACTGGATTGTTGTCAAATGACTTGAACCCACAATCATTTAACTTAAGGGGCCAGTGTGCTAACAACTGGGCGTCATTAAGTGTTTTTTCCATGTTCTATATGCTTTTGTCCATCCCTGAGGCGTCCTTTTAGAATTTCCTTGGCTGAAGCACCTTGAGACCTGCTGGGAAAGGAAGGCAGAATTGTTGTTCTAGATTTTCATGAAAATTAGTGCAGTCCCACATTTTACTCACATTTGGAAAAGTATGGACTTATTCGCGATAGGCAGTGTGGCTTTGTGCAGGGGAGATCATGTCTCACAAACTTGATTAAATTTATTGAGGAAGTGACAAAGATAATTGATGAGGGCAGGGGGTGGATGTTGTCAATGTGGACTTCAGCAAGGCCTTTTACAAGGTCCCTCATGGCATGCTAATATAGAAGATGAGGTCACATGGGATCCATGGTGAGCTGGTAAAATGAATGCCGAACTGGCTTGGCCATAGAAGACAGAGACTAGTGGTGTTCTGCGAGGATTGGTGCTGGAACCCCTGTTATTTGTAATATATATAAATGATTTGGAAGAGAATGTAGATAATCTGATTAATAAGGTGACGCAAAGACTTGGGGATCTATGGATAGTGAGGATTGCCAGAACACAGCAGGTTATAGATAGGCTGGAGACTTGGGCGGAGAAATGGCAGATGGAATTTAATCCGGAAAGATGCGAGGTGATGGATTTCAGAAGGCCTAATGCAGGAAGGAAGTATATAGTAAATGGCAGAACCCTTAGAAGTATTAACAGAAAGAGGGATCTCGACATACAGGTCCATAATGCCCTGGAAGTGGCAACACAAGCGGATAAGGTGATCAAGAAGGTGTATGGCATGTTTTGGGTCGGGACCTTCCTGTGCCTCTGCTGCCTGGCCTGCTGTGTTCCTCCAGCTCCACACTGTGTTATCTCTGACTCCAGCATCCGCAGTTCTTACTATCTCTGAATAATATGTTTACCTTCATTGGCTAGGACATAGAGTATAAAAACTAGTAAGTCATGTTGCAGCTGTGTAGCAGTTAATTCAGCTACATTTAGAATATTGTGTATAGATCTAGTTGCCACGCCATCAGAAGGATGCCCAGAGTTTAGAGAGGGTACAGAAACAGTTTACCAGGATGTTGCCTGGTTTGGAGGATATTAGCTATCAGGAGAGATTGGACAAACTTGGCTTGTTTTGATTTGAATGTCGGAGGCTGAGAGGTGACCTGATAGAAGTTTACAAATTTTTAAGTGGCCTGGATGGGATAGATGGTAGGAGAATTTTTCTCAGGGTAGAAATACCAAATAAAACGGGACATGGGCTAAAGATAAAAGGGGGTAAGTTTAAAGGATCTGTTTTTTACACAGAGGATGGCTAGTGCCTCAAATGTGCTGGAGGTGGTAGATGCAGATTCAAGAGGAACATTTCAGAGGCATCTTGACAGAGACATGAATAGTCAGGGAATAGATGGATATGGACCATGTAGAGGCAAAGGTTTCTTGTTTAGAAAGGCGTTGTGTGTCAATGCAGCCTTGGTGGGCTGAAGGGCCTGTTCCTGTGCTGTATTGTTTTTTGTCCCTTTGCTACAGATTTGACATCTATGGCAGCTGCATGCTACAGCGCAAGCACTTCTTTACTCAATCCTGTCCTCGGCTCCATGATTTTTCACTTCAATTATTCAGTGGCTTATCCTTGGGCACATTAAAAAACAAGTGACATAATGTCCAGCCAGAATGTACCAGACCATTTCTTCATTCCTTGGTTCTATGGAGAATGCGACAAACACATACTTACTGCATTCATGATAACCTGTAATTAACAGAGTCCCATTCCACAAGTATGAGGAAGGTTCCTGATAATTACTCTGTTTAGCTCAAAATATATATTTTTCTAAAACACCTTGACTGCAAAGTGAACATATATTTTGCCCTTTGCCTTTTATGGTGGCCTCAGGTATCAAAGTAATATGAATAATGGTTATTCTCTTCAAAGACACATTTACATGATGTTTTGTAATGTTTCCTAGACACATCTAAAAGCAATGAACAAACAAGACACTTTTCGTTGTTTGTTAGTACCTTTGCAAGTAAATATGGCATTCATTTTGCACATATCAATGCTCCATTACCATTTGACATGAAGGATCCGAAGAGTGAGCATTCCGGAAAGAGACAATATTTCAGATTTTATTTCAGATTTTCAGAATCAACGGTATTTTATTTTTATTACCCAGTTAACTGGTACTTGGTGATGTTTGTTAAGGGAAGAAAATTGTCCAGTAAATCAGATAATTTGATGCTTTTCTTTACAATTGTGTAGTAGGATATCCTATTCACCTGAACTACTGGAACCGCCAGAGGGATTTAGTATCATATCCAATGAGCGGCCCTTCCATCAAAGCAGTAATTGTCAGCCTGGATTATGTACTCAAATCCAGAAGCTTAAGCTTGCATGCAAAAGGTGAAGCTGCTGGCAATTGAGCTGGGATATAATAACACAAGGCTACCCTGCTGTGGAGGCTATGATATGAGTCAATGAGTTGGAGGCTGGGTGAACATTACAGCAGGACTTGCTTAAACAGTGTATTTTGTACAAAATAAACCAAAGTCTCTTTACTTAACAAACTGCAAAACGAACAAAGTCTATTTAAGAAGAGTCTCAATAGACTGCAGCAGCCAACAGTGCTCATAAACAAAACTGCAGCAACTTTTTTTAGTGCAGTGATTTTTCCCACTACATGTAACAAATGGAGAATAGTTACATAATACAAATAATCTGTAAAATCGATCAGTTATTGACAGCAGTGCAGTTTCTCGGTGTGATTGACAAGGGAGTCACTCAGTCATCTTCACTCTGGCCAAAAGTAGAGCTGTCTGAGTCGGTGAAGTATTGATGGGTTAGTGGAAATGACAAACCTCTAGCTTGTTAACAGTGGGCATGATTGTATGGGACTCATAGGCTGGCATTGGGGGTTAGCAGTGCTGATATCATAAACATTGGCAGCAGCTGGGGTATTTATTGCCTTTCTGTAGCTGCAGGCATTTTTCCCGCGGCCTGTGGCAGGGAGAGAGATAACAGTCCTTACTCATTTCCTTAAGCCAAATAAAGCCTTTTAAATGACCAATAAGGAACCGCTCTTCAGTTCAGTTTGCCATGTGGAGGGATAGCCAGGCACCAGGAGGTGGTGACGGCTCACCTGTTGGGCACTCTGACCCACAGTGAGGCCCCCACTGGCGAAAGCCATTCTCTGGATAGTGGTATTGCTCCTTATCCCCACCGACAACCCCTGCCTTCACTGGACCCTGATGAATGAAGCTGACAAGTCCAACCTCACTTAGCTGGCATTCCAGGGACTCTGCCATCAGTGTGCTGCTACCTGGTTGCAGTTCTAGAAGTGACTACTGCTCCTGGTGGGGCTTCTAGGACTGAAGAGGGCCTGTAGTTCCTGCAGCATTGGATTGTGTCCCTAACTGCAGGCATTTTGTTACGACAGAGTCATAGAGCTGTATAGACCCTTCAGTCCAACTTATCCATGTCAACCAGATATCCTAAATTAATCTAGTCCTATGTGCCAGCATTTGGCTCATATCTTCTAAACCCTTCCTATTCATATACTAATCCAGGTGCTTTTTAAATGCGTAATTGTACCAGCCTCCACCACTTCCTCTGGCAGCTCATTCCATAATCATACCACCCTTTGCATAAAAGAGTTGCCCTTTAGGTCCCTTTTAAATCTTTCCCCTTTCGCCTTAAACCTTTGCCCACTAGTTTTGGACTCCCTCGCCCTGGGGAAAAGACCTTGGACATTCACCCTATTCATGTCCCTCATGATTTTATAAACCTCTATAAGGTCACCCCTCAGCTTCCAACACTTCAAGGAAAATAGCCCCAGCCTATTCAGCCTCTCCCTGTAGCTCAAACCCTCCAACCATGGCAACATCCTTGTAAATCTTTTCTGAACCCTTTCAAGTTTCACAACATCCTTCCTATAGCAGGGAGACCAAAATTACATGTAACATTCCAAAAATGGCCTAACCAATGTCCTGTATAGCTGCAACATTACCTCCTAACTCCCATACTCAATGCACTGACCAATAAAGCCAAGCATACCAAACGCCACCTTCACTATCCTGTCTATCTAGGACTCTACTTTCAAGGAACTGTGAACCTGCACTCCAAGGTCTCTTTGTTCAGCAACACTCCACAAGATCTTACCAATAAGTGTATAATCCTGCCCTGATTTGCCTTTCCAAAATGCAGCAGCTCACATTTGTTTAAACTCCATCTGCTACTCCTCGGCCCATTGGCCCATCTGATCAAGGTCTCTTTGTACTCTGAGGTAACCTCCTTTGCTGATGACTACACCTCTAATATTGGTGTCATCAGCAAACTTACTAACCATACCTCCTATGTTTGCATTCAAATCATTTATATCAATGACAAAAAGCAGTGGACCTAGAACCAATTATTGTGGCACGCTGCTGGTCACAGGTCTCCAGTCTGGAAAGCAACCCTCCACCACCACGCTGTGTTTTCTACCGTCAAGCCAGTTCTGTATCCAAATGGCTAGTTCTCCTTGTTTTTCCACGTGATCTAACTTTGCTAACCAGTCCACCATGAGAAATCTTTTTGAACGCCTTACTGAAGTCATTATAGATTATGTCCACTGCTCTAGCCTCATCAATTCTCTTCGTAACTTCTTCTAAAAACTCAATCAAGTTAGTGAGATACTGTTTCCCACGCACAAAGGTATGTTGACTATCCCTAATCAGTCCTTGCCTTTTGAAATCCATATAAATCCTGTTCCTTAGGATTCCCTCCAACAACTTTCCCACCACTGATGTCACGCTGACCGATCTATAGTTCCCTGGCTTTTCCTCATCACCTTTCTTAAATAGTGACACCACGTTAGTCAACCTCCAGTCTTCAGGCATCTCACCTGTGGCTTTCGATGACCTCAGCAAGGGGTCCAGTAACCACTTCCCTAGCTTCCCACAGACTTCTAGGGTACACCTGATCAGGTCCCAGGGATTTATCCATGTTTATGTGTTTCAAGCCGTCCAGCACCACCATCTCTGAAATATGGATATTTATTAAGATGTTGCTATTTATTTTCCCATGTTCTCTATCTTCCATACACTTCTCCAGTTATATGTTATGGCTCCCATAAATGACAAAGTTGGTGTTGCTCCTGATCTCCTGGGGGTCACCCACTAAAACCCATTGCCCTCCAAAATCCCAGCCAGTTAGTGCCTTTAGAAAGAGAGAGGAGTAATCTAATTAAAAACCTGCTGTTCAGATCCTGAAGGCTGGGGAGCTTGTTTTTGGATAGTTGGAGACACCATCAAATAATGAAGACACTTCTGATAAAAATCAACACAAAAGCAATTTCCCTGTGGGCCATTTCCCTTCAATAATGGCTGCTCATTAGCCATAACCATGTAATAGCAACTTCATTACCATCACAATCTCTAGTGCCATTAAGACATCAAGTTCATTTAGGGAAATCTTTATTGGCGACATAATTATGTCTTCTGTGTTTGTCTCTGTTCTTTAATCTTGACATTATTTCAAGCCTGCTGTTGAAGCTATTTGCGTGCAAAATTAAAAGGTAAAGGCATTGTGGCTTCTGAATGTTTCTTTCCACTTTTATTTAAATACTTAATTCGGGCTTATATGGAAATTAGTCCATTGAATTAACTCATTCAGTATGCCAACAAATTAATCTTTCATTTGCTTACCTTTCAAGCAAGGTGGCAATTTGAGCATTTATTCCCCATTGTATTTGCCCTTGAACTCAGTAGAGGGCAGGTAAGAGTTAATGACATTGCTGCAGCTCTGGAGTCACATATCGGCCAGGCTAGTTAAGGATGGTAGATTTTGTTCCCAAAAGAACATGAGTGAAGCAGATGAGTCTCTCGTTACATGGTCAGATTAATCAGCTAGCTTTCCATTTCACATTTATTCATTGAGTTTACATTCCACCCATTGCTGTGGTGAGGTGGCACTATGTATGCAGAGTATTAGTCTGGATCTCTGAGTTAGTAATCCAGACGTTACCATATTGCCACAGCCTCCCCAACATTTATATTACGGATGACAGCAAATAGACAACGTACTGAACAGAACTGAAGTGCACTGGTGACTGATTCTAAGCAAAACACGAGTCACTATGCATGAGCAAGTAACAACAGGGAAAATAGTCAGCAACAATTTTACTATAAATCAGCAAAGTGTGAATTTTGGCAAATTCACGAAGGATTTCAGGGAAGGCAATGGCCGACTGGTAGTATTGCTAGACTATTAATCCAGAGGTGCAGGTAATGCTGTGGGGACCCAGGTTCAAATCCTGCCACGGCAGATGGTGGAATTTGAATTCAATGGAAAAAAAAAAGTCTGGAATTAAGAGTCTAATGATGATCATGAATCGTTGATTGTTGGAAAAACCTATCTGCTTCACTAATGTCCTTTTGCGAAGTACACTGTCATCCATATCTGGTTAGGCCTACATGTGACTCCAGACCCACAGTAATGTCATTGACTTTTAAACTGCCCTCTGGGTAATTAAGGATAGGAAATAAATGCTGATCTAACCATCATGCCCTCATGCAGTAAATAAAAAGGACTCTCCATGAGACTAGTGAGTTTTTTTTGCATGATCTCCCCAAACTCACCTCAAACAGTGAGTCTTCCTTTCTTTTTAGTTACAGTGCAAAGATGACCAGAGGTTTTCTCAGCTGTGACCTTCAGAACATAAACCTTTTCCCACAGTTCAGTGTTGAAACTGGCTTTTAACCTCTGTGCTTCCATTTTCTTGCAAACGGAAATCCCTACAGTTTGGGTAAAATCCACAGTATACAGTTTCTGTTGAGGAGGGAGGGAGGAATAGTTTGCCACTTATTATCTATTTAGCTACGAGGAATTACAGTGCAGTTTGTTTTAACTTAACCATTGTCCCTTTAAAGGGTTATTGAGTTCCCTTGGCACCTTCAGGCGTGAGATACTAGGGCTCCGCTCTAGACTGCCACTGAATTTATATCCACAGTCATCCTTTGGCTGTGTGTGTTATTTTAAAAAGAAAATACATGTTGTAATTTGTCTACAGGTACTTCAGGGCTCTGATCCATCATCATGATACTGTACTCCATAACTGCTAATTGGTTGTAAACTGTTTCAAGACGTCCCGAGATTGTGGAAGACATTATATAGATGCAAGTACCTTCTTTCTTCTCTTACAAGATTGATCAAGAATAGTAGAAATCCTAAAATTATTGATCAAATGATAGGATACCTTGATGGGGTCATTTGAATGGTTGAGTTAAGATGTACCATATAATTTTCCTCATCGTAAACTTACAACAGGATTATAGCCACATCCACTCAAACCAGAATAAAGAAACACATTGAGTTCAGAGCTGTCATCAGAAGGTGATGTTTATTCTTAGTGCGTGTGACATAGTTTACAAGCTATCTGAAAGAGATAGAGCAAACTTCTGAACCAAACTTAGTGACACTCATTCCTAATGCATGCATCAGGGACATTGGAATGGGCTGAATTAACATATTCTTTCTCTTCCTCAGTACCACCAATCCCTGGAGAGAGGTTGCATGATGGACTGGCAGTAGTCCAGCTTCTAAAATGCTTAATTTTATCCTGTCCATTGAAATTGTTTCAAAATTAAATTAGATCTTAAAAGTCTAATGTTGACAGGAAAATTTGTGGTTGCAGAGGAGAAATTCCAGCTATTTGGGATAATTGAGCAGCAGAACAAAAATGATGAACAGATCTGGCAACAATTTTGTTGGAAGCTGCACTTACCCTAAATACTGATGTCCTTTTCAAAAGGCCCATAGATGAGCACCCGAGATTGCCCAGAATAGAAAGACTCAAGGCACCAGGTTTGCTGCCACCTGTACTAATTATTAAACAGTGATTGACTTTGAATAACTTGATTCTTGATGCAAATAAATTGGGGAAAACATCTCAATGCAAAAATTGCAATCACATCATGCTTTTTTTCAAACAACAGAAGCAACAGTTTGAATTTATTGTCATCATTTCTTTAAGAAAAGGAAATAATTTATTTTGTGTTAAAGAGGTTATCCAAAATATTGATCTGTATGAAATTTCTGGTATGGATAATTTTTTTTCCCCTTGAATCAAGGAACTAAGCAGCTTATACAGTAAGGTTAGTGTTGTCTTATCAGTTCTTTGTTGAGGCATCCTTCAAAAGCGCAGGGATTAGACTTGGCAATTGATGTCATTTTGACATGACTTGAGTTAGCAATTGAATGCAATCCTGGTAAAGTGCTCATCCTAAAAGAATCAAGTTGGGGGTGGGGTTGGACAGAGCTTGGGGGAGTGGGGTTTTGGATTAGAAGATAATAGCGAGAGCAGTGTAAAAGGATTCAGCATTGACGGCAGCCTATAGTTCACTTACCCATTTTGTCTCCAGTGCAGTCTTTTAGTTAAACTTACATACAATACAAGAGATCTGGATATGAACATAACAAAGATAAAAAAAAATCAACCTTCAGCACTACTAATTGCAAATGATGCACATGGCAATTGTGCACTTTGATTTAAAACCAGAAGAAAAAATCTGCTGCTCTTTGTCGACATCAAAGTCTTCGAGAGAACTTACTATAGTTCAAGTTGAACATACTTTTGCAAATGGTATATAAAACAGTGTAGTCTTTGCTATTAAGCATGAACAAATATCTCCTTAAGCCAAGAGCACTACTTTTTCCATTGATTAGCCTATTAAGACAAGCTGTATGTTGGAAAAATTAAAAAACCCTTTTAAAAGGGAACTGTCTACATTGATTACAAAATATAGGCCAGTCCTAAAAGGTACTTGTGTTTATTATTTTTACGCTATGTGAGGACAGATTCTATTTTGCATCATTACTTAATTTTGGCCTACAGAGCTTCTCTCTTCCCTTCAACAAGTGATTATTTTCCACCTGGAAGTGATTTGTGCAATCTCATGACCTTGGGTCACGAATGTCACAGCTTTGCATGGATTAATTCTTCTTTGAAAATAGCACGTGTGTGTAGTGTTAGCTGTTGAACAATGTTCAAACAGGGGTTTGACAAAACCTCCACCATTCCCCAGGACACAGCCTCAAAGTTAGTCTGAGGCTTTGAGAACATTCAGGGCCCATTCATGCATAGTCAATAATAATAAAACAAATTCACTATTGCTAGTCAATATGAAAAAGGGACCCGTGTTAAGTCTGATTGTTTGGTGTTGGTGCCATGATGAATAATTTTGAGTCAACAAAAGATTTGTTGACAAATTTTGAAATTTCAGCCATACTTAACATTTTTTACATCCTGAGGATGCATGAAACTAAACCGAATGTAGATTAACGTTAAAATTTGCTAATTAATCAAACGGTTTCATACACAAATACTATCGGCCAATTTGTACAAGCAAACTTTAGTTTTAGTGACTGGATCGTTTCTCAGTGACTGCTCATCATCTTAGCAATAAAGAAAACACCGTCTGCTATTATAACATGAACGAAGAAGTAGGGAAGCAGTCATATTAGGCCTTATTCAATGGCTATATTGCTTGTGACCAAATCAGAACTATGAAGATCTTGGGTTCAATCCCCTGTCTCTAGACTTAAATAAATCCTGCCAATATAGTCAAGATAGATATTGGTACTAATTATTTGTATTTCCAGATCCACTAGAATTGCCATCAATACATTGCAAAAACCCTACAAGAAAGATCTTGAAATGTATTTGGCATCATCAGGAGGTCACCTTGCATAAAGTTAACAAAATGCAGCCACCAGACACCTCAAATCGGTCAATCTTCTTGTTCCTGATCACTTCCAGAGTGACCACTGCTGGAAAATGCATGTGAGAACAGGCTGGACTGAGCAAAGAAAGGTCCCATGGTTACAAAGCATTATTATCAGCTCTTTGTTTGGAGAATTCTCACTTGTGGGTGAGATACTAGAAGAATGTTAATGTTTGTGAATATAAAGCACTGCAAGAATCCAGACAGAAGAAAAATAAACTGGTGGAATGAGCCGCGAGCAAACTTATGACTATGCTGTAAGTCGTTTATTGCCTTAGGAACATTACAATGATTCAATAAATAAAGGTAAATGCTACTCAGTGTCGTTTATTCTGCTTCCTTTTGATTTTATATATTTTTTTCATCCAGTGAAGCTTATATCGTGAATATTTTGGGGGCAATGTACACTCAGGACTCAAGAAATTGGAAAAGAATCAAATTTCTGTGAGCATACTTATATAATCCAAAATATGCGGCTTAACAGAGATAACATAAAACAGAATCAAACAAGACTGATGACAGCAGTGTTGGTGCCACTGGCACATTGAGAAATATTACTTCAGCCAAGTGTTGAATTTTATTTGGCTATGTGTGTGATGTGCGTGACACTATTGAAAGAAGTTTTAGTTGTTAGCATTTATAGCTGTCAGAAACTTGGAATAGTTGCTGACAAAAAGTTAAACTATAATTAACCTGTCATAAAATGCGTGAGTAATTATTGCTGCACTTTTGGCAACAGTGTTCTCCTTGTGAATCAGCACATGTAGTTGGAATTTGTCTTGTCTGTAGTGGACTTGATGCTGAGTGGGCTAAACTTGAGGAATGATACAGGTGGTATCTCTCCTTGCTCAGAATATCGTGCCAAGTGAAAATAGAAGTATTTTCTTCATTGATTCCACACTTAGATGATCATAATTAAATATATTTCAAATGTTTACATTTGCAAAGCAGGAATATTGCTCGCTATTTCCCGAATTCCAAGTGTGACCTGTGCTAGATACACGCTGATATACATAGATTCCATCCATGCAATGTAAATGCTGTAGTCAATGCTTGGTAACATACCTTGCTACGCAGAATTTTAAAAGTAATCTTGTTCTCCATAGTGAGCATTCTCAGTAAATGTAATAAAATCACAACTTTGCTCATATCAGAGTGCTTCTGCATGAAGCACATGGGCAGTCCAAATGGTTCAGATGAAAATTCTGTCTTCATTCGTTTTACCAATGATGTAATTTCATTCTGCTTATTTTTTTCAGAAAGGCTCTGCCAAGCTACTGTCAGCTTTCCTAAAGAATTTTTTTCATAAGAGCAGCTAAAGTCGCTGGTGGTCTGTACTGCAAAATCTATTTGTCATTGTAACGTTTCTCAATCTTCTCTTTTGTGCCACATTAGTCAATAGAAACCAGGGATAAAAACAGCCTTGAGCAAGGCTGGGGAGGAGTAAACAGGCTGCAGGGAGGCTCGTGTAGGTAGGAGTGGACAGGCTGCAGGGAGGCTCGTGTAGGTAGGAGTGGACAGGCTGCAGAGAGCCTCGTGTAGGTTGGAGTGGACAGGGTGCAGGCAGGAGTGGACAGGGTGCAGGCAGGCTCGTGTAGGTGGGAGTGGACAGGGTGCAGGCAGGCTCGTATAGGTAGGGGTGGACAGGGTGCAGGGAGGCTCGTGTAGGTAGGGGTGGACAGGGTGCAGGGAGGCTCGTGTAGGTAGGAGTGGACAGGGTGCAGGGAGGGTTGTGTGCTTTCTCTGCTTGTTCCCCACAAGGTTTCTCAATATGGTTGGTACTTTTCCAAGTGAACCTCCTTTTATATTGATTATGAAAGTAGTAGCATCAGACTGAAGTCCTTACGTGGTCTTCACGTGATTATTAAAAGGCTTCGTTTGGAGGAAATGGGAGATGGTTGACCATGGACCTACCAGCCCCGAAATTAATTCTAAATTGTGGAGGTGAGAAGATGATGGGTTTTGGGTGTGACACCATCTTGCCTAGGCAAGTTACCTTTCTGCTTCAAATTCAACATCTCTAGGAGCGTAAGATTCTGTCCCTAGTGTGAGTCAGAAATGGCTTGAAGAGTTTTATGTGGCCTTGAGTTTATAGAGAATAGAAGTGCGAGCGCTGCAATGGAATAATCAGGTTTAGAGGTAACAAATGACAGGGATGTGCCTGCAGATTAGCTGACACAGGGAGGAAATCTGAAGATGTTGAGGGAAGTGAACATCATTGGTCTTTTTAAAAAAAAAAGTGAATTCATGGGATGTGGGTGTTACTGGTTAGGCCAGCATTTGTTGCCTAATCCTAATTGCCCAGAGGGCATTTGAGTAAACCACATTGCCATGTAACTAGAGTCACACAAGGGCTAGAGCAGGTAAGGATGGCAGATTTCCTTCCCTAAAAAGAATTAGTGAAGGAGATGTGCTTTTTTGACAATTGACACTGGTTACGTGGCTACCATTAGGCCTACATTTAATTTCAGATTTTCGTAGAATCCAAATTTTGCCGTTTGCTCAAGGATTCTGGATTACTAGACTGATATTACCAATGCGCACCATCTCCTCTAGTGATGGCGTAAGTATATAGCTGGAAATGCATCTGTAGCTCAAACATGACCTCAACCATACAAAGAATCTGATTCCGCCTTACTCAGTTGTCAAGGAGAGGGTTGGAGTTTGTGGTTGATGAAATCGAGTTTGCGACAGAAGCCATAAACAATGGCTTTGGTGCTCCCAACAATTAGTTGGAGGAAATTTCTGCGCACCCCTTACTGGATGTGAGACAAGTACGGACTGTTTAACAGTGGACAGAATACAAAAGTAACAGATATTCTTTTAGTGCTAATTGGTTCAACAGTTTGACTAGTGAAATTAACTAGTTTATACTGTGAAGTGTTCACCAAGGTGTTGCAATACAATCACAGAACTAAAATTTAGTGTTTGCAATTTAAAATTTTGGTCCACCAAGATCAACTGAAACATGGTGAAAATTTCCTCTTTGAATTTTTTGATGTAGTTTTGTTGAGTATGTTCATATGGAAACACTGTCCCCCTTGCACCCTCCTGCCACATTATCCTGCCTAATTCAATGATTTGGAAGAGTCTGATTATTAGTACTGAATGGTAATCAGTGCAATATGGTTGCTCAATTTATAATGTTGGAAAGAATGGCAAAGAGGGAAACTTGTACACATTTCAAGTTTTATTAAAATATCAGCTTAAATGCATATTACCTTATAAATGTAAATTGGTTTCTATTTCCAACTATTGCTTATTTGAGGCAGCATCTATATATTTCGCTTCTAAATTCCACCATGTTAATTTGAAATGAACAATGTTAGTGAAAACATATGTTTGCATCTTGAAGAGGTTTGCCTTTCACAGACACTAAAACCAACCCTACTCTATGTTGGCACTGCAGCATCAAATAACAAAAGGCAGCTGTCTCAGTTGTGTCCATGTACCTCTTTGTCACCTTGGTAACAGTGGCACAGCCATGGGAGAAAAAGAGTTAACTAATTTTAGGAGCAAAATTCCTGTGCCTCATCAGATTTAATCCTGGAATTGCCTGAGGCTCAGAAACCTTTTTTTTTAAAATTTCTATTTACTGCTTTAATATTTTATCAGCCCTGTTAAAAATGGGGGATGAAGCTTAAGCTCTTGAGCCCTGGCAAGGCAAAGGGCAGCCGCTTCCTTCTCTTTACTTCATTTCCTTGAATATATTCAGGTCAGCTCCAGATTCTGAGATAACAAAAGTGATGATGTTCCATCAAAAGGACGATTTTACTTGAGATTAAGTGAGAAATATCAATTGAAAGCAATAAAACCAGCCAGGTTAATAGGCTTGGTCAACTGAAAAAAGATGAAATCCTCACAACTCTGCTGAATCCTCCTTCCTCTCTTGCATTATAAAAGTTTCATCTTTCCTCACCATGTTAATTTCATTCCGCAGGTGCAATGGTAAGCCAGTTATCCTGCTGCTCGCTTCCCCATCTATGTCGCACTGGCTGATTAAATGGTACAGGACTCCGTTTATTAGAACTCTTCTGCTCTTTTTCTTGCCCTTTTTTCTGATACAGTATGTGACTGGTATATCCTCTTGATGGCAAAGCTGTCATTCCTACACTCTTTGTACAGGCCATTTCAGGCACCGGCTGGAATCCAACCAAACTTCATGCAATTGTTTCAGAGATAGTAGGAGCTGCAGATGCTGGAGAATCAGAGATAACAAGGTGTAGAGCTGGATGAACTCAGCAGGCCAAGCAGCATCAGAGGAGCAGGAAGGCTCAAGTTTCGGGCCTAGACCCTTCTTCAGAAATGGGAGAGGGGAAGGGGGTTCTGAAATAAATAGGGAGAGAGGAGGAGGCAGATAGAAGATGGATAGAGGGGAAGAGGTCTTCTCCTCTATCCATCTTTTATCTGCCTCCCCCTCTCTCCCCATTTATTTCAGAACCCCCTTCCCCTCTCCCATTTCTGAAGAAGGGTCTAGGCCCGAAAGGTCAGCCTTCCTGCTCCTCTGATGCTGCTTGGCCTGCTGAGTTCATCCAGCTCTACACCTTGTTATTTCTCTTCATGCAATTGTAATGAGCTCAGTCGAAAAGCGAGAATTGATCCAGCTTTTATTCTTAACTGTATCGGTTATCAAATCTAATCTACTGGATTAGAATTGATGACTAATGGAAGCTGGACTCTCTTGCTAATGGATGAAAGCAAACTAATCCCAATTGAATCATTTTCGTTATTTAATTCTTTTGCCCAGTTTTAATGTAGTTAATTGAATCCACAAACTAACAGAAAAAACTTATTATGGATTTCATAGTTTTTTTATAAATCAAAGAAAGCTATTCCTGAATCTATTTAAAAATAGTGAGTTAGGATTAACTATTCCCTTCGTAAAAAAATATTTCTCCCTCCCTGACAGCTTGCTGATGTAGAATTGCATAACCATTTCCTCCAATACCTCCACAAAATGATAATTATTCTTCTGGGTGATTGTGAGTGAATGCCCATAGAAAGAACATTGCAGCTGAGCCTGATCCTGACCTTGAATGACATTGTCGCATTTGGTGGTCAAGGGAGTTGTATCATTTTCTAACTTAACCAGGGATAAGGACATTCATTGTAGCTCCCTGACCACCACATTTGGGCAGCATGTTGGTTCAGCTAACACCACTATTTCACAGCTCCAGGGAGCCGGGTTCGATTTCATCTCGGGCGACTGCCTATGTCGTGTTTGCACGTTCTCCCTGTTTTTGTGTGGGCATGCTCTGGTTTCCACTCACAGTCAAAAATGTGCAGTTTAGGTGGATTGGCCATGCTAAATTACCCTTAGTGCCCAGGGATATGCAGGCTAGGTGGATTAGCCGTAGGTCTGGGTGGGATGCTCTTCAGACAGTCGGTGTGGACTCAATGGGCTGAATTACCTTCTTCTACACTGTAAGGATTCTATGATTTTTTTTAAAAAAATCCTTAGATTAGCAACCAGGTTCAAACCTAGGACCTAAAATTAAAATGGATACTTCCAGCTCTTATAGTTTTAGTTCAGACTTTGCAGCACCTGCACTATTTTGCAGTGTTGAATCTAAAACCTAGATCTGTAGTTTTGTTTTTTTCCATTCATCGGATGTGGGGACAGCTGGCAACATATTAATTCTCCATCACTCAGCTAAAAGCAAAGTACTGCAGTTGCTAGAGATTTGAAATTTAAAATAAAAATGCTGGAGAAACTTAGTTCTGACAACATCTGTGGAGGGGGAAACATTTTGAGTCCAGTATGACTCCTCTTCAATCATTGGATGTTCTGAAAAGCAGATGGTAAGATTGCGTCCTGCAACCTTATGGTCAGGGTGCCAGCGATGCTGTCACACCACTGTTGGTAGTTCCAGGATTTTACAAGACTGGCAGTATATGTCCAGTCAACAATATGTGTGACTTGAGTAGGCAGCTTGTAGGTGTTTTCCTGTGTCGACTGTTCTTCTAGGCCAGGAGTCAGCAACCTCAATAACGAGAGGAACAAGTTTTCATATTTAGTCAAGAATGTCATTTTTATAAATTCTTTCATGGGCAGTGTTCTCGCTAAATTATTTTCTTTTGTGTGGACCTCAGAATTCCATGTGTGGCAGTGATTTCCAGAAGTTAGTGCCATGAACGGTGTTGGCAGCGTGGTTACCGTGTGCATACCCTGGTAGCATGAAGCCACATAGTTCGGAGGGAACCTTATTAATACAATGTGGGCATTACTGGCTCGAGCAGCAAGTAATGTCCATACCCAGTTGCCCTTGAGAAAGAGGTGGTGAGCTGCCCTCTTGAACTGTTGCAGTCCATTTAGCGTCATAGAGCTGTTCAGCATGGAGACAGACCCTTAGGTCCAACTCGTCCATATCGTAAGTAAATCTAATCCCATTTGCCAGCATTTAGCTCATATTCCTCCAAACCCTTCCAATTCATTCACCCATCCAGATACCCTTTTAAATGGTGTAATTGTACCAGCCTCCACCATTTCCTCTGGCAGCCCATTCTATAACGCACACCACCCTCTGCAGGAAAAAGTTGCCCCTTAGGTCCCTTTTAAATCTTTTCCCTCTCACCTTAAACCTATACCCTCTAGTTTGGGACTCCCCTAACCTGGGGGAAAAACCTTTGGCTATTCACCACATCTATGCCCCTCATGATTTTATAAACTTCTAAAAGTTTCACCCCTCAGCCTCCAATGCTGCAAGAAAAATAGCCCCGGCCTCTTCAGCCTCTCCCTATAGCTCAAACCTTCCAACCTTGGCAACATCCTTGTGAATATTTTCTGAACCTTTTCAAGTTTTACAACATCTTTTCTATAGCAGGGAGACCTGAATCGAACGCAGTATTGCAAAAGTCCCCTAACCGATGTCCTGTGCAGCTGCAACATGACTTCCCAACTCCTGTATTCGATGCAGTAACCAGTAAAGACAAGCAGGTCTTCACCGCCCTGTCTACCTGCGATTATACTTTCAAGGAACTATGAACCTGCACTCCAAGGTCCCTTTGTTCAGCAACACTCTTGTGGACCTTAACCATGAAGTACATAAGTCCTGTCCTGATTTGCCTTTCCAAAATGCAACACGTCATATTTATCAAAATTAAACTCCATATGCCATACCTCAGCTGATTGGCCAAGGCCAAGATCTGATCAAGGTCCCATTGTACTCTGAGGTAACCTTCTTCGCTGTCCACTACAGCGCCAATTTTGGTGTCATCTGCAAGTTTACTAACCGGATCTCCTATGTTCACATTTGTGGAGGGACATCCACAATGCCATTAGTGAAGGATTTCTAGAATTCCAGGAGTGGTGATATATTTCAATGTCAGAATGGGGTACAGCTTAAATAGAAACTTGGAAGGTGATGGTGACTCATGTATCTGCTGCCCTTCCCTTCCCAATGGAAGTGATGTCTAGTGATTGGAACCAGGTTGGCCTTGTTGACTGAGGTCCTTGATTGGAGTTGTTAACCCCGGCCAGTCAGGAAGCTTTGGCCGACCAATCCTCAGTTCAGGGGACTGACTCTGAGGTGGCTGGCTATAGCCAGTGTACATGTGCACAAATAAGCAAATAAAGGGTGACTTGGTGACGGGACACCAGCCTCTCTGCACTTATTTTGTGGTCAAAGGTGATAAGGGGTCCTGGAGAATTTCTTCAGTGTATCTTGTAGATGGCGCATGTTACTAATAAGTGTCAGTGGTAGAGAAAGTGGATGCTTGTGGATGTAGTGCCAATTTGGTGGGCTCTTTTGTCCTGGCTGATGTCAGGCTTGTTGAGTGTTGTTCAAAGCTGAACTCACCCAGGCAAGTGGGGAATATTCAATCAGACTCCTGTCGAATGCCTTGTGTATGGTGAACAGTGTTTGGGGAGCCAGGAAATGAATTATTTGCTGCAGGAATCCTAGTCTCTGACCTTCTGATGTAGCCACACTATTTATGTTGTGAGTTCAGTTTCCAGTCAATTGATGTTGATAGTGGGGTGTTCAGTAATGGTAATGCCATTAAATGCCAACAGGTGATGGCTAGATTCTCTCTTAATGTAAAACTTAATGGTTTTACTTTTATGAAGGTGTTATCTTTGTAAAATATTTTTAATCCTGATTGAAAAACAGCTGCAATGCTGTTATTCACATTCGAATAATGAAGAAAAACGACAGTATGTTGCAATTTTTTTAGAAGTGTTTTTACAAAAGCATTATTAATTAAATTGGCAATTAGGGGAGTAGGTGGTGTAATATTTGTGATACTGGAATGGTGTTCCAAGTCCCAGACTAATGGCTTCAAATTGCATCTTGGAAGGTAGTGAAAAATGACTGAATCTGGAAATAATAGGCTAATGGTGACCATATAATCATTATCAGTTGTCATTAAAATGAAACCCATTCGGTTCCCTAATGTCCTTTTAGGGAAGGAAATCGGTTGCCCTCGTCTGGTTTGGCCTACATATGACTCCATACCCACAGTCGTGTGGCTGAATTTTAGCTGCTGTCTGAAATGGCCTAGGAAACCACTCAGTTCAAGGGCAATTTGGGATGGGCAAAAAATGCTGGCCTAGTATAAATGAATAAAGAAATACAGTGTTAGCACAAGTTAAAATAATAATGAAACAAGCCAATTAATTGCCACCAAAATAGGTTTTGTTTGGTTGATGTTCACTTTAAGCTACAAATCATAGACTTTATGCAGCCCCAGAGCCTGTTTGCAAACCCTCTGTTTAAGATGGGACAAACTGTTGGTTTAGGAAGCTCAGGCATTTACTGCATTAACTTTATTATTTAGGAGTTTAATATGTAGCACTGTCTGTCCATTCTTATGATTTTGTTTAAATTTGGAAGGTATTATTTAGGACCGACCATATTAGTTTTGCTTTTATGTGAACATCATCATTGCAAAATGTTTGTATACTTGACCTCATTTCATGCCAGAAGATGTGTGTTCACAACCAAAATAAGTTCCTCTTCATTTGTTGCATATCCAGTAGCTGCAGCATCGACTCAGATTTGTTCACCATTGAAAGAACAATGTAAAATAAGTATAGGTTCAGAACAATTCTTCTAACCTAATTGCCTCAGGAGATTTCTAAACAAAAAATAATGTTAAAAAAAGCTTTGAAGAGAATGAGCCTTCTTCAAAAATGAACCAGTGACATTGAGACAAGCAATTAAATAGAATCAGCACAAATGAGAAAACTGGCAGAGCACATTGGTGGAGATAGTAGGAACTGCAGATGCTGGAGAATCTGAGATAACAAGGTGTAGAGCTGGACGAACACAGCAGGCCAAGCAGCATCAGAGGAGCAGGAAAGCAGACTTTTCAGGCCTAGCCCCTTCTTCAGAATGTCAGCTTTCCTGCTCCTCTGATGCTGCTTGGCCTGCTGTGTTCATCCAGCTCTACACCTTGTTATCTCAAGAACATTGGATTGAGTTAAGAGCTGCTCAGAAGAATGACAGATGGTAGTTTGATGATCATGATCATCTTCACATCAGATAATGGGGAAAAAAGTGTTCAAGAAATTAAGGCTAGAAAAGAAACAAGATGCATGCCCGTATATGAAGCAGCTATAGCCAGAGATGATGAAATTCAGGTCTGAAATTAAACCAAGGGAAGCTGTGAAAATGGGGAAGGTACTGATATGGCCAAGAGAGAACCTCAGCTCCAGGATCCTCTGAGTGCCGTGTACCGATGAAGTGTCCTCACCTCAAGCATCAGTGTATCTCCTGTCATCTGCAACACCCACGCACTGATCCCATTTGGAAATACTTTATCTTTAAATTTGTTTTCTGACAAAAATTTCGTTTGACTGAAAGTGGACCCTAATTTTGGGTACAAGTCACTTTTATACATTGAACCATAATGATCCACGCTTTGTTCACAATCCACAAATGATGAACAGCACTTTTAAATTATTGGTCAAGGTCTCAAATCTTAACTGAAGATGACAGTCAAGTGATTTTGCAAATAGCAACCATTTTGCAGTTGAAAAGAGAAAGCAGATCTGGCTATGTTGAATGTTGTATGTAAGTGCCCCAATATGTGTAATGGATTATGGGAGCCAGGTATGGATAATTCATTTTTTCAAAATTGTTAATTTTGGTCACATTGTTCAGTGGAAAGGCCAGAGTGGGAAAATAGTGTGAATTCTCGATCACAACATAGAATTATGAACTCACTAGAAGCAGTATTTACTATTTAAACCACTAGGGGAGCTAGTACTTGAATGCCAGTCTACATCAAAGATGAACAAATGCCTGTACTTATTGAAAGATTGGTAGAGATTGCAGAGATCTGGGAACACTAGTAAAATCAACAGTTGCTGAGCTGAGTCTTATGAAGTAGCTGCTCATGTGGCTGAACAGAATCCTGAAGTTTATTGCCAAATCTTCGGAGGTTATGCCAAAACTCTACACATCCTGTGTTGGGCCACAATTTGGGGTGTTTGCTTAGTTCTTATTAACAAACAGAAGGGTCACAAGGTTGGTCCTTAACATCAGACAACTAACTTTATGGGTAATGATTGGGAATAACTTGAACTCTTCAAGGAGATCAATAGGAAAGGAATTTATTGGACTGAATGTACACAGTGACATAAAGCAGGTAGCTGTGGGTAAACCAGATTTAAATTTTTTTTAAAAATCAACATAAACTGGTAAAATGCAGTGAAGACTCAGAAAACAAAAACTCAAATCGTTGAAGAAGCAGTTAAATGCTGTGATAGGAATGGCAGTCTTTACGTGAAATGAGCAGTTCTCATTACTCATCTTCATTATGTGAACTCAAGAATAATGTTGGCAAAGGCCAAAGAACAATATGCAGTTTTCTAGCATAGTATTTGGATTAACATCACAAGAAAGAAATGTTTTAGCATGTCTATCCACACAGCAGCGTTCAGGGGCTTTGCATAGTGATATAAGGAGCATCAGGTTACCAATTGCATTTGATGCAATAATGACTTGTATTTAATTCCTTTTCATAGAAAATATTAAAAAATACATTGAAAAGGTTCATTTTTCATTTAAGAAAATCTGTGATGTTGTCAATCTGCCAAAGCATTTAACTGGCCGCTTTCCATCAAAATCATCAGAGCTATCATTCCCAGACTGAATGAATGAAATAAAGACCCCAGCCATCAAAATTTACGATAAAAATGTCAACTGTTTAATTGAGAAATCAGAGGGTAGCTGAGAACTAGATTCCAATAAAGAATAACTATTTGCAGCACCATGAAAGCATGGATAGGTTCCTGATAAGGAAGGACATTCAGGGGATCCAAAGTTTAATGGTGATATCATCCACGGGCTGAGGCTTATACTCTGTAGACATGGGCTCAACTCCTGCTATGCCATTGGATAGAATTAAAACTTAATTAATAAAAATCTGGAATTGAAACCCAGCCCCAGTACTGGTGACCATAAGACAAAGGTGGATTGCCTTAAAAAAAATCGGATCAGTTCAGCCCCTCAGTGAAGGAAATCTGCCATGTTTTACAGGTCTGGCCTACGTGTGATTCAGATCCATGGCAATGTGGTTGACTCTCAAATGGTCTAGCAAGTCAAATAATTAAACGGCAAGTAGGGATGGGCAACAAATGCTGGCTTTGTTTATGGTGCTAAAATCCCATGAAAGGATAGATTTAAAACAAATCTTTTCCTTTTTAAAATTTCTACACATAGTTTTTAATTCTTGTTGAGCTAAAAGAGTGAGCTAGTGGAAAGGCCAGAGTGG
This sequence comes from Ginglymostoma cirratum, assembly GCA_024137785.1. Taxonomy (NCBI): domain Eukaryota; kingdom Metazoa; phylum Chordata; class Chondrichthyes; order Orectolobiformes; family Ginglymostomatidae; genus Ginglymostoma; species Ginglymostoma cirratum. The sequence continues at coordinate 15,425,918 of JAHRHZ010000078.1, read as the reverse complement.
GAAAATAGTGTGAATTCTAGATCACAACATAGAACTTTGTCCTACGTCACTGGTACAAGGAATAGCCCTTTGTTTCTGCAGTCGACTGTTCAGTTCGAAGTGAGACGAGTTCACACCAGACATGTGTTGTTTATCCCCTTTCCTCATTCAGTGTTAGCATCCAGATTTCCAGGGCAGGTCAAACGCAGATGAATGTTTGGTAAAATCATCAGTTTATGACCCAGCGGGCTGGTCATTATCTGTAGCCCAAGAAAAGAATATTTCCAACATATCAATTCACGACGTTGAAAGAATCTCTGGGAATACACACCGACATCTCAAGTTGCTGCTAGAATGTACCAGAATGCTCATATACATTGATATACCTGAATTAACACAACCATAAATGTAACTTAATCAAGATCTAAAAGCTCTACAGATTGCGATTCACTGCCACAGTTGCAATCTTATGTTAGTCAAAACCCCTGTTTTATTGGGACTTTGATTACAAAGTGTGAAAATAATTAAGCATTTACCAGAATGAGATGTTTACTTAAATTTACCAATTCTTCATGTCGTAATTCTTGATTTAGTTGCACTCCTGTTTTTATGTGGATAGTTACCTTCAATAGAGAACTAAACATGTAAAATCTAAGCAAAATACCAAAACAATATATTGCATAGGCAAAACAAACAGGGGTTTTTGGGGGTGGGGCTAATTAAATATTCACTTCATATTTTTGGCATGTTTAAATTCCATTGATCATTCATCAGAATTGCCCAAATAGGATCGTATCTCATCGCCATCCTTTATAAAAATTTGATTTCTGGCATTTCAGGTTGTGTATGAAAATTGCAGCTATCACTTAGTGCTTAGAAAGCAATTCTCACCTGAGGGTTCGACTGTTGGTCAGTGACTAATCAGCATTTGCTGTGCAAATCTCAACAATTGGACTATTGCCCTATAATTATTTCTCAGCATGCATTCACTTTATTGAACTAAAGTTGTGGGTTATGTTAAAACAAGCTCGAAATGGAAAATGCATGCTCACTTGAGGAAATCTTATTTGGTCTGATCCATTGCCTTGTTTGCATCTTTGAAGTTAGCTATGATTTCTATTTCAGCAGATAGTATTTAAAAAGCGTAAATCTTCGCACAAAGCATGAGGAGCAGGACTTGCAAAACTACAGCTTTCAGATAAACACTGCAGACATACTCGTGATTCTCATCCAGATAGTCTGAGGGAGTGGGTTGTGTTTGGAAGGATATGTATAGCATTTTGACTGAGGATTTATTGTGCATTCACATCTCAAAGTTAAGCATTGTTATTAATTGCTGAACTGACTTTGAGGAGAAGTGGAATGGAACTATTGTTTCCAGGTCTCATGTCAACCAGCGTTAGGTCAGGTTTTGACTCTGCATTCTGGCTACATAAGCACAATTGTTGCACTGTGAATATGATGTGAGGCTGCTACGTTTCAAGTTCTTGTGGGATGTGGACAGCTCTAGCAAAGCCAGTGTTTACCGGCATTCCCCAATTGCCCTTGCAACGATGGTGTTGAACTGCTTTCTTGAACCGCTGCTGTCTGTGCAGTCTGGGTACACCCACCATGCTGTTCAGAGTGGAGGAGTGCCAGGATGTTGACCCAGTGAGACTGAAGGAACAATGATACAGTTCCAAGTTAGTATGTTAAAATGCTACATTTTGATTTTGAGTGGAATCAAAGATCCTTCTTGTCAGGAGGGCCTTCTTTATGTACTATGGTTGGGGACTTATTTTGTAAGGATTAGCTCAGAAAGAGAACACACATGTAATCCTCCCAACAGAGACAGAAAGAAAATCTTATGTGTTGGAATTCTGAAAATGCATCGGAAAAGCTTGGCAACACAGGATAGGATATAAGAATACTTATGTCTAAAAATGTAATTTTTCTTTAGAATGATGAATCAACTCTGATAACATTATTTCAAACCACTTATTTCATTGTCACGTTCATTTTGTCTTTTTTATTGAAAAGATCGAGCTGAGGGATCACTCTTTTAGGAAAGAGATGAGGAGAATTTTTTTCTCTCAAATGGTGGTGCGGCGTTGGAACTCTCTGTCTCAGAAGTTGGTGGACATGTGGGTCTTTGGATAGTTTTAGGGCGGATGGATTTTTGTTGGGCAAGGGAATCAAAGGTGAACAGGAATAGATGAGAATGTGGAATTTGAAACACCAACAGATTAGCCATGATCTTATTGAATGGTAAAGCGGGCTTGAGGGGCTGAATTGTCTACTCTGCTTCTAATTCGTATGTTCACATGCCAATACAAAATAACAAAGTGAACAATTGTAAAATGGTCACTATATTATCTCAACTTGCTTTAAGCATTGCTGCAATCTAAACTCCAACAAGCCCACAACAAATGAACTTTTAAAATACATTTCTAACTATAACACTTTCCATTTGGGAAACTCAAAGTTTACAGGCTCATATCAAGCCATTAACACAAGCCAAGTTAAACTTATTTATCCATACCCAGGAGCTAAATCTTTAACTGATTGATGGGTTTCTTCAATATTGTGTCTTACACTGAAGACATTCATGCTTTGCATTCAGTTCAAAGTAGTTCACACCTTACATAGCACTTACAGTCTATGACAGTACTTAACTCAAAATGATTAAAGGATTTTTTTTAAGAGTGCTTCTGCTGAACTCAGGAGTATCTGAGAAAGCTGTTATTCATGAAACCGTGCAATGGATCTCCTTGCTGACAGGGGTGGTGCCAGTGACCACATAGTTACAGAGTGCCTGTTTTCTCAGAAGGATGGATACATGAAAGAGTCTCAGGGCTGCCTATCACTTGAAACAGTTTGCAGGAGTTGGAATGAGTTCCATTAGCATTGCCCCATCATTAGTAGAATGGCATATTTTGATGTCGGGAAAAATATGTTTCCTCCCTTCACCTCCTGGTATTTGATCAGTGATAGACTATGTTTTGGTATACTCCAGCCTGACTTTTCTCTTGTGCCTGAGGGATAATTCCCCAACTACCTAAGTCATTACAGATGAATTTTAGGTGGTGTAAGGAAATGGGATAGAATATCTTACCCAGTTTTAAGGATCTGAAAGTATTAAATCACTGCATTTATAATGTCAAAGGCTAAATTTTAGAGAACAAAATCAACTGGTAGCCATTGGTAAAAGGTTTATATATGAATGCTGTAGACCCTATTCAGCTTTATGAGAATAAAGATGCAAGGTTTTCCAAAGGAGATATTAGCATAATGTAAGGAGTTTTTCAAATTGATTGGGTTTAGTTGGATTATGACAACCATAATTAACCACTCAGGGAACTTTGATTTAAGATAAATGAAGCTCAAACTAATTCGTCAAAAGTAAAGCTTTAGAGAATGTTGGGGTCTAAAACTGTTGCAGAATCCATCCCAAAAAATGAGACTGATGTGTCCAGGGAAAATATTGCTTCTTAAGACAAAAACAACACAAACATTCGACAAAACGGAAAGGGAGGCAGATTTATTGAAACAGGAAGATAAGATACAGTACAGGGAAAGTGGGCATGAATGTTAAGCAAATATATTGAATATCTCAGAATACAGATAGATAATGGGTTTATAGACCTTTGCCCTTGAACAGTATTTTAGGAGTGATCCTAGGTTGTGAGGTTAGCAAATAGCCTAATAATAGCCTCTTATGAACTATATAAAAATAGAATGTCGAAGTACCTTTAACATTTATCCTGCAGAGCAGTAAATTTTATACATTATTCCTGTTGATTTACATTTAAGTGATTTAGTTTGTTGGTTGAAAATGATATAGAGGACTACCAATTATATCGTCTGTTCCCACCAACTGCAAGCAATTGTTTGGTTGAGTTTATACAAAAAAGCATTTTCACTTTCAAGATTCCTCATCTGCAAAAAAATTGATTCAGAAAAGGTTCCAAAATGTCAATGCAAATGCATAACCGCTCCTCGAGTGTTTCTCATGAAGTTTCTGTCATGGTAGATGGAAAAATAGGCATCCGTCCATCTGGAGATAATGGATTGCACACAGCGTTTGTCACTTCTGAATTGAATGTGATCTGTTGTGGCTGTAGAGGTTGATTCATCAAAGACAGTCCCTTCTACAGCTACCATAAGTGAACAGCACTGACCTGAGATTGACTGAAGGATTTTCTTTCCAGTGGGCTTTCTTTGTCACCTGCTTTTTCCGGACTGCTGCTTTCCAGTTAAGAGCAAGGACATTCCATGCATCAGAGATATCAACTCTGATTCCAGACAACTTGGCATGTTACTTGCAGATATCCTTATGCCACAGACATGTGTGACCTATTGGAGTCATCTCTGGCCCAGTAAGGCAAACATGCTAGGGCTCCCTCCACAGTGGTCTTCTTCTGTATTCAGTGCTCTCTCCTACTAGGAAGTCACTGATATATACCTCAGGCAGTGGAGGTGAAAGCTGTTCAACCATTTTTCATGGCTTATGTAAGTTGCTGTGCTTTGACACTTTAAGGAAGATGTTGAGAACACAAGCCTGGTACATGCAAGGTTTATATTTTATATTAATTTGCTTTTGGCTCAAAGTTGCCTATTCAACCCCGATATGTCTCTGCGAAAGACGACAAGACCAGTTTCAGGAAAACTTCAACACGAAACGATGAATATCCTTATCCAAACCCTTATCTGAGGAGTTCTTGAGTTCAAGTGTGTTGCTGAATTGTTACCAAGTGGAAGTCGAGTTCCTTTTCCCTCTGGAAGAAAGCCTTCCATCTGATTATTGCCTGCTTTATCTAAATCTTTTTCTTGGAAGATTTGTCATTCCTGCACACATACTCTTTGCTTTCCCTTGTGGAGGAGAAAAAGTCATGAAAAACATTGAATCCCACTTGACCGATTAGCACCATTTTTATGATAGTTTTATCCTAATACCATGCACAAAGTACATACTTTTAAAATGTGCATTAAAGTTCTTTTAAATAAAACACAGATTTCCTGAAGTTACATGATTGAATTTTATTATATGAAAAGCAATTTTGTTAGGAAGACTGATTGTTTCCAATTGCAACAAGTCACATGCATGAGGAAAGAATCAGCTAACATGGCATTTCAGGCTATATCATCACTGCTTCACTGTGCAAGTGTCCTTTAATTGAGAAAAGGTGTAATCAGAGGCCATTGAAAGCACTTCTTACTCTTCGAGATTTAATGCAGAAACTTGGGATAAATTCATTACTTTATGATACTTTGAATTTGATAAGGATTTACAGATCCCCAACACTCTGTAAAATCCTGTAATTCTCTCCATTCAGAAACTTATTTTGAATGATAGATGTAGCTGTCATAGTCTCCAGAAGCAAATGCTAATTCCTTACTCATTACAGTGAGGATCGAAAACATGGATCAGGTTATGGTAAGCTTGGGAAGAGATGGGGTGGGGGGAGGTGGAGGGGGTGTTGGTGCTGCATGCTGAGTTCCTGAAAAACACATCGTTTGTTCTTCAATAATCAATCAGGCTCATTAGGCGATCTGCCATCCTCACTGTTAACTCTGATCATTGCTGTTAGAACAACAGCTCCTCCCCTCAGGTGGTCTTCCTTTCTAACTATCAAAGGAAGAGCTGACAGCTTGTTGTGTAAATTGAAGAAGAATTAGAAATCAATGAACAGGCAATGATTAAAACTTTCACTTTTGATAGATAGGGGTTGATTCGTTCCCTTCCTGCCCGACCTTGCCCCATTCCTCTAATTCACTTCCCCACTCCCACCATTACACACCCTGACTGACTTCAATGGGAAGTGAAGTCAATGTTCAGGGACATCAATAAGGGTGTCTAATAGCCAGCCAATAGACTGCAGTTCACACACCTGCTGAAGTTGAAAACCCGGTCATTGTTTTTTGGAAATTTACAAATGAATACAGGAATTGGGCGTTATTTTTGCACAGAAAACATGAAACCCAACATTTTTTCTTCACCACCAACATTTAACCATCTCACCCCCAAATCCTTGGCTCAGTACCGTCACCTCCAACAATTAAAAAGAAGTTCATCTGTGATAGTATTTGCCTGTTCATCTGCCTCTGCCACATCCTGTATTCTTCTTGCCCACCAAAGGTGGTATAGTGGCTCAGTAGTTAGCACTGCTACCTTGCAGCACCAGGGACCTGGGTTCAGTTCTGGCATGGAATGACTTGTGTGAAGTTTACACGTTCTCCCTGTGTTTCTGTGGGTTATGGCAGGTGCTCTTGTTTCTTCCCACAATCTAAAGATGTGTAGATTAGGTGGATTGGCCATGCTAAATTGCCCCATAGTGTCCAGAGATTGTGCAGGTTAGGGAAATACAGGATGCTGTTCGGAGGGTTGGTGCAGATTTGATGGGCTGAATGGCGTCTTCCCTGCATGGATTTGAAGATTCCCTCAGGCTTTGTCCAGTGCTTGCACTTTAGTCTCATGTTTTTCCAAAAGAATGTAAGATCTATGCATCCTGCACCTTTTGTTGTCCCACCATCCCGCTACCCATCCAACTTCTCTTTCTGAAATCCTAAGCTGGCTGACAACAAATGTTGTTATTAATGTTCCTTTCCTCCACAAAGCCACCTTCAATTCTTATAGCTTTGCAAACTACTGCCCTGTAGCATTAATTTCTCTTTCCACTCGACAATGTCGTTACCTCTAACTCCACACACTTCTTTCCTGGAACTCCCTGCTGATTCGCTCCAATCAGAGCTCTGTCCCTGCAATGGCATCTAATGCTTCATCCTCATTTGTGTTGGAATGTCTTAATGAATAATTGCTCTATTAGCAGGGCATTTTAGCACTTATATGAATAATTGAACTTTTACCAGGTCCAAATCTAGTGTGGAGTCCACTGTAAATCGATAATTAAGTTATAAACCTGATAGTTTCATCTGTGCAATCCCAACATGGAGCATTTTTATGGAGAAGGCGGTTGCATTTTTTCTTAGTATTCGCACAACAACAATAATAACATACAGGTGCATCAGGGTAACAGAACAGAGTGCAGCATACAATGTTGCAGCTGCCGAGAAGGTGCAGAGAGAGATCAACATCAAATAGTTAATCTATTACATTGTATCACTCATTATGGGATATAAATGTTTCTCCTTCATCTGTATTGATCTACGCATTTTTTTTTACAAATCCAGGAGGAAATGAGTAAAGAGGTGTATCAGTACGGATGCAGTTGATTGAAATTAGAACAGATTTCCCTTATAAATAGAGCTTAGGAAGGAAAAGTTTGTTGAGTTATGGATTGGACCAGACAGTCACTTTCTTAAGACCAGCCTCTATTAGTGGCACAATTCAAACTGAAAAAAGATGTAGCAGTGTTTAAAACCTGTAGTTTATTCTTTCCAATTCTCTCCTTCCTAAAAACCTTGACATCCATTGAAGGATCTTCCAAAATTTAGCTACTACCTTCTTGACTTTGCTCTGACCCTAATGTCCTCCAGTTATTCTTCTGAGTGATCAACAGACAGGATTTGATAAATGTTTAACCTTCCTCATACAAGAGTGCAGTGGGTGATTGCAGTGTCCCCATCATCACCCTACTTGAGTTTGGCTAATTCAAAGATCAAGGTTAAAAGGAAGAATGAGAGGTGAACCCATTGAAATATGTTGGATTCTTAAGGGGGCATGGCAGGATGAATACTGAGAGGATGTTTCCCCTCATAGGAGTGTCTAGGACCAAAGGCTATAGTCTCCGAATAAAGGGGCACCAATTTAAGACTGAGATGAGGAGGAATTTCTTCTCTGAGGGTTGTGAACCTTTGGAACTCCTTGCCTCGGAGACTTGTAGGGACAGAGCTTTTGTGTATATTTAAGGCTGTGATAGGTTCTTGTTCAGCATGGGAATCAAAGGCAGGAAAGTGCAGGTGAATGCATGTTGGATCAGACATGATCCTGTTGAATGGTGGAGCCAGCTTGAGCGGCCAAATGGCGCATACCTGTTCCTATTTCTTATGGTCTTATTCTAAGCGTCATAGTTTCTTATGAGAGCAACTGACAGACTTGAAAACTGTTGCCATTTATTGGTTAAAGATGTGGTTTATGGACATGATTATGTTTTTAGTTGTCCATTTTAGTGTCATTGTGCATGATCAAAAGACTGATTCATATTCATTTACACAGTCACTTCGCCTCTATACTCCAGTCTTCAAGCATTTTCTTTCAGTTAACAGGATTGTATATACTTGTTTTCCCCATTATGATCAAGAGATTAATGTACAATCTCTCCTCAATAGAGTTTCCAATTTCTGCTTGAGCTGAACCATGAGTGCAACACAGATCTCTTGTGAATTTTAAGCTATGTTTCAATGTTGGCCAATTAAATTTTCCACTTGTCCAGAAACTAACTTCATGCCCAAGCATATTCTTCCCAAAGCTAGCATCCCAGTTACTATGTAGTTTTCCTCTGCTAGGAGATCAAAGGCATATTGCATGTGTGTGGTGGTGCAGAAATGAAGTGAACATTAAAGAACACATGCAATAACACATTTCATTATGATAAAAGGAAATATCAAAAATAAATAGACTTTCACTTCAAACATAATTTTCACTCCAGTTTTTTTTAAGCTACTGTTGGCTTTATAATGTTTTCATCCTGGTATTTCAAAGGCAAATAAAAATAGCAATGGATAATCTGACAGGGATGCAGAAACAAAAAAAAGATTGTTGTTGTACCTTGTCACCTGGGGCTGAATAGAAGAACTCAATGAAGAGCTGCAGAATTAGTGTTCTTTGAAAAGTTTGAAGATCACCAAGAATTCTTATGCCTGCTGGATTCAAATAAATAACATTATTAGAATTATTTTGCAGAAGAAACTAGCTGCTACTTGAAAAATGATGTGGTTTATAAAGCACTGAGTTCCATAACATTATTATTAGCTATATCCACACATGGAATTATGTTATAGTGTTCTTCAAAATCTTTGCAATATCTTTGAAAACCATGTCGCTTTTGAATTCCTAACTTTATTTCGCTGACCATTGACAGTAACGCCTTCACTTATCAAGTTCCCAAACTCAGAATTTACATTCCTAAATTTCTTTGACTCTCTAAATCTCTCGCCTCCTTAGAAATGCTTCTTAAAAAACAACTACCTCTTCACAGAATCAGAGAATTGTTCTGGTGTAGAAGGAAGGTCCATCATGTCTGCAGTTGCATCTCTGAGCATTTTGAATTTTTGCCAATCCCCTGCCTTTTTCTCATAACCCTGTACGTTGTTTCTATTTAAAACATGATCCAGTGCTATACTGAATGCTTCAATTGAATCCATTTCCACCACGCTTCCAGGCAGCCCAATCCAAACCCAGATCACTCACTGAGTAAAAACGTTTTTTTTCACATCTCCCATTTGCAAAACACTTTAGAATTGTACCTTCTGGTTCTTGATCATTTCACAAGCAGCAACAGCTTCCCCCAACCCTTCTGAACAGGTCCCTCATGATTTGGAAAACCTCTATCAAATCTCCCCTCAGCCTTCTCTGGAAGGAAAACAGTCCCAACTTCTCAAATCTATCCTCAGAACTATCCTCATTCCTGGAACCATTCTCGATAAGTTTTTCTGTGCTGTCTCCAATGGATTCACATCATTCCTATAACATGGCACCCAGAACTGTACAGAATACTCCAGCTGAGATTTAACCAGTGTCCCATATAGGTTCAGCTTGAACTCCCTGCTGTTGTATTCTATGTTCCTATTAATGGAGCTGAGAATACTGTCTGCTTTATTAACCTAGCTGTCCTGCCATCTTTAATAACTTATGCACATATATACCCAGATTTCTCTGCTGCTGCGCATCCTTTAGAATAATACACTTTATGTATGTTGTCTCTCCATGTTCTTTGTACAAAGTGTATTACCTCTCCACACTGAACATCATCTGTCAGCTATCAGCTCAGCCTGTCTGAAGTTCTACACTGTCCTCACAGTTTACAACTTTTCCCATTTTGAGTTGGCCGCAAACTTTGAAATTGTCCCAAGTTCGCTGAGATCTGGGCCATTTATATATACGAGGAAAAACAAGAGTCCAAAAGGCAAACTCAGTACAAACCTTCTTCCAGCTTGAAGAATACCCAGTAACCATTGTTCTTTTCCTATCACTGAGCCATTTTGTAACCATGTTGTTATTTTTACCTTTGATCCCATACCTATCACTTTCCTCACAAGTCTGTTGCAGGGCTTTGTATCAAGCACCTTTTAGAAGTCCATTTACAGCACATCATCAACCTCTCTGTTACTTCTTCAAGAAACTACAGCAAGTTAAGTCAATACAAAATTCCCTTAGTAAATGCGTGCTGAGTCTTCTGAATTAACCTACGTTTTCCCATATGACTATTAATTGTATTCCAAATAATTGTTTCTAGAAGTTTTCTCACCCTTAAAATTTACCTGACTGATCTGTAATTTTTGGCTTATTTGAGCAGCTTTTTTGAGCAATGGTGAAATGCTTGTAATTATCCAGTCCTCTAGCAGCATCCCCAAATATAGGAAAGACTGAAGATTATTGTCAGTTTCCCTGCAATTTCTATTCTCGCTTCCTTCAATGTGCTTGGATATATCTCATCTAGCCAGATACTTTAACAGCTTGAAGTGGTAACAGTTTATCCAATACCTTCTACTTATCAATTTTAAATCCTTCTAATGACCGAGGGAAATTCCAGCTGAGATCTAACCAGTGTTCCATATAGGTTCAGCTTAAACTCACTGCTCTTGTGTTCTGTATTCCTATTAATGACCATGAGAATACTGTCTGCTTTATTCACCGATTGTCCAGAGTTTCCCTCTCTGTCGCCGTGGCCTCTGCCGTATCTGCCTCATAGATAAAAACAGATGAAAAGTATTGATTTAAAACCTCAGCCATGTATATCGCCTCCATATGTAAATTTCCTTTTAGATCCCTAATCGACCCTACTTCTTTTACTATTAACATGTTTATAAAATATGTTGGGATTTTTTATTTATGTTAGTCACCAGCCTTTTCTCAAAATCTCCCTTTGCTTCTCTTATTTGCTTTTACACCTGCCTCTGAACCTTCTGTGTTTAGCAAGGTTCTCAATGATATTAATGACCTGACACCAGCAATAAACATAGTTTTCTTTATCTTAACTTCTACCTTCTTGTCATCCAGAGAGCTCTGGATTTGTTAATCCTAACTTTCCCTTTTTAAGGATTGCACCATAACAATCCCTAGGCCATCTCTTTGAAAGTTCATTTACGGTTTTTCTCATCAACCTTTCATTCCAGTCTATTCGGCCCAGCTCACTTCTAGTCCCACTGATGTTGGCTCTCTGCTAGTTGATTATTCTTACTTGGGATTGACCAAATAAATTGACTAAGTCAATTTCCAGCACTATTCTGAACACTGTACAATGGTCATTGCCCCCAAATGTTGCCCCACTTTTACAGATCTACTTGAGCCACCTCTGAAATCCAGAGCTCAAGCTTATGCAGCCAGTGACTTTTTGTACATGGGCTCATCAGGTTGTGATAAAAGTTCTTGACTCCCACACAGCACACCCTCTCATTTTCTCATGGGCTGTATGTACCTCTGAGTCCTATTCACAGCAGTGACTTCTGGAATTGGAAGTCAATCCTGTGGTTAGGTGTCAACATCAATTGCTGTGCATGGGATATCAGAGCAACTGTGTGTGTGCACAGCCATGTAGCTTAGAAGGAATGTTGCTCCCACATGCCACAAGACTGGATTCCACTTGGCCGAGCTGCCCTGTCATTCATTAACTTCTACTTTTAAGTTATTTTACTTACAGCTGTAGTTATTTGAACTTACTTTAATCTTACTCTTATATTATGAATTAAAAATAGAGGTTAACAGAAAGTATAAATTATTCACTGTTGTTCAGAACTCCGCTCCCTTTCCTGTGCCTGTTAATTCTTACTTTCCTTGTGTATGTTTAGAAGTTTACACTTATCCAAAATTATTGGACATGAAACACAATCTCTATAAACAGCTGCTCAACAATGAATAAACTCATGACCTTCCTGTGATGTCACTCAGAATTTTTTTCCTCTCCTCATTGTATTTTATCTGATGTCTGTTCTTTCTCCCACTATTTTATATAAATAATTGTCTCCAAATTCATAGAATCCCTACAGTATGGGAATAGGCCCTTCGGACCAACAAGTCCACACCGACCCTTGGAGCATCCCAGCCAGACCCATCCCTCTATAACCCACCTAATCTACACATCCCTGAACACTACGGCCAATCCACCTAGCCTGCACATCTTTGGACTGTGGGAGGAAACCAGAGCACCCGGAGGAAACCCACACAGACATGGGGAGAATGTGCAAACTCCACACAGACAGTCGCCTGAAGGTGGAATCGAACCCGGGTCCCTGCCGCTGTGAGGCAGCAGTGCTAACCGCTAAGCCACCATGCTGCACCAAAAAGTCAAGCACATTGCTGTTGGTCTGGAGTCACATGTAGGCCAGATGAGGAAAGGATGGCAGTTTCCTTCCATAAAGGACATTAGTGAACCAGATGGGTTTTTCCTGACAATCAACAATGAATTCATGTCTCTGTTCCTTCTCTGTTTCCCCCTTTTCTCTTTGTTTCTAAGATTTTGGTCACCTTGTCTAAATTGGTCATCTATTCTGGCATGAATCACTTTTTATGCTTGAATTGAAGACTCAACAATGTAAGTTAAACTGGTGTGTTTTTAAATACTGACAAGACTGTACCTGTTTCTGTTTTGAAAGAGACAGTCTCTCACTGTCTCATATTTTGTAATGATGTAAACAAACTGTAGTTAATGTCCAATATTTCTTAACATGAAAGAAAATATTGAATTCTTTGCGATTATAACTGATTTGACTTTCTTGGCCTGGAGTTTTTGCTTGATAATGTTGTTTTCTTTGTTGCAATTTACCTGATAGAAGCATAACTGATGCAGAGAATTGCAAAATTTTAAGCTCACATTACTTGCACCGCAATCTGAGTGTCCGTGATTTTTTTGAGCTGGGTTTGGAAGCTTGATAGGAGTGGCAGGCCCTACCAACAAAGCTGGAGATGCTCCCAAGGTGAGTTGGGAGTTTCTGCTAATTGCATTCATTTGTAGGTGTTTGGTGGGCCTCGAAACTTAACTGGAATGTTTGGACTCAAGGGGTGTATTTAATTAAGATAATGAAGTTCTTGCCCATTACCCTGAGGGAGCTGCTGGCAATTCACAGAGAGGGGCCAAGGATCACAAGGGACCTAGACCACAGGTCAGTGATGGCAGGTGGGGTTTTGTTGCAGGGTGGCAATGTCAGGAAAGTTAGGGGTCTGGGTTCTCGGTGAGCCTCCCCTCTACCAGTGTCAGGTCCTTTAATCAGCCATTGAATACCTTTAAATGAAACACCCTCCTTTGGAGGGTTGCAAACAACCCAGACTGAGTTTGTTTTCCTTCCTTCCTGTTTGGTGATGGTTCTGCATGCTGTTTGTTGAATACCAGTGAGTGGAGACAGTATGAGGCCCATAATTGGATACCAATTAACCATTTAAAGGCATCAATTGGCAGTGGGTGGGAATAATGCCTCCAAATCTTTCCGCTTCAAACTTAGTCAGGCAGAACTGGAAAGTTGATAAGGTCCCCATGCAGCACCCTCCTACCAAATTAAATATACTCCAACCTCCAGTCTCATTTTCGGGATATTAAATGTTGCCCAAGTACTCCAAGTTGGTAGGTTTTAAAGGATTTCAGATAATACTTTTAATTTACTAAAGAACTGACTATTGAAGTCCAATCTAGCTCGAAAATTTCTATCAATTTACCATTCTTGAATATTTTAAGGGATGTATTTGTAATCAATTTTCTTTCAAGATACATTTTAAAACATTGCCCTAAAGCACGAGTTCAGGCAAATTTTGCATTCATGATGTAGAAGTGAGTGAGTGGAAATCTAGATGAGAAAAACGTTTAAAATGGGTGCAGTTGTGCTAAATGCACTCAAAATGGAAACTCAACCCTATTCTGGTTTCAGATGCATGATTTATGATTACAATGTTGTTTTACTTCCCCACCAAGGATTGACAGATGCTATGTTTTGCCCGAGGTTATAAAGATGCTTCCTTTTGAAATGTTCCTGATATTTTTGAAGCTGGTTCTTCTTTCTTTAAAGTTGTACTGTCCTATAGGTGCATTCAGTCTCATGTCAACTGTAAAGGTATTTCAATAGAATCAGAAAAAGGCTTCAGTTATTCCACAGTATTCAACTTTACCTGTAGGCATTATACAAATACCTGAATAACATTTGCCATTGAAGTTTCAAACTTTTAAATTATATGTTCTGTTTCTCCCTAAATCTCATCCTATTTTGCAATTATTAGTATCTCCATGACAGTCCCCAGTGCTCCACTGCAATCCACTTACCGTGAGCTTTATCTCTTGGTGCTTCTGCATACTTTAGGCACAGTGAGATGGATGGTATACGAACATAAGAAGAGGCTATTCAACCTACCAAGCCTGTTCTGTCATTCAATGAGATCATGGCTGATTTCTAATTAGATTTTATATTCTCATTTTTATCTCATATAACGTAAAGATTTCTTTCAAGTCATCACAGTGTGCGTAGGGATATGGGGAAAAGACAGAAGGTTGGCATGAGATAATCGAATTGGTGCAGGCATGGTGAGCCAAATCAGCATTTACTTCTCTGTAACAATCCTTTGGCTTTGATGGCTAGCCAATATCCCTAATTTACCTTGAGAAAGCATTGATGAACTGCCTTCTAAACCTGCTGCAGTCTGTGTAGGTTGGCCTACACTGTTGTTAGGAAGAGATTTCCAGGATTTGGACCCACCAGTAGTGAAGCAATAGAGATACAGTTTCACATCAGGATGATGTGTCGTTTCGAGGGCAACTTCATTTAACAAAAAAATCAATTTCAAATTAATTGGTCCAGCATAAATGATCACTAATGGGGGAAAAAAGGAATTCCATAGAAACATAGAAAATAGGAGCAGGAGTAGGCCATTCAGCCATACGAGCCTGCTCTGCCATTCAGTAATGATCATGGCTGATCATCTATCTCAGTGCCCTCTTCCTGTTTTCTCCCTATACCCTTTGATTTCTTTAGCTCTAACAACTCTAGCTAACCCTTTTTTGAAAATGTGCAATGTTTTGACCTAAACCGCTTTCAGTCATCAGGAATTCCACAGGCTCACCACACTCTGGGTGAAAAGATTTCTCCTCGTCTCAGTCCTAGATGGCTTACTCCGAATCCTTAAACTGTGACCCCTGATGCTGGAGCTCCCTGGTTAACAGGTGTATCCCTTCTTGCATTTCCCTGTCTAATCCTGTTAGGATCTGATAGAATTTTATATGTTTCTATCAGCTGTCCCAGGAAGGAGTCTGGTAAATGTTTGGTCCACTCCACCCGTAGCCAGAATGTGCTTCCTTGGATCAGGAGACCAAAACTATGCATAATACTTCAGGTGCAGACTCCCTAAAACACTGGACAATTACAGCTAATAAATTATTTGCACTTTCTGCATGTAGAACAGTTCCTGACTTCATATATCTATGACTGCACCTTTAGATTATAACTCCATGTCCGAGACTCCCTGAGCAGTCAAAATAGTTTACTCCATCCACCCTATCTGTTCATTTAATATCTTTTAAATTTTGATTGCAGAGTCTGAGCGACAGCTTGAAGATATCTCTTCCTATCATACTGTCGTTTCCCCCCTGCCACCAGCCCCCAGAACATGATCCCACCATGGCACGTCAGGCCATTGTATCAACTGAGGTAACTGACCTCATTTCATCTGGTGATCTCCCTCCAACTGCCACCAAGCTGATGGTCCCCCCGCCCTGCAAAGCTCGCTTCTACCTCCTTCCAAAAATCCACGAACAGGACTGGCCAAGCAGACCCATTGTCTCCACCACCTGCTCGTGCCCTGCAGAACTTCTCTCCTCCTACCTTGACTCAGTCTTTTCTCCCCTAGTCCAGTCCCTGCCCACACATATCTATAATTCCTCTGATGCTTTACGCCAGTTTCAGAATTTCCAATTTGTAGGCTCCAGCTGCCGCCTCTTCACCATGGACATGCAATCCCTTTACACTTTCGTTCCCCAGGATGGTCTCAGGGCTCTCTGGTTCTTCCTGGAGTAAAGGCCTGAACCGTCCCCACCCACCACCACCCTCCTTCATTTGGCTGAACTTGTCCTCACCCTCGACAACTTTTCTTTTAACTCCTCTCATTTTCTTCAGGTCAGAGGGGTGGCAATGGGTACCTGCATGGGCCCTCGCTTTGGTCTCTTCGTGGGGTATGTGGAACATTCCTTGTTCCAGTCCTATTCCGGCCCTCACCCACAACTCTTTCTCCGATACATTGATATCATCGGTGCTGCTTCTCTGTCTCGTCTGGAATTGGAAAAGTTCATCCATTTCGCTTCCAATTTCCCCCCTGCCCTCACTTTCACCTGGTCTATTTCTGACTCCTTCCTTTCCTTCCTCGACAGCTCTGTTTTCATTTTTGGGGATAGATGGCCACTAATATCCACTATAAGCCTACTGACTCCCACAGCTATCTGGACTATACATCCTCACACCCTGCTTCCTGTAAAGACTCCATCCCATTCTCTCAGATCCTCTGTCTCCGTCGCATATGTTCAGATGAGACCAACTTCGACAAGGGGTCCTCCGAAATGTCCATCATCTTCCTCGACCAAGGATTCCCTTGGACTGTTGTCAATAGGGCCCTCACCTGGGTTCAACCCATCTCCCGCACTTCCGTTCTCACCTCCTCTCTTCCCTCCCCCAACAGCGATAGGGTTCCCCTTGCCCTCACTTACCATCCCACCAGCATCCACATCCAGAAGATTATCAGATGCCATTTCCACCACCTCCAGCAAGCTGCCACCACCAGACACATATTCCCCCCCCGCCGCCTTTGTCCGCATTCCGCAGAGACTGTTCCTTCTGAGACACCCTGGTCCACATTTCCTTCACCCCCAAAACCCCCCCACGGCACCTTCCCCTGTAACCGCCGAAGGTGTGGCACCTGCCCATTTACCTCCTTCCTCCCCGGTATCCAAGGATGACTTCTAGGTGAAACAGCACTTTACCTGCACTTCCCACAATCTAGTCTGCTGCATTCGCTGCTCACAGTGTAGTCTCCCCTACATTGGGGAAACAACTCCTTCGTCTGTCCAACTGTTCTTCTCTCTCTTTGGGCTCTATCCCCACTTATTGTTTGATCCTTACCCTCTCCCCTCACCCTGCCTTCTGCATATAAACTGACATTTTTTCTAATTACCATCAGTTCTGAGGAAGGTTCACTGGACCTGAAACGTTAACTCTGATTTTTCTTCACAGATGCTGCTGGGCCTGCTGAGCTTTTCCAGCAACTTCTGTTTTTGTTCACGGAATATAACCACAATTTCTGTAATTACTCTTGGTGTTATAGTGGCTCAGTGGTTAGCAATGCCTCACAGCGCCAGGGACCCAGGTTGAATTCCACCTCGGGCAACTGTCTGTGTAGAGTTTGTACGTTCTCCCCGTGTTCCAGTGGGTTTTGGCTGGCTACTCTGATTTCCTTCCACGGACCAAAGATGTGCAGGTTAGGTGGACTGGCCATGCTAAATTGCCCAGAGTGTCCAGCGATGTGCAGGTTAGGTGGTTTAGTCAAGGGAAATGTAGGGCTATAGGGTAGGGGCATGAGTCATTATTGATTCGTTGGGCTGAATGGTCTGTTTCCACACTCTATTTCAACATTTGGATTCCAGGTATTGTTCTGGCACACTAAACCCCCTCATACCATCAAAGAGTAATATAGAACAGATGAGGTCTTTCAGCCCATCAAGTCCACATCAGCTCTTCGGAAGAACAATCCAGTTAGCCGGTCTTTCACCCATATCACGCCAATTATTTTCTCTTCAGTTATTTATCCCATTCACTTTGGAAAGCCACTGTTGAACATTTTCACAACCCTATCCAAGTCTGATGACTGTTTGAGGTTTCTCTTTAATACTTATGGGATGTGGCATAGCTGGCCAGTGCAGGATTTTTTGCCAGTCTCTAATTGCAGGCCATTTCTGAAGACAGAGTCATCCACGTTGTTCTGAGTCTAGAGTCTCACATAGGTCAGGATGGCAGATTTCCTTCCCTGAAGGCCATTAGTGAATGAGATGGGTTTTTACAGTAGTCAACGTTAGCTTCATGTTCACCATCTCTGAGACGAGATTTCAATTCCTGTTTTTATAAATTGAATTCAAATTCTACCAGCTGCCATGGGTATGAAAAGGAATTACTTACAGGGACATAACAAAGTAGTTTTTGAAAACTGAACAGGAAATAGTACTGTTGAGCAACAATGGCCATTCAAGATTGGAATCCCACACACTTGAACGTTTCCGGGTTTCCCAGGTAATGGGATGAGCCTGCTCACTTCCTTGCTCCATATATTAAGCCTACCGCTTTATGTAGAATTGGATATCTTGAGGACAATATAACCTTTCTAAAGTGTGGTTTTGAAACTGTTCATGGTATTACGGTCTACCCAGAACTGTGTGTAGCTGGAGCATAACATGTACCCCATTACATTCTAACACCCCATCAACCCCCCGACTCCAGACATAAAGACCAGAATTGCATTGCGTTTCTTGATTATTTCCTGTACCCTCTATGGCATTTTAATAATCTATCTGCATGCTACTACAAAATGATTTTCATTTCTCAAACAGTCAGGGTCAAGTAGACAGAGAGGCAGATTTGTACCTTTTGTTGCCTTGGACCTCAAATGCAAAACTTTATTGGTTAAGCATAAACACCCATTGGAAATGCCACAACGACAAAATGAGGTTTTTATTAAACACATTTTCAGAAAACATTTGATAATTTAGGAGTTGACCCTGCTGAATACATTAAGAGTACATGATGGAACAGAGTGTTTTAAAAGCAGTGGTTTGTTCTGAAAAATGATAACTTTTTGCTCATTGCCTGACTTGTCAGCCGAGTCTGTCCCATCATGGAGGAGTTGCAGGAACACACAGCCACCCCTGTGCGGGTCGCACAAAAGTTAGGAATGACCCAAACAGGATACAAAGATAAACCATGGTCTCTATTAGATCCACTCCTGCGCTGGTATGCAGCAATTATTAAGGGAGAGCGCAGTGCAACAAATGGGCAGCTCAGAACAAAGGGAAATTTGAGCGATCCTCGACCTTACCAACAGGGAACAACAGAAGAAAAACCTAAGATGGGGAGAAGTCAGCTGTTGCTTTGTGTTCAAATATAAAATAGTCAAAAATAATATACTGCAGACGTTGCAGATCTGAAATAAAATCAGAAAATTCTGCAAATATCCAGAAGCTCTGGCAGCATCTGTGGAGAGAAAGAAACAGTCTCCTTTTAAGGATTCTTTGTTGGTTCTGATGATGGTTCATTGACTTAGTAGGTTAACAATATGATCAAGCCCTGTTACAAAGCTCTCAGTGAACTGTGTAATACCTTCCAATCATAGAGAAAATGAGGGAGATTTTACACTACTGATGCAAGAAGCAAATTTAGCCATGAGTTTCAAAAGTGTACAGTTAGAATTAACACGGTATTGCCTTTGGAATTGAAAACAGTATGGATGGGATTTAATGAGATAACAAGGTGTTGAGCTGGATGAACACAGCAGGCCAAGCAGCATCAGAGGAGCAGGAAGGCTGACGTTTCGGGCCTAGACCCTTCTTCAGAAATGGGGGAGGGGAGGGAGGTTCTGAGATAAATAGGGAGAGAGGGGGAGGCGGATAGAAGCTGGATAGAGGAGAAGACAGGTGGAGAGGGGACAGACCGGACAAAGAGGCGGGGATAGAGCCAGTAAAGATGAGTGTAGGTAGGGTGGTAGGGCGGAGATAGGTCAGTCCAGGGAGGACGGACAGGTCAAGGGTGTGGGATGAGCTTAGTAGGTAGGAGATGGGGGTGGGGCTTGAGGTAGGAGGAGGGGATAGGTGGGGGGAAGGACAGGTTAGGGAGGCGGGGATGAGCTGGGCTGGTTTTGGGATGCGGTAGGGGGAGGGGAGATTTTTAAGCTTGTGAAGTCTGCAACCTTCGGGTAGCATCGTTGTGGCACTGCAGGAGGCCCAGGATGGACATGTCGTCTGAGGAATGGGAGGGGGAGTTGAGATGGTTCGCGACTGGGAGGTGCAGTTGTTTAGTGAGAACTGAGCGCAGGTGTTCTGCAAAGCGGTCCCCAAGCCTCCGCTTGGTTTCCCCGATGTAGAGGAAGCCACAACGGGTACAGCGGATGCAGTATACCACATTGGCAGATGTGCAGGTGAACATCTGCTTGATGTGGAAAGTCTTCTTGGGGCCTGGGATGGGGGTGAGGGGGGACGTGTAGGGGCAGGTGTAGCACTTCCTGCGGTTGCAGGGAAAAGTGCCGGGTGTGGTGGAGCTGGAGGGGAGTGTGGAGCGGACAAGGGTGTCACGGAGAGAGTGGTCCCTCCGGAAGGCAGATAAGGGTGGGGAGGGAAAAATGTCTTTGGTGGTGGGGTCGGATTGCAGATGGCGGAAGTGTCGGAGGATGATGCGTTGGATCCGGAGGTTGGTGGAGTGGTACGTGAGGACGAGGGGGAATTCTGTTTTGTTTTTTTTTATTGTGGGGCGGGGCGTGAGGGATGAGTTGTGGGAAATGCGGGAGACACGGTTGAGGGAGTTCTCGACTACTGGGGGGGGGGAAGTTGCGGTCCTTGAAAAATGAGCACATCTGAGATGTACGGGAGTGGAATGTCTCATCCTGGGACTGGATACGGTGGAGGCAAAGGAATTGGGAATAGGGGATGGCATTTTTGCAGGAGGGTGGGTGGGAGGAAGTGTATTCTCGGTAGCTGTGGGAGTCGGTGGGCTTGAAATGAATCTTGGTTTCTAGGTGGTTGCTGGAGATGGAGACAGAGAGGTTCAGGAAGGAGAAAGAGGTATTAGAGATGGTCCAGGTGAACTTAAGGTTGGGGTGGTAGGTGTTGGTAAAGTGGATGAACTGTTCGAGCTTCTCATGGGAGGATGAGGCGGCGCCGATACAGTCATCAATGTAACGGAGGAAGAGGTGGGGTTTAGGGCCAGTGCAGGTACGGAAGAGGGATTGTTCCACGTAACCTACAAAGAGGCAGGCATAGCTTGGGCCCGTGCGGGTACCCATGGCCACCCCCTTTGTCTGTAGGAAGTGGGAGGACTTGAAAGAGAAGTTGTTGAGGGTGAGGACGAGTTCGGCTAAGTGTATGAGGGTGTCAGTGGAGGGGACTGGTCAGGCCTGCAGGACAGGAAGAAGCGGAGGGCCTTTAGGCCCTCTGTATGGGGAATGAAAGTGTATAGGGACTGGACGTCCATGGTAAAGATGAGGTGTTGGGGACCGGGGAATTGGAAGTTCTGGAAGAGGTGGAGGGCATGGGTCATGTCACGGATGTAGGTAGGGAGTTCCTGGACCAAGGGGGAGAAAATGGAGTCCAGATAGGTGGAGATAAGATCGGTGGGGCAGGAGCAGGCGGAGACAATGGGTCGACCAGGGCAGCCAGGTTTGTGGATTTTGGGAAGGAGATAGAAGTGGGCGGTGCGGCATTGGGGAACGATGAGTTGGAGGCTGTGGGTGGGAGGTCACCTGAAGTGGAGGTTGTGGATGGTTTGGGAGATGATGGTTTGGTGCTCGGGGGTGGGTCATGATTCAGGGGGCAGTAGGAGGAGGTGTCGGAGAGTTGGCGCCTGGCCTTGGCGATGTCGAGGTCAGTGCGCCATACTACAATTGCGCCTCCCTTGTCCACGGGTTTTGTGGTGAGGTTGGGATTGGAGCGGAGGGAGTGGAGGGCTGCACGATGAGTGGCTGTGATTTAACCTTGTACAATTGGAATTTAACATTGCAGGATTATTGTGCAGTTGGGATAAAAGCAGATGATACCACAAATCTTAGCGAAAGAGAAGTTAGCTCACATTATAAGTTTTATAAATTGAACTCAGAAACTTTGAATGAGAAGTGAAAATTAAATCTGAAACTACTGTACATGACAGTAAAAAAATCAGAAAATGCTTAATTGTCCAATTGATCTGGAAAATGAGAAAAAGTTAAGTGGCTTAGTGCAGAGATAATAGGTACTGCAGATGCAGACAGTTCAACAGAAAGATTGTGTATTGAAAGGACTGTGTCTGGAGCAGTAATAAAGAGAGTTGCATTGATATAGCTCCTTTTCATACCTCTCACAAATGCCCCAAGGTGTTTTACATAAATATAATTATTTAAATTTGCCCTTTCGAAATGGTGGCATTTACATCATTTATCTGTGGTTCTACCAAATTTGTGCCAAAGTTACATTGAGAGATTTGCATAAATCTGTACCCCATATATCACAATGCAATTTCCAGGGGTAGATTTGTGGGATATGTGATTAAATCAGTTTTACGTTTCACTTTTTGACTAATTTCATTTTGCAAGTCAAATTGTATTGGCCTAAAATATCGCTGGGTTGTTATGACAATCCATGGTACCTGCATCTGAGAGTGATCATTTGATTGTCAACTATCTTTAGTATAATGGTTGACAGCAATTATTGACCAGTTCAGCTGAAGGTTAGCCATATGGCAGAGGCTTAAATCAATAGGTTTACAGTGACAGTCCAGTGATGGAAAGATATGCCATATCATTAGTGAGTGGGAAAACTAATAGATATTTTTGCTGAGACAGTTCTTCTGGCTGTCACTGCATCTGTAATAACACCAGCATTAATAAACATCTCCAGAATTGGAAAATGATTTGTCTTGTCAGCTGCTGTTCAGCAGTATGTAAACTTTGAAAACAAAGAACTTTTAATTATTTGCAAAATATATGAACTCTGCTGCAGGATAGTGAGCCCTGAGCCAAGTAATGATTAGATTTGTGACAGCTTGCAGCCCTTCAGTATTGCAGCAAATATTCTCTCTGATCGCATGTCAGGACTAGACTACTATACATTCACTTGAATTACTAGACATTAACTAAATATTAACTAGAATTACTACAAATGATTTCTCTTTAAGTGAGGAGTAATTTTAAGAAAAAGGAAACAGTGAGCATGTTAAGGGAATAAATGTGATAAAAGGTCGGATCTAAAGTCCTGAAAGCATTGAATAGAAAATGGCCTTTGTGTGTTGCCAAAACACAAATAGAACAGTATTATACCAATGTTTACACTAAAAGGATGCGTGCAGATTCACAAAGCTCTTATGAAAACTGAACTGGTGCAAAGAATGATGACAAGGATTCTGCAGGGTCTTAAATCAGTCAGCTGTGAAGGTAGATGAAGAGCAAAAAGCCCTAATTTGGATGGTAAACAGAACACTATACTTCTCTTATTTTAGAAAGAAATCTTTGGTTTAGAGAAGTGATGACTCAGTGGGAGAGAGTGAAGGAAGCATATGTACAGTAAAGTAATGCAAGTAAAAGTTAATCACAGTGTAACAGTAACTAGGTCACAATAAAATGGTTTAACTTGGGGGCAAATTAATTATTTATATTTGTGATGACCATCACAATATAGGGTTGAGAAAAGGAAGAAATAAGATGCCACATTTAAGTTTTGCAAGTTGTAAATATATCTCTTGGGGGAATGAAAGTGTGTGCTAATAACGCTGGTATAGGCAAAATTTGAAAGCTCAGTGTCGGATCTCAGTTCCTTTGACACTGAGGTCATTTGATGTGCAAAAACCAACCAACTCAAGTATACAGGGTTTGGGAAGAATGTCATGCTATCTGTTACCAGCTCAACGGTGCAGTGCCCGTGGAACCTCCATAGAACATTATGTTTCAGCACAGAGCAGGAGGTTGTGGAGATGTTCTTAAGGAAGGACAAGAAAAACATTTTCAGTACATTATTATGATGATGTTTCATAGCCTGGATGTCAATATGCTTTTCAGAGACTTGCGTATGATATCATCACTGTAACAAAGCATGTGGCCTAACAGTATGAAGGTCTCAGATATTATCTTTCTTACTTTGACATGAAGCATGGCATGCTAATGAAAGCATACTATTTTTTTTAACTGCTTAATACCAGCCCAGACATTGTTATGCCTGTGAATGCAATATTTGTATAAATTAATGAGCTTTAAAAAAACATCTGTTGGAATCTGCAATACCGCATTACCTATGTCTATTTTCATCTATTAGGTCAGATAGCATAAACATTACTGCATCAGATAGAATGACCTGTTGGAGGCAAAATTCACATCAGTTATCAAGTTCTTCAAGACTTCTAAAGACATTCACATTCAATTAATTACTTTAAAGTGGTTTCATGGTGGTTATGCAGGCAAATACCAGTAAACATTTTGCACAGAAAGGTCCACGGACAACAACCTAATGAGCAACAAGATGAGCAAAGTTTTAGTAATGTGGGTTGAGCATTAAGTATTGGTAAGGGCACAGGGAAAACTGATCTGGATCTGGAATATCCAGTGTTCCATTGTTGATTGTGGGACTTTGCTGCATTTCGTAATAATAATGACAAGATTTGAAAAGTCACCTTTTGGTGATCAAATTCTTTCTGATTCCACAAGGTGGTGAAAAGTTAAATGTAATTACAAGATCTTTCTTTAAGATCAGGGCAACTTCCCATTAATGTTCACAGCATGAAATTGACTGTGCATTGCATGTTTAATAGTTAATCTAAAATTTTACATTTCTTTAAGGTTTGAATTTAAAACCTAAGATCACTGAAAAGAGAAAGAACAGTAACAAAATCACAAACTTCATGTTTCATTCGTGACTTTAAGACCTCATTCTTGACATGGCTCAAGTGATTGCTATGCAAATAGCACAACAGGATAAGTTGCTCAGTACAGACGTGGGAGCAATTCACCTTTTGCCTACAAAGCAGCAGGCCCTTTTCTCTCATTACAAGCTGATGAACAAAGTTAACCTTGTGATAATTGGTTTCTAAATTATTGTTGTAGTCCTTGGGAAGCTAATGGAAGGTTAATTTCTTCACAATGTGATGGAAGGTAAATTGCTTTGAACACCTGTTCTTTGTAATGTAATTTTTCTCTTTCTCTTGCTTCTGTTCTGTTTTATTTCTCCCGATACCCACTGAGCTCTGAAGCAATGTGTGGGAAAGTATAGTTGGAGCTTCATTAAATGCGTTGGCCTGTGAATGATACATATAGAACCTGTAGAGAACAAAGGCAGTGTTCATTTTCAGCAGCACTTCTTTGGACTGTTCTTAAGAATAGTTTGGCTATGTTGAAGCATTAAAGTGCCATCATTTTAGTTTTAAGCAGCGCTAGGTTATTTGTTGAGTCAGAGTTGAGCTGACTATGAATAAATCTTCAGGTTTCGGAGGTGTGTTCACAACATCACGGGCAATTATGGCCTTGTAGTTAATGAGATGATTAGTGTCCACATCGATGGCATTGCGTGAAGAGTAATGTGTTATCTCGGAAACTATGCAGTTCCATTCACTTTGTGATTTCATTTCTTATTTTTATTCTTTATTTAAGTAACGTGCATTAAAAGAGGTTATTACATTGGACATCCGAATTAAATACAAAGTATCTTCAAGCTACCAGCTTGCATGTTTCCAATCCTTGTTTCTTCGTAAACTGACTTTCAGCCATTTATTTAATGAAAGGTAAATCAAATAGGTTATGATGACCTCAGCCATACCTTATGAAGTTATCCGTCAGCAGTCCAAAATTATGTAAAACTGTCAGCTATATTGGACAAAATGCCATACGAAAGGAAATCAGAATTAACGTGCAATTGCTCTTTTCTCCTTAGTCCCCTCGGTGAGTTGGACAAGGAAGACTGAAGTCCTAAGTTACAGGTCCCCTTGCAAAGGGCAAATAAAGTCACCATAGAGGGTGTGCAGCATTGGTTCACCAGACTGATTCCTGGGATGGTAGGACTATCCTATGAGGAGAGATTGAGGAGACTGGGCCTGTGTTCTCTGAAGTTCAGAAGAATGAGAGGTGATTTCATAGAAACTTACAAAATCTCTTAAGAGATCAACAGAGAACATGCGAAAAGGATGTTTTCCCTGGCTGTGGCATCTAGAGTCGGGGGAAATGTCTCAGAATAAAAGATAAGCCATTTAGGACTGAGATGAGGGAGAACTTAATACAGACAGTGGTGAAGGTCTGGAATTCTATACCACGAAGAGCTGTGCAAGTTCAGTCATTAAGTCAGTTTCTAGGTTCTAATTTGATCAAATGGTACTGGGATAATGTGGGAATATGCTTCAGAAGTAGATGATGAGCCACGATGTTCTAGAATGTTGGAAAAGGTTCCAAGGGCCGAATAGACTACTGTTCCTTTTTGTTTTTAAACAGAACATGGTGTAAGTAATAGCTTTGAACTCAAACTACAATTATTAGAAAGATCAGCTGACTTAGCTGATCTTAACCTGATAGCACAAATATTGACAGCTACATTTGGCCTCAATACCTTTGCTCAAGAAATGAGAAGCATGTTACCATCCAGTGTCGTCTTGCTAGGAGATGCCTGTGTGTGGAGAGCACAGGAGAACAGTATGAAGTATGCAGTGATGCCTATTAAATTAAATAGGAAACAGAAACTTTCTAGACTCCTGCGTACTGTGTGACCATTTAGGTGAGGCAGTGGAAGGCTTCTGGGGCCGATGTAATTGGACCAGAGTAATGATGAAACACAACTGGAAGAGGAAGTGAAAATGCCTATTTTTCAAAAAGGATTGTTCTAAAACCCTAAATGATATTTATTTAAGCAGTCTCAACCAATTTCCAAAAATAAAATCCTGAACCATGGGACGAATCTGCTTAAGTTAAAACACAGGCTAATTTCACAAATTCTTGCTCTTGGACTCAGATCCTTGCTCATTACGGTTCCAAATCTCTTAATTATCTATCCATTAGAACTAACAGATGGAAAAATTGTGTCCAAAGTCCCTATGGTCCCATGGCTGTGACTCCATAATGGAGATTTGAATTTGTAAAGTGACTCCTTCCATTAAAATCTTACTCAGCTAATCCACAAAAATACTAGTGTGCGGCAGTGGACATATTGCATTAGTTGGTTGGGGGCAGGGGGATGGTGATGATTGGTGAGGTGCCGGGGAATAGTGGTGGCTGCGGCAAGTAACATCTGTCATTTAGGATTAAAGGATATGCCTCGGATGGAGAAACGGAATCATCGATCATTAATTTGATCGGTGCTATATCTGATCTGGCACCACCTCATGCTCCATGTCTCACCTTGTAAAAGAGACTGGTGAGTGATTCTACGGGCCAGAGTTTCAAGTCTGGAATGATGCAACCAATTATAAACCTGCATCAGTTCATATTTGTTTTAAGATTTGAAGATTTGATGTCCGTCCTGCTTCATTCTGCAATCTGATATGGAATTACAAAAATCAGACTTGGACATGTACTGGTACATATCATGCCTGGTTGAGAACGTCTTTTCCTTTAGTATTCAAAAACAGTGTGCCTTCTTTGGCAGTTCAGTGCCACCGGTGAATCCTTGGTCCATTCTGAGTATCAGCCACGAAAACTGGCGTCAATTGCTGAGGAGTGGTCTGAAAACAAATGTTCGTCTATTGCTGTTGTAATAAGATGGTTCAATCTCAGCAATTGTCATTTCCGATATATTGCCAAAATAAATACATTAATCAAGTGACTGGTGAAACGCTGTCTATTTCAAGGGCAAGAATTTGATTGCAGAATGATTTAATGTCTTTCTTCAGAGGAGTTATGTGACCCCACTGCTTCTCCCTGTCCAGACAATTCATCGACAAGCCTGATGGTTACACAGAAGTTAAACCAGCTCAGAGAAAAAAAAACCTTCCCAGACAAATTGGACATCCACTGCTGGTATTACTTTAGACACGTAGTAATTTCTTATCTAAGCCTTCAGCATCACGAGATTTTCAAAGCAGACATGAACAGGCTGCTTCTGGAACTGGGTAAACTTAACATAAATCTTCAGGGTACTATTTGATTTTTTGTTGTGTGATAGTGTTGAAACACTCAGTTGCAGGCTGCCCAGTGCAAGGTCATTTTCATTTTGTCAAATTGAATGAATACATCGTTCATCCCTTTTTTGTCTTGGCCCCGAAGCATCCCCACTGGATCTAATACCCTGTGAGGATGGGTCAGGGTGCTGTGGTGCATCAAGTGAGGTAAATGCCAGATTATTCTGAAATTAGCGTGCCATGTGTTTTGCCCCAGCAGAGGAGGAGACACTTATGAGACCGCTTCAGAACGACGCCCTGAGAAGAGACAGGGGGATTTTCCTCCCTGAGCCCTCCCACTTTGCTCAGATGGTGAAATGAAGCAATGGACTCTTATTAAACAAAATTCAGAGCCACAGAACACTAGCAATATGGACTGGAAAAGGGATTTTGGGGAGGGGTGCAAGAAATGTCAGAATCAGAATCTTTGTCCACAAATAAAGATGAATCATAGAATCCCTACAGTGTGGAAACAGGCCCTTCAGCGCAACAAGTCCACACTGACCCTCAGAGCATCCCACCCAGACCCACACCCCTATAACCCACTTAATCTACACATCCCTCAACGCGACAATGCAATTTAGCATGGCCAATCTACCTAGCCTGCACATCTTTGGACTGTGGGAGGAAACCGGAGCACCCGGAGGAAACCCATGCAGACACGGGGAGAATGTGCAAACTCCACGCAGACAGTCGCCCAAGGGTGGAATTGAACGGGGCTCCCTGGTGCTGTGAAGCATCAGTGCTAATCACTGAGCCACCATGCCACCCTAGGTGGAAGAATATGGATCATTGATGTTGTAGACTTGCTCGCTGAGCCTGTGTGTTTGGTTTCATCACCCTGCTGGGTAACATTGTCAGTGCACCTCGAGTGAAGCGTTGGTAATCTGTCCCGCTTGTTATTTATATGCTTTGGTTTGTTGGGGTGGTTGGCATTACTTCCGGTTCTGTTTTTCAGTGGATTGTATGTCAGGTCCAGTTCGATGTGTTTTGTTGATGGAATTCCAGTGGAATGCCAGGCCTCCACGAATTCCTTGGCATGTCTCTGTCTGGCTTGTGCTATTATGGATGTGTTGTCCCAGTCAAATTTGTGTCCTCCTTTGTCTGTGTGTATTGAGACCAGTGAGATTTGGTCATTTTTCTTGATGGCTTGTTGATATTTGTGTATCCTTATTGTCAGTTTTCTTCCAGTTTGGCCTGTGTAGTGTTTCTCACAGTCCTTGCATGGTATTTTGTATATTACATTTTTTTTTGGTTGTGGGTATGGGATCCTTTACGTTCATCAGTAGCTGTCACAGGCTGGTTGTTGGTTTGTGGGCTACCCTGGTACCTAGGGGTCTGAGTAGTCTTGTGGTCATCTCTGATATGTCTCTGATGTACGATAGGGTGACTAGTGTGTCTGGCTGTGTTGTGTCTTCTTGATGTGGTCTGTCATGGAGGTAATGGCAGATTGTGCTTTTTGGGTATCCATTCCTTTTAAAAACTCCGTATAAGTGCTCCTGTTCTGCTTTGCGCAATTCTAGATCGCTGCACTATGTTGTGGCCCATTTGAATAATGTCCTAATACAGCTCTGTTTATGGGTGTTGGGGTGGTTGCTGGTGTAATTAAGTATCTGGTCCGTATGTGTGGTCTTTCTGTGTGTGTTAGTCTGGAGTTCCCTGTTGTACTTGCATTCCACCATTACGTCCAAGAAGGGTAATCGGTTGTTGTTCTCTTCTTCTTTTGTGAATTTTATTCCGGTGAGGATGTTGTTTATGTGTCGATGGGTTTCTTCTATTCTTGTGCATTTGGTAATCACAAAGGTGTCATCTGCATAGCGAACCCAGAGTTTGGATTGGGTAGTGGGGAGCACCGTTTGTTCTAATCTTTGCATTATTGCTTCTGCTGTCAGTCCTGGTATTGCGGATCTCATTGGTGTTCTGTTGATTTGTTTAAACATATGGCAGTTGAAGATGAAGTGGGTTGTGAGGCCGAGATCTAGTAGTTTCAGGGCGCTATCCTTGTGGATGCTGTCAGTGTCGTGGGGAGTCTGCCTTCCTGATTCATCCAGCAGTGTGGCAATTGTCTGTATGGCTAGATTGATGTTTATGGGTGTAAATAATGCTGTTACGTCGAAGGATATCATTGTCTCGTCCTCTGCTAACCTAGTGTCCTTGATAATGTTGAGGAATTCTTGGGAGGAATGGATGGAGTGGGTTGTGTTGTCAATTAAGTATTTCAGTTTGTGTTGTTGATCTTTGGCTAGTCTATATGTTGGTGTGAGATAACAAGGTGTAGAGCTGGATGAACACAGCAGGCCAAGCAGCATCAGAGGAGCAGGAAGGCTGACATTTTGTTGGTGTGCCTGGTAGTGAGACAGTGGGTCTGAGGGGAACCCCTAGCTTGTGTACCTTGGAGATCCAATCGAAGCGGGGTGTGTTGGATCCCTCTGGCTTCATTTTTTGCTCGTCTGTCTTGCTGATATTTCCTGAGTTGTGTAATTTCTTCACGGTTGTTTTGATCTGGTTCTCCAACTGTGGTGTTGGGTCTATCGCCATCTGTTGGTAGGTGCCAGCATCTGCTAGTAGTGCATTGGCTTTCTCGATGTAGTGGGCTGTATTAAGGATTACTGTCATGCACCCTTTGTCCACCAGTAAGATTACGATGTTTCTGTCTTTCTTAAGTCTTTCTAGGGCTTTCCTCTCTTCTGTGTTGAATGTGTTTCATTTACCTTTTTTCTGCTCAGTGTTGGGACTGTCGTCGGTCTGATGGTCTGTTGCATTTCCTCCATGAGTCCTTTGTCTTTTAGTGCTGATTCCAGTGTAGCCAGGAAGTCAGTGTTTTTTTTGGCATCTCTATAGTTATAATTCAGTCTGCATACCATGACGGTCTTCTCAGTGTCTGTAAGTGGATGGCCCGAGATGTTCTTGATCTATGTTTCTGTGTTGTCTGTGTCATTGTTGTGGGTGAGTTTGGATAGTTTTTCTTGTAGGGCTATTCTTTTGTCTGTTCTGGTCTTTTGTTGTCGTAGTTGATGGCTTGTTCCAGTGTGGATGTCCATTCTTGGTTGGTTGAATTGGAGTATAAAGTTTTTTTTTGGCGCACAATTTTCCATTTGTATTTGTGGAGGGGGTTGTGGGCATTGTTGATCATAACCCTCATCATTCTGTGGCTGTTCTGTGCAGCTGTTCTTTGTGCCTGTGGAATGTTAATCGATGGTTTACATTTTAAGCTTTGTGGTAGTACACACTAGTCACCCTACCGTACATCAGAGACATATCAGAGATGACCACAAGACTGCTCAGAGCCCTAGGTATCAGAGTATCCCACAAATGAACAACCACCCTGCCACAGGTCTGACGAATATAAGGGACCCCATACCCACAACCAACAAGACTAGTGTAATATACAAAATACCATGCAAGGACTGTGAGAAACATTGCATAGGCCAAACTGGAAGAAAACTGACAATAAGGATACATGAACACTAACTGGAACACTGAACCACTAAGAGACACGGCCAATTCTCACTGGTCTCAATATACACAGACAAAGAAGAACACAAATTTGACTGGTACAACACACCCATAATAGCATGAATCAAACAGAGACATGCCAGGGAATTCCTGGTGGACTGGCATTCCAACCGGAGCGCCATCAACAAACACATTAAACTGGATCCTATATACAAACCACTGAAGAACAGAACCGGAAATAGTGCCAACCACTCCAGCAAACTGAGTCACATAAATTACAAACAGGACAGAATACCAATGCTTTACTGTAAGCGCACTGACGATGTTACGTAGCAGGGTGACGAAACATCTGCAATCAAACACACCAGCTCGGCGAGCAAGTCTACAACCTCATCCGCAACCCGAGCTACATATCTTCTCAAAAGCTTTAATATAGATTATTGTAACCAACCTTTTAAATAACCATGTTGTGTTTATGCATGTTGTTATGTTATACTGAGAGGCACAGAGACTGAGTATTGTATTGTGCTGGGGTAAAGTTAACAGTGCCAATAAGAGTCAGGTCATATTCTTTCAATCAGCAAACATTGCGCCTATCAGCAGGCTTCCAGACTGTAGGTTCCCTGGAATATTTCACACAATGGCGGATTGCTGCTGGGTTGAGATGTTGGAGACTTGCACGTGCTTTTTGCACGAAAGCTTTCTGCTGTGCCCTGTTCCTGTGGAGTAGAAATACCATCAATAGTTTGGAAAGGCTCTGTTGCTATGCAGGAACAGTATCTGTGGGAGGTGCATGAGTAATGTGATTTAGCTCAGGGTGCAGTACCATCAATAATTCTTCACAGGGACAAACTGTGCCTTTGTAAATTGATCTTAACGTGCACTGAAAACCTATAGGTTTTATGATATCCTGTGCAAGAGTATGTGATACTGTAAGCAGAAATCATGTTGTCAAATAAACAAGTGGAATTCAGTATAAATGTTCATCAAGGTACACAAAATTTTACAGTCTCCAGAGACAGCACGAAAAAGATGATGAAATCAGATTAAATTTTACTTTTGAAAAAGCTCTGTTTCATGTCTCATCCCTGCCATGCGCATTTGCCTGATGAAGAATGGCCAGAGATTTTGTCTCAGCTTTCTGCCGCTGCTGTTGATTTATCCATTAGAATCTGCTTGAGAGGGATACAAGGACACAACATGACTCACCCTTTATTTATTTTGCTTCCTCACTAAGTGAAAACACTTTTTAAAAGATTTCCTTTTGATTTTATTTGATTTTTTTTTCCTGCTGGTTACATAGAAATGCATCAAGTCTTTCAGAATGTAAACTGTCATGCAGCCCCATCAATCTGTGCTGTTGTTTATGTGCAACAGAAATGTTCTCCTACCTTAATGTAGGAGCTGTAGATTGTGGCCTCAAACAGAAGTTTATTCTCCTCCATGCAGTGCCTGCAGTTTTTGCTAAATGTCTTCTGTGACTGGGGTAGGGGGTACCTTGCAAGTGCTGGAGTGCATCATCTCTCCCCTGAAACATCATTTTGAATTTGCTTGTTTCTTTTATTTTTTTGGGGCATATATTCAGAATAATATACAGAGGCTCAGGATTATGCGTGCATTTATGTATACATTTTTGTTTTAGCATCTGAGTAGCAGCATCACTTGATTTCTGTGATCCTGGATTTGGGGGACAACATCTGCTGCACTGTTCACACAGCATCACCAGTTCGGAGGCATGGCAGAAGTCATTCATCCAGGAGCAATTAATTTTTGCAGAACCTTCAAGGTGATAACTCATGACACAGATCCATGGCACATCAAGCTGCTGCTTCAATTCCAGGCAAGAGCCTTACATAAAACAAAGAAATGAGTTGGGAAGATAAGTTTACTAACACCTCATTTTGGAGTCTGGAAAGTTTATATAGGGTTTGAAAAACTCTTTTATATGTTTCTTTTAAAACGTCATTCACTTTTATTCAGTGCTATATCAAGTTGAGAGGCTAACATTGCAACAATGAATTTCCCCCCGTTAGCTTGTTGAAACTTCCCTTTGGGTTTACTCCAATGTCAGTGGTAGGCTTGCATTGTAACTCTAGCTGTTAAAATCTATTTCTTTGGCACCTGTTAAACAGTTACTCATATAATATTGGTTTTATCTTACTTTGGAATCATATTTTTTTCCCATGTTATATACTCCATCTTATTACTTCTATATTTTCAGCAATAATCAATATTACTCCAAGCTTTTGTTCAATTTTTGGATTCATTGAATGGTTTCAGGTGTATCTCCAACATTGGAGACGCCAACTAAAAGGTCCAAGTAGCTGCGATTCCAAATCATGATATTTATTTTAATGCAAACATGGGATGTCAGCATCCGTCAAGGCCAATGATTACTGCCCATTCCTAATTGCCATCATGAAGGCTGAATGAATGAGCACAGAAACCGATAGAACAATCAGCAATAATATTATTCTATTTGAAATATTTTAATAATGCGCTGGGATCTTGCTGCTGATTCTAACCAGAAATGAGCAGCATCTTAACAATAATCGCCATTGACTCCACAGTACCATTAACTGAATAAATCTGCAGTTCCAAAAACATGGAAAAGTGACCAGACAGAAACAATA
This sequence comes from Ginglymostoma cirratum, assembly GCA_024137785.1. Classification (NCBI taxonomy): domain Eukaryota; kingdom Metazoa; phylum Chordata; class Chondrichthyes; order Orectolobiformes; family Ginglymostomatidae; genus Ginglymostoma; species Ginglymostoma cirratum. Next base: position 15,391,881 of record JAHRHZ010000078.1, on the reverse strand, counting down.
AAAGCTAACATTGCATGTCAAACCTGATGAGGTCATGCTTATTTCAAAATATCAAACTGAAATTTTGAAATTAAATGTTAAAACTGTTTAAAAGAAAAATAAAACATATTTATGTTTAATAATCACTAATTGGAAATATGTTGCTCTGATTGCCTTATCATTCAGACATTATTTAGTTATGAGCTTCACAGTGAGGGTCATACATCAATTTGATCTTGGAGAAGAGGGACCAGAATGGAGACATGGCTGACCCTGCTCTGGATGCCTACCTGATGCCCATACATTCACTGGGTAGTGATCAGGAGCAGGATCCCTGACTAGGTTCATCTCTAGGGAGATTCTACCCACCGGAGAATGTTATGTAATGTCTGGTCACTTGCTGGGTTTTCATGTATGCTACAGCTCAGCTCTTGCCTGGATCAAATAAGACTTTTAAAGTACATTTAATGATTTGTAAACTAGTCTCACTTACCCTCTGCCGCCCCCATTGCTGTTCTTTTCTGAAGCTGTCAATGTTGGAGTATGATTCCTTGAGTGACAGTGACGCTCTGGCAATGCCTTCATCTAATGTTCATAAGTGCATATTGCCAGCAGAGAACACTGAATATTGATCAGATACCGTATCCCTGGCCACAGTTTCCCTTTCTAAGTTCAAGGACATGAAGGAGGCTAATCATATCACATGTCCCTCTTTACATCTTTTCAACGTACAGCAGAAAACTAAGCTTTGATCAACAGTTGATTCTGAGATGTTCTTATTCTATATGGCTCAGTACTGCACTGCTCATTGTGTTATCAGACTGCTTTCTTGTTGTTTTGCATTTGGCAGCTCAATAAGTTGCATTGGATCAAAAATGCTCCAAATGAATTATACAAAATTAAAGCAGAGAAGAAGCCAATGAGGCCTAATGCAAATTTGGGCTCTTAGGAAGAGTTATCAAATTAATCTAGCCCCTTGCTTTTTCATCATTTCCCCCCATAAATGTTTCTCTTTCAAGAGATATAACATCTCTTTGAACGTTACTACAGAACCTACTTGGTAAAATTACAGTGCCAATATTCTGAACTATTCTGATATTAGTGAGCATTGCCAACTTATTGAGAGTTTGTAGGCTTGGTGAAATCCTAAGGCAATTAATAACTCCCAGTTCTAGTATTCTGATCACATCCTAAAGTGTTAATCATAAGTAAAAGTTAACAGGACAGCAGATTCTGACATTACAAGGAAAGCATTTTCCAAGTTGTTTTTAGCTTTTGTCTTTTGTTTTGTTCTGCCATAGAATATTCAATTTAAGTTGTGATCTTTAAGACTTCCAATAGGCTGCCAATGGTGTCACTCACTCTTCTGCACTCAGGAGTGATGTTTGTCATGGCAACAAAAAGGTTTAATCCCTTTGTCTAGGTGTAATGTTATCATGGAGCCCGAGTGGACTTCGGATTTTCTTTAGCAATCAGGAGATGCTCTTTTGATCCAGTGTTTGCATAATACTTAGAATGCATTGAAATCAGTTTGATAACTGAATACCTTAAAGTGAAATGAATGACTTGACGCATCACAACACTTTACGCTGACCAAGCTCTGTGAGGCACCTCAGCATTAACCATACTATTTGTGTTTTTAAACATGAATCCTTAGAGACAATTAAAAGGAAATTCCTTTACATAAATGGAAGTATTTTGCAGTGTATTTAAACTCAATGCTGATGGCTTAATTGATAGGGATGATGATGTGAATAATTGTCATTTCCCCACAGCATCAAACTGAGTACTTAATGATCTCCCGTAACCCTTAAATATGTATATATGGTTATAAAGTGTATTAATGAATGGAAAAATCAGATCGGCAATAGTCAACAGGCCGAGGAGTTTGTAGAATGCTTTCAAGATAGTTTTGTAGAGCAGCACATTTAGGAACTAATTAGACAGCAGGTTGTATGAGACTTGCTTTAGCATAAAGCAACAGAAATGACAAAGGTAAAGTAATGACCTCAGATAAAGGCAGCAGCAAGCTCATTATAATTGAATTTTGCATCCAGTTTGAAAGAAAGAAGATTCTAAAACTAGCATTTTAAACTTAAAAAAGGGGAACTTGGTGTGGGCACAAAAGCTGGATTATCTGAAGTAAGCTGGGATACTAGAATAGGAGATAGAGTAATAGAGAAACAGTGGTAAATATTTAATGGGTCACTTTGGAATAGTCAGAATAATTATCCCTACTATAAAGAAAAAGTTTCAAAATGTGGATCCACCATTCACGGTTACTTAAAGAAGTTAAGAAAAACGTCCAATATAAAGAAAAAAACATACAGTTGTACAATTTTGAGTGGCATTTCAGATGATTGGCCATAATATAAAGAATGGCAGAGAATTACTAATTAGGAGAAAGAAATTACAGTACAAGAGGAAGCTGGCTAGAAAACTTAAAATGGATAGCAAGTGCTTCTACAGATATTTAAAAAGGAAAATAATAATGAAGTAAGTGTTTGACCACCAGAGACTGAAATGGAGAGTTAATAATAGATAACAAAGAACTAGCATATGTAATCAATAAATATTTTGCTTCTGTACTCATTATAGAGGAGGCAAAATCATCCCAATAATACCTGTAAATCAAGAAGTGTACAATCACCCGGGAACAGGTACTGAGCTAAAGGATGTAGCTGTATATACCAATAAATCCATGTATCCTGAGGTGGTCTTCATAGGGTCTTTAAAGAGGTGGGGAATGATGTAGTAGATGTATTCGTGTTACTTTTCCAAAATTCGTTAGGTTATGGAAAGGTTCAATCAAATTGGAAAGTAGCAAATTTGACTCCTCTATTCCACAAGGGAGGTAGGGAGAAAACAAAAAGCAGTGGCGCAGTTTGTTAGTTTCTTGTCTGTCATGGGAAGGTGTTGGAATTGATCACTAAGGAGGTTATAACTGGCCATTTGGAAAAAAATATTCTGGAGGAGTCATTGCAGCCTTGAGCAAGGAAAATTTATGGATTGTGGTCATTTCTGGGTAGGCTAGCATTTATTGTCTGTCTGTAGTAGCCCTTGAGAAGGTGATGGTGAGCAGCTTTTTTGAATCAATGTAGTTCATGTGGTGTAGATAGATCCACAATGCCATTAGGCACAAATTCCAGGAGTTTGACATAATGACACTGAAGGAACAGTGGTCTGTTTCCAAGAGGGTCTCATAGTGCAATGGTGTTGTTCCTACCTCAAAGCCTGGAGACCTGGGTTCAAGTGCTATCTGCTCCAGTGGTGTGTAGCATTATCTCTGAACAGATTGATGAGAAAATATCCCCAAAGATAGTGAGTGGCTTAAAGCAGAATTTGTAAATGGTACTGTTTCCATATCTCTACTGTCCTTGTCTTCCTATGCAGTTATGGGTTTGGAAGGTGCTGTCTAAAGATTTTTGGTGAATTTATTAGAGTTTGTTGAAAGAACAGCATGCACAGCAGATAAGGAGAAGCCCATTGACACACTGCATCTGGATTTCCACTAGGCTTTTGACAAGGCGTTTGATTTCCGGTAGACTTTTGGCAAGGAGCCATATAAAGGGCTTCTGTGCAAAATAGAAACATATGATGTAAGGGGTTACATAGTAGCACAAATACAAGATTGATGCAGGCAAAAAAAAAACAGAAACAAAGTAGAAATGGGTATTTTTTCTGTTTGGCAGGATTTATTTATCCAAGATAAGTAAAGCAAATTCACAGTAACTAAATTTAAAAGATGACACTCAGATAGGTAGGAAAGTATGTTGTGCACAGGACCAAAGGAGGTTGTAGACTGATATAAATAGGTTGAATAGATGTGCAAAAGCCTGACAAGTTGAGAATTGTGTGGCAAAATGTGAAGTTGTTCACTTTGACAGGAAGAATGTAAAAAAAACATGAGTAATTCTTTAGAATCCCTACAGTGTGGAAACAGGCCCTTTGACCCAACAAGTCCACACCGACCCTTGGAGCATCCCACCCAGACCCATCCCCCTATAACCCACACACCCCTGAACACTATGGGCAATTTAGCATGGCCCATCCACCTAGCCTGCACATCTTTGGATTGTGGGAGGAAACCGGAGCACCCGGAGGAAACCCACACAGACATGGGGAGAATGTGCAAACTTCGCACAGACAGTCACCTGGGGCTGGAATCAAACCCGGGTCCCTGGCGCTGTGAGGCTGTAGTGCTAACCACTGAGCCACTGTGCTGCCCAAGTACCTAAATTGAGAGCAAGTGCAGAATTCCACGACGCAGAGCAACGTAGATGTTCTAGTGCCTGAGTCAGAAAAATGTTAATATGCAGATACAGCAAAAAACTAAGAATGCAGCAGAATGCTATCCTTCATTAAAAGAGGAACTGAACAAAGAAGGAAGAATATTATACTTCAGTTTTATAGGACATTTGTGAGACCATATCTTGAATACTGTGTGTAATCTTGTTCTCCACATTTAAGGAAGGATGTAAATGTGTTGGAAGTGGTTCAGAAGAGATCTACTAGATTGATAATTGGAATGAGTATGTTGGCTTATGAGGAAATTTTAGACAAACTAACCATGTTCCCAGTGGAATCTAGAAGAGTGAGAGGTGACTTGATTGAAGTGGAAAGAGCCTGAATGGTCTTGACAAGGTGGATGTGGAAAAGATGTTTCTTCCAGCTGGTCAGTCCCAAAGCAGGCGCATTGCCTTAACAGTAAGTATCACCCTTTTAGCACAGAAGGTTTTTCAGGAAATTGTGCAACTTTGAAACTTTATGCTTGAAAAGGCAGTGGAGGTGGGGAAGATTGTTAAGGCTGAGGTAGAGAGATTTCTATTAGGAAGGGAATTAAATGTGATGGGAGTAGATGAAAATGTCGAATTTGGAACAAGTAGATCAACCATGATCTTATTGAATAGCAGTGCAGGCTTGAAGGACTGAATTCTTAACCTCTGCTCCTAATCCATGTGCTCGTATATATGGGTTATTGTGCAAAATCCATCATCGGATATATTGCTGGCTTTCAAAAATATTTCACATTTTTGATAAGGCCTGTCTCTCTCAAAAATAAATTTGTTCTGAAAATTTACTGACTTTGTTTCTGTGATCAAGAACTGTGAAAGGATAAGCGTGATTATAAATGAAAGAACATGAAAACCATCAGTGCTAAAGTGAAAAATTGCAAGTGTTTTTTAACCACATATATATGTCTAATTGGCAGGACTGGTACAGGAATTCTAGCAAAGGAGGAATGGAAGACCAGAAATAATTATACACAAAATATTACGGATGTGGTCAATCTGAAATAAGAACTTGAAAGGGAGGAAATATTCAGCAAGTCTATTAACACCTGTGGAGAGAGAAAGTTAATTCTTCAGGTCAATAATGTTTCAGCAGAATTGAAGAAAGATAGAAACACAAGTGATTTCAGCAAGTAGGATGGGGAAGCCAGGGGCAGGGGAATCTCTGTGATAGAATAGAGGTTAGGGAAAATTAAGTAACAAAAGATACAACAGCCAAAGAAATTGATAATGAATATTGTAAAAATAAATTTTGTCTAAAAGAAATAATTGATATTTGAACTTCTTCTAAACAAATATTTTTTGAGAGACAAAGCAGGCAACATAAGCAGGAAATTCCATCTTCCCTGGGGAAATTAGAGCCTTCAATCAAAGGAGCCAGTAAGAACCAACGTTATTGCCTGCTTCAACATTAGTGAAATAGAGAATGTAAGTGTAGAAATTGGACATTTCAATTCATACCCAGCAATGCACTAAAGCAGTATGGTTCTGAGATTGGAGAAGATGAGAATTTTGACTCACCATTAGGTTTTGCACCAGAAACCATTTCTGCACAATATCGTTTAATAAGTTGAAAAGCAGCCCTTTGTGACACCAAGTAAAACGAGTGTTAATGCTACTGCACTAGGGAGCAGAAAGTAATTTTTTTTTGTTCATCCCTAAATCAGATGGCCAGTGGAAATACATGAACACTTCCAGATACAATGATTTCTTAAGAACAGCTCTCCGAGTTACATATTGTAGTCTGTGGTTAACATTTTGTCATAGGGAAAATTACCCAGTCAGAAGGATCTACGCACACGTAGCCTTTGTCTTTAGCTAGTAATCGATGTGGAAGCCAAGGAAGTTGTGTTAAGAAAGCCTTCAAAAAGTACCCCCAAAAGATTTCAGTTTGTGAATGCGTCTGATATGCCTTGGAGGCTATCAAATCTCCTAGCCACTGGGGGTTGGAAGTAGCAATTTACTATACTTTGATATTTGTCATTCTACCTTGATAGATCAAGAGCTTTTAGCACATGATACATTCATGTTATGTTGAGGTTGGTTGGCTCACCGAGCTGGTTTGTTGTTGCGCAGACATTTCGTTACCGTGCTTGGTAACATCCTCAGTGCAGC